>CM045468.1:3524968-3989205 GCA_024666655.1 Dascyllus trimaculatus | reverse complement strand
TTAAACTCGGTTTAAGCCTCATTTCAGACGTCTGAGAGCCGCTTCAGCTCCACCAAATAGTGATTTTTCCCCCTGAGCTTCTCACATTTCAATAAATGATCCAACAAATCAGCAAAAATCATTCAATCAAATCATCAATTTTCTTTATTTATCTCACAATAATCTGCTATTTCTTCACATAAAACAGGATTTAAGTAGCTCAATCCTGCAGCAGCGCCACCATTAATAATGTAATAATAATATATATAATAATTTATCAGTGTCAGAGTGAATAAAACTGGACTTTTACTGCTGCTATGCTCTTTTACTTAAGTAGGATCGATTTTCATGCAGCATTTTTTCTTGTCATGGAGGATTTTTACATGTTTAAATGGATTTGATGGCTTTTATTGAAATAAGCCTCACAAAAATGATCCAACCTTAAAAGAAAGAGGTTTACAAGTGAGGAATTATCAGAGAGTTAATTTAGAAATGTGTCAGTTTGCCTCAATATAGGGCGTAATATGGTGAAATAAAAGTATAAATAAGAACAATTCTTCAAACATGACTTTATTTACAAAGTACTCCATCTTAAAATCTGGAATATTTGTCTTTTATTTCAGCTTTTTAGTAACTTTCCTGAAGAGTGTCCATGTCTCTGTCTTATTTAAACACTAATATGTGAAGAAATGAAAGAAAAACTCAGCAGCAGCGAGAACAAACGGCCATCAGACGGTAAAACCTCGAAACATCGTCTTATTTTACCCCCAGATGGAGAAAAGCAGCTTCACCAGTGAAGGAACTGAAAGTAAACAGTGACGTGAAACACGGAGTTTAGAGGAAGGAAGCCGGTCAGGTTTACTTTCACTATTTATGTTGTGGAGGCTTGAACTTGTTTCTACAGTTACATCATGAGTAATGGAATTATTAGGCGATGAAATGTGACTGTGAACGCCTCACAGGCAGCAGAGCAGTAAATAAAATCCATTAATATGGCAGCAAAAGTACGTCGACAGACTGAGGAACACTGTCATTTTGAAAACTGTAAAAACTGTAAATAGGTACATATATATGATATGATACTATATAAGGATTAAAAAATAGTAATTAAGGATATACACACAAAACCCACTCACTCTCTGTCACACACACATACATATTTACTACTTTTCAATCCTAATATACATAATTTTTCTTTCAAATATCTGTAAAATAATAATATTTTTCTTGCTTTAAATACAGTAAATAAATATGATTTTACAGTGAAATACAGCAAAAGAACCAAATAAAATGTATAAAAATGCATGTTTTTGATGTGGATGTTTTTTTACATTCCTGTCCTCATTTTTATTCTATTTTATTTTATTTACCGTTAACATAAAAATCCATCCTTTTGTTCTTTGATTTCTCCAGTTATCATCTATAATTTAAACTGTAAAACAACAGTTAAAAATTATTTACTATTGTTTTTTAATAACAGCAAAAATCTGCAAAATATTTATATTTTTGATGATTTAAATACAGTATAAAAAACATTAACATGTATAAAAATGCAGGTTTTTGATGTGGAGGTTTTTTTACATTCATGCTATGTTTTCTTTAATTTTCTTTTATTTTGTTTTACTATTAACGTGCAAATTCATCCTTTTTTCTTTGATTTTACCGATCATAATCTGTAATTTAAACTGTAAACAGTTAAAATGATTTACACTTATTTTTCTTTTGAATAACAACAAATATCTGTAAAATATTTATATTTTTGATGATTTAAATACAGTAAATAAATATGATTTCACACTGAAATACAGCAAAAGAACAAATTAAAATGTATAAAATTACAGGTTTTTGAAGTGGATGTTTTTTTGATTTATGCTCTAATTTTCTATTTTATTTCTATTTTATTGAACTGTAAATTCATATGTTTGTCTTTAATTTTGCAGTTATCTGTAATTTAAACTGTAAAATAACACAAAATGATGTACTAGTTTTAAATGATTAATATATGTAATTATTCTTTAAAATAACAGCAAATATTTGTAAAATATTTATATTGTTGTTGATTTAAAAACAGTAAAAAAAAGTGTAATTTTACAGTGAAATACGGCAAAAGAACCAAGTACAACTGATAAAACTAGAGGTTTTTGATATATATTTACGTATAGTCTTGTTTTTTGTTTTATTTTAGGTGTAAATGCTCTTTAAAATTAACCAGTCATTATCTTTAATTTAACTTGTAAAATAACAGTTTAAAAAAATTATTTACTTTTTATTTATTAATATACATATTTGTTTCTTTTATATAACATCAAATATCTGTAAAATAATTATTTTTTTCTGATTTAACTATCATAAATAATTTTTGATTTTATTTTACAGTGATACTCAAATTATTTACTATTTTCATTATTAATATTTATAATTTTACGGAATATTATGTGTGTAATTTTATGGCAAAATATTGTAAAAGAACAAATTCCTACTTGTAAAAATACGTATTTTAAAATATAGACATCCTCTTCAGTTTTGAACTGTTTATTTGTGACATTACTATTTTTCAGAGCTTAATAAACATAATTTTCTTACAAATAACAGCCATTAATTGTAAAATAATGATATGTTTGCTGATTTAAATAAGAAGAGTTTGTCTGTGTGGGTTGTCAGTCATCAGGTCTTCATCAGAGCTTCAGTAAAAAGCAGCTGGACTGGTTTCAGGTCTCGTCTCAGAGGTTTCATGAGTCTGACTGGACTAAACTGGAGGAAGTTCAGCAGCTCCAGCTCTGATGACTTCAACCCTGTCAGTCACATGAGCCTCAGGTTGCTCAAGAGGTTCCAGTCATTTTACAAAGTGTGACTCACCTGGTGAAGCTGCAGCTCTGAAGCAGCTTCCTGCTCGACTTATTCTTCTACTGTCTGTAAAATCCACCTCACTACAGAGCAGCAGCAGCATCGACACTGACGACCTTCAGATCCTGTAATAAGAAAGCACTGCTAGTTCACCAAGACACCAAAACGTTTCACCTGTCTCGAGTTTGAGAGGAAGTTTTGTGCCACAGACTTGAAATTTCTATAAAGAATCCTGGAATCAACATGGACGACATTTTTCCACGTGTCCACAGGTGTTTACTGGGAAAATAAATAAATTGATGAATAATTTTTTCTCTTGTGACTGTTGGTCGCAGCTGAGTGACTGATGGCTTCATGTTTGCACTAAAAGCGGCGAGTTTATTTGTTTTTAACGGAATCCAGTTTGTGCAAACCCAAATTTTTAAAATGCAGAATAAAGTGAAAACACATGAATAAACAGCAGATTACTGTAACATTCAAAAACTGCAAAAACGATGCAAATAAGGGCAAAAATCTAGAATATGATTGTATTTAAGCTGATTTAAATACAGTGTAAATGAACAACAAAGTGGAAATACTGAATTTTGATGCAAACATTATTTACAATCCTAAATAAGCATATTTTCTTAGTCAAATAATAGCAAATATTTGTCAAAATTAAGATATTTTTGCTCGTTAAAAATAATAAAAACATAAAAAATTGTGTAATTTTATGGTGAAAGCATTAATTCCTATTTATAAGATACAGATTTTTGACATGGAAAATATTCACAGTTTTGCCCTGTTTTCTTTGTTTTGTTTACATTAAATATTTACATTTTTTTGTGATTTTGCTGAATATTATACAATACTGTTGTTTTTATGCTCTTACACCTGCTTCTTATTTTATTATTTGTTTTTGTAAAGTGTCTTTGAGTGCCCAGAAAAGCGCTATACAACTAAAATGCATTATTGTTGTTGTTGTTATTATCATTATTATTATTTTTATTAGGAAAATCTGTAAATATAGCATTTTAAAATATTACTCACTATTATTCAACCCTCAAAATACATAATTTTTTACTCAAATAATAGAAAATATTTGTAAAAATTAAGATATTTTCTAGAAAAGTATAATTTTTATGATAAAAGCATTAATTAATAGTTAAATACAGATTTTTGACGTGGACGTTATCACAGTTTTGCCCTATTTACTTTTTTTTTTAAACATTGAACATGCATTTTTTTCAGAAATTTTACTGAACGTTATCTGTATTGAGACAAAACTGGGGAAAACTGTAAATATAGTATTTAAAAATATTAATTACTATTTTTCAATCCTAAATATTCATCATGTTTTAGTCAAAAAAGAGCAAATATTTGTTAAAAAATATTTTGGTTGATTTAATCTATTTTTTTAAAGAGTGTAATTTTATAGGAAAACATCATAAAAGCATTAATTAGTATTTACAAAAATAATACAGACTTTTAATGTGGACATTTTTTATATTTCCGCTCTGGTGGGGTTCATTATGTGACGTAACGGTCTGCCACTGATGAGTAGTTCAGGGCCTGCAGGAAAGCAGAGAATCAGACGAATACTTCTGTTTTTAGAGTTTCTTGCTCTGATAAACGGCGTCGTTTGGTGTTTTTTTTAAAAAGATAACGGCTGTTAAACCTGCTGCTGTTAGTTTGGGGTTCAGAGAGTTTCAAAAAAAGCTCTCAATCTGAAAAAGTATCAGTGATAAACGTGCTGCGGTGAAAAATGTCGGCGGGAAACAACGTAGTGTGACCGCAAACACAACACGGCAGACAAATGAGCCGCTGGTGTTTTAGAATCGAGTTAATTTGAGAGTTGAGCGGCAGATTTGAGCTGTTTTACAGAAAGACGAGCCGAGCAGGGAGAAAAAAAACCCGATAAATGTCGTTTTTCTTACCTGGACGTGGAGAAAAGAAGCTGCGTGACGACAGGCCGTGAAAGTGAAAGTAAACTCTGAGCAGGGGGAGAAGGGGGGAGGATGGAGGAGGAGGAGGTCTGTCCTTCTCCGGAGTTTTTACTGGAAAGCACAGGAAACAGAGCCACAGCTAATCGATAAGGGATCAATACAAACATCGATCAAGCCCATTAACATGGAGCCACGATATGAATCAAATCGACTTTCTTGAACTTCTTTCAACATGTCAGCGTTTATTTTCGCTGAAATGCTTTTTATTTATAGAACATAATGCAGAAAAAAGCAAGTTTGAAGTTTTACTGCTTTGAAAGAGGCAGAAAATGAAGAAATAGTGCTTAAAATCTCACCGCAATGCAAGAAATCAGGTGTTTAAAGCAGCTTCTTGTTGATTTAATGCGACTAATGGAAAAAAGCTGCACAGTTAGGCTGATAATTATTCATATTCACACTAAAGTTTGAATTATAGTGGCTTTTTATTCAACTAATAAGCTTCTTACAGCTAGAAATAACATAAATACATAATAAAAGATGGTCAGACTCTGTGTTGAAGATGGTAACGATGGATTTTAACAAACGCCTGAAGTGAAAAAGTCATTAAATCACCTTATTTTTGCTTTTTCATAATCAGAGCAGAAGGTTTGACTAATCTGAGAGTCAATTAGGGTTTAATCTAAAATGTCAAAACACATTTAAAGCATTAAGAGACGCAAAAATCAGAGTTTCTTAGCGGCTAACTTCAGCCATGCATGTAAAAGTACATACGAATACTACATTAAGAATAATTGAGATACTTGATGCACTTTTACATCGTTTTCATTTACTTTGTCGGACTTTTTTTTACTCCACTTCAGGTTTAATCACAGATTTAGTCCAATAATGTAAAATAGAATCAACAAATGAGTCATGATGTAATATTATATTTTAAGATAATTGATCCTTGAGGGGAAACTCAGCAGATATAAAGTAGTTTGATCCTTATTAGCGGCTCCACTGCTAATATGAACTATGTTTAGTTGCTACCGCTGTTGTATTTTTACTACATTTGTGGTTTTGCCCATATTAGTTACAAATTTGACTGTTTTCAGTTTATAGGAATGAAATCTTTAGAGGAATTTCCAAAGGGGAACTCCTTATAATTCCCTCACTGTTCATTTCATTTCCTCCTTTTGCTCTTTAAATAGCGCTGACATCGTTTTACTCATGGTTTGACATCAGCTGATGTAATATTTACTAAAGGCAGAATCATCCTCTGTGGGGTTTTACTGTAAGAATACACATAAAAAAGTTAATTTTACTGTTTACATTAGAGTCGTACTGATTGTTTCACTTCAGTTTAAACAAAAAATAAAACATTTTCTGCAATAAAAGAAAGTGTAGGAAGGAAGACACCCACCAGCAACATAAGATTTCCAAAATGCTAACCATGCTAACGTCAGATTTGCGCCAAATTATGTACAAAAACCATCTAATACAATAACATGAAAGCTAACCAGCAGTAAAAATACTTAGGATTATACTAGTACTGAAGTATTACCAGTTAAAGGCCAACCTACTGGCTTTATGTTAAGCTAATAATGCTATATTAGCTTAGCGAAGCGCAAGCTAGCTTGAATTCCTTGCTACTGTGAGCTGAACATCTCTGCTGGTTGGTGATTTAAACATATAATTTAAATAACAATGAGTTCATAAAGTGATGGTAAAGTAACAGCTTTTGTCTGAGATACTTCACGTCTTCAAAAACTGGCGACAATCAAACTGTTTTTGAACAAGAATAAATCATTTCAGTAAGTGCTAGCTAACATTTATGACACAGTTAAAGAAAGAGCAGCATCAGAATTTAATATGAAGTCAATCTTATGCATAATTAAGTCTGGATTGATTAAAATGACTCATGAGGTAAGATTCAGTCCAGATTACAAGAATATAAAACAGCTCATCATTTACTTTCAGCTAAATCAGTGTTATGGTCTGTTGACGTAGCATTTTGACAGCACAAAATAAGCCTCGGTGTGTTTTTTACAATAATATATCTACACAAACATTAATTTAAATGTTTACATGAGCGTGATATGGAGGATTATCCATTAGAGAAGAGAAAGTAACAAATACTTTATCTGTAATAGGTGAAAATGTCGAAGGAAATATGAAGTAAAAGGTGCCCAATAGTTTTAAATACTTCAGACGCCTGATAAATTACAAACAACATGTTATAATACATTAACATGAAAGCTAACCAGCAGCACAAATACAGCTTGTACTATTAGGATTATAACAGCATTAAACTATTACCAGTTTAAAGGCCAACTTCCTGACTTTATGTTAAGCTAAAAATGCTATATTAACTTACCGTAGCGCAAGTTAGCGCAAGCTAGCTTGAATTCCTTGCTAATGTGAGCTAAACATCTCTGCTGGTTGGTGATTTAAATATATAATTTAAATATCCGTGAGAATAAAGTGACGGTAAAGTTCCAGCTTTTGTCTGAGACACATCACTTCTATAATAACTGGTGACAATCAAACGGTTTTTGCTAGTGCTAGCTAACATTTATGATGCAGTTAAAGAAAGAGCAGCATCAAAACGAGAAAATAAAGTCAACCTTTGTCTGAACTGATCAAAATGATTAATTTACGCATGAATTACACACACTATAATATAATACACTCACATTAGAGCTAACCAGCAGTAAAAAATGCATTATTATCAGTCTAAAAGTCTAACTAGCACTATTATTAGCTTGTCATAGCATTAGCGAGCTAACTTGAATTCTTAGCTACTGTAGGCTAAGCTAAGCTTCCCTGTTGTCAGGAGTTTAACTATCAGTGATAATACTTAGATCTGAATGTCATTTATAATATTAGTTTTCTCACAGTTTCAATATCATGTGATTTTACTTTTTACTTCAGTATAATCAGCAGCGTTTATTTGTTTTTCTCTGCTTTATTCATGCATTTCTTATATCATTTAGTTTTTTTCTAAACAATATCAGACACAAGAACTTCAATCTTATCTTATCATAAAGTTGAAGTTCTAATCTCTTCTCGCTGCTTCTGAATTAAACGACAATGATGTGAATAAATCTCAGTTGCACTGAATATTAAAAAAGAAAGAAAAGAAACTCAACATCCCTGCAGCTCCAGTTCTGCAGCCTTTACTAAGATCTTGTGTATAAAAACCTCTTTTGGAGCATTTTATTATGGTATTTTTATACATGCATGATCAGATAATTACAGGATGCAACACGACACACAAATTAACGCCAGAAATTAATTTATACGTCATAAATCTGGACATATAATCAGGCTCTACTGCTTCACTCCAACAAGATATATATATGTATTTGCCATATAATATACTGTATAATATTCCTGTTTTTTAACCACCTATAATCCTGTTTTTTGAGGATTTAACACTGGAAATATGAGCATTTTTATCTTCACGCCTGATTCCAACCATCAAATGTGAAGTTTTAATGCCTCAGGTGCATTTTGAAATCCTTCTAACGTCTCTCCTCCAGTGAAGTGTTGTCCTGCTCTGCCACCCTGTGGATTATTCCAGTCCTGCACACTAAGCCCAGGTTTTTCCCCTCCGTGTTCTTAAGAGCAGCCACGGCGCCACCTCCTGGTGAGGAACCGCTCTCCACCAGGCCGCACAGACGCCTGCATGGTCCGTGTTCTCTGTGTGATCCGTGCAGAAAAGCTGCTCTGACTCTGTTCTGTTGCGGATCACAGCTGATCTGATCTGAGTCAGACGCCGTTTGATGCTTCTGACCTCTCTGAGCCGCTGTGGGCGGAGCGTAAAGTAATGACCTACTAAAGAGATTACTCACTGGAAAGTATCTGATAAGTTGCCTCCGTCTACTTCCCAACTTTTATCTGAGTGTGGGTAAACTCCGCCCACCCGGAGCTCCAAGCTGGATAAAACAAACACACCAGTGCTGACTAATAATTCCTGCACATGAAGCATTCATGAACCAATGACAAAAAAAGGGGGACTTCCAGATAAATTTACATGTGGGGTTGTGATTTAACAGGAATCAACGTTTTTTATTTGAAAAAAAATCCCCCCTCTGTTTTTTTTTGTTTTGCAGAGATGAAGGAAACATAATGTAGATTACTGAAGCATGACGACACGCTGGTCCACAAACCGTCCAACACATGCTGCTGCAGCTTCTTAAAATAGAGTCTGGTTTCTGGAGTCTTTTAAAGTTAAAGGGCAGCGATAAGTTCATGTTTCCAATGATTAAATTCTGGAGTTTGTGAACCCTCTGGACCAGAAATGATCTAAATCACTCCATTCATCATCGCCGGGTTTGTGTGACGCACATTCAGTCGGGAAAAATTTGGATATTTCACGTCTCGCTTTAAAAATTCGCCAAACATTAACCATTCGCTCCGACCAGATTCTGTAAAAAACAAAAAATTCTGCAGCTTTTGGTGCAACCGGGAAGCCCTCAGTGACTCAGCTGCAACCGACGGTCACCTGGGAAAAAATCAGCAACTTTTCGAGTGAACTGCAGGCAGTGTCCAACAAATGTAATCAGCTGTGCATCTATAGCATGCTAGCTGTTCTTTTTAAGTGCTGGTAAAACGTTGCACATGTTAATTCCAGGTTTTATACATATATATTGTTTATTTTCACATGGGATATTTTTACTGTCTGTCACGCTTATTGTGCATTTTGTTTTAATATATTTTTTCTTGGATGTAATTTTACTCTCTCTGCTGTAACAACTGAATCCCCCCTCAGGGTTTTATAAAGTTTTTCTGTTCTCTTCATAAATAATCAAAGAAATTCAACTTTTTTCATTTTTGTTTTGATTTGTGACGCTCCAGCTGAGCTCTCTCTCCTTCCAGATAAGTGCAGGACTTTAGATTGCAGAGAAAAATGAGTCACAGTGATTAAAACGTGTCCATACATGAGCGCGTCCTCGTATTTTAAAACCCTCAGGTCAAGTTGAAGTGATGTGACGAAGCTGTTTCATCCTGTTTGGCATAAAAAGTGAAAATATGTGAGTGAACCTGAAGTCTGTCCACTTCCTGTGCATGTTGTCAAGCCCTGGTCATTCCTGTGAAACACTAAGAGGAACCTCAGAAGTTGTTGAAACTGTTGGTGAAACTCCAGCTGCTGTAAAAGTTGAGGAGCAGCTTCTCCCAGCATGCAGCAGCAAACAAAGGAAGGAAGGAAGGAGACAAACAAGGCGATCCCTAACGAAGCTGCAGGGAGGAGAGGCGATAATTCACCGACTCCCACACCTTCTCTAAAGCAGCTTCCTGCTCCTTTCAGAATGAGGGTGATGGCTGATCCCTCCCACGCTGCTTAGCGGCTGGCTTCCGCCCACCGCCAGCGGAGCCGCCCACCTCCAGCCGTTGCCCCGGCAACACATCATCATCATCAGTGACTTGCACTGGAGGAGGAGGAGGACGGAGGGGAGGGGAAGGGAGGGGAGGCCGGTGGAGCGGGGCTGCCACTGCGAGCAGCAAACCGGCGTGGGCGTTCATGAGCCGAGCCTTTCTCCAGAGAAAATCTGTCTACATGTGTGAGGGAGGGAGGCTGGAGGGGGGAGGATGATGGGAGGTTTTGCGAAAAAGGACCTGCGTCAGAGTGAGTCATCAGCCGGTTTCACAATGTGTTGATGTGACGCTGATGCAAATGGCCTGAGCAGGGATTCATGTCGGAGGAACCCAGCAGAAGAAGCTCCTCTGAAGGCCGCCGTCTCTCCTCCACCTGCTCCTCCAGCATGACGCAGCAGATCCTCAGACCGTCCAGCCAGGATCCAGGGATCCAGCTCCTCCTGCAGGGGAGCAGATCTATAATCTAGCAAAACATTATTATCACTAAATGACGGCTTTGCTCAGAGCAGCTTGTTATTACAGGAGGAGTCTCTGCCCCATTATCACTTTAGTCTGACCCCAGCAGGAGGGCTGTTGGTCATGCTAACATGCTAATGCTGCTAAAATAACAATCAGCAGGGCCCCAAAAATACAGATCAATAGAAAACAACTCCTAAAAATACAGATCAATAGAAAACATCTCCTAAAAATGCAGATCAATAGAAAACATCTCCTAAAAATACAAATCAATAGAAAACATCTCCTAAAAATACAGTAATTTTTCATAATTAAATCCAGTCTTCTAAACTTAATTATTTATTAACTATGTATGCATTAATATAACCTGTAATACAAACATATAATATATATACAATTACGTAATGTTTATAACTATATATAATGTGAAATATTTTTTAAATGCATATATATTTGTAAAAAAAAACTATAATATATATAACATATGATTATATACTTATAATTCTTTATAAATTTTACATATTTTTTTAAATGCATACATATTTGTAAAAGAAATGTATAATATAGAAATAATATAATTTACAATAATTAAAATTATATTTAAATTTTACATAATTTTAAAAATGCAAACATTTAAAAAAACAAAAACTGTAATATATAATGTGTAATATATAATAATAATATAAAGTATGTAATTATATATATATACATTTTTAAAATGCTTTAAATGCATATATATCTGTAAAAAATTGAATAGATACAACAAAATATATAATTATATAATCATTATAATTATATGTATATATTTTTAACATTTTTATAAATGCATATAAATCTGTAAAAAATCTGTAATACAGATATAAAATATAGAATTATATAATCTTTGTAATTATATATAAATTTTAAATATTTTTTAAAATGCATACGTATTTGTTAAAATATCTATGTTATATATAACATATGAAATATAAAATTATATAATCATTATAATCATATCTTTTTTAAATTCACACAATTTGTAAAAAATCTGTAATATATAACATATAGAATCTATAATTATATAATCATTATAATTATATATACATTTTAATATATATTTTTAAATATATATTTGTAGAAAATCTAAAACATATATAACATATAAAATATATAATTATATAGTCATTATAATAATGTATATATATATATATGTATATATATATATATATATATATATATACAGACATTCACATTCTCTTACATCTGTAAAAGATGATTTGTAGTTTGCTGCATCTCTGTAGCAGCCCAAAGCTTCGAAACCAGGAAATGAGCTAAGTTCAGACAACATAGATGACAGAGGGCACCCCACAATAGAGTTCAAAAAAATAAAGTTTAATGTTTATGTGCTGTATAACAAATAAAATATATTAGTGTTTAAAAAACAGGTGCATAACTAGGTGAAGCCTAATCTATCACTTTACAATAAACAGTGAGGAGAATCAGTGAGACGGCAGGTCAGACATGCGCGGTTCTCTGAGAAACCATCGGTACCGGAACCACGACGGCGTTTTTCTCCCAGGACCAGATTTGTACAACAGACTTCTCAAAACCTCATCGTGGAATTTGGTGGAAAGAGCTTCTAAAAGTGAGACGACACGAACGTTTTCTGTTCCCACCCCGATGACGGACGTACAGTTACCGAGCACAAAACAATGGACCCACAGAGGATGCAGATCGACTTATTACTTACATAAATATTGCATTGGTCTCTTGTCACGCCGAGGGAGACTAAACTATCTGCAGGACCAAATTGTCTGGACGTTTTTATCACCTCGGACCAAACAGACGTATTTACACAATGTGGCGAACACATAAAAACACAGTGAACACTTACTTTGTTATGCATCTACCTCTAAACAGCAAAAACACATTTGAAATATGCATCACAGGTGGATTAAACACTGTTAAGAGCTAAGGCTAACAACATTATCATCATGTAAAGCAGGTTTTTATATACCAGACACTTTCACACGGGTTTTTTTTTCCTCAATGACACTTAAGATTTGTTTTTTTCTTCTGTTTTTTTTTGCTCTACATACATAAACACTTGTATTGACACCGAAAAATCTACAGCAAAGTTACACTCGACGAAGGAGAAACCCTGGTTGAGAGATTAGGCTAGCACTATTTGTTATTTACAGACCCGGGACGCCGCGACAGACGCAGCGACAAACAGGAGATCTTCTGCAGCTGCTGCCGAGAAGCCACGAACCTGCAAGCTTTGAATATTTCACCGCGTCTTGGAGGTCCGACACGCCGACGGCACGCAGGCCTCTTTACTTCCCCGTTTGCAGATGCGTGGTTTCGCTTCAGCAGCAGTGTTTTGCTAAATTACAAAGTGA
The DNA here is from genome assembly GCA_024666655.1 of Dascyllus trimaculatus. Lineage (NCBI taxonomy): Eukaryota > Metazoa > Chordata > Actinopteri > Pomacentridae > Dascyllus > Dascyllus trimaculatus. Next base: position 3,976,259 of record CM045468.1, on the reverse strand, counting down.
AATGAACCAATTAGCTCGGCCTCCGGCATGCCAGCCAAACCATCCCGCCAAGACGGATGACGGAGGCTCCCCCTGCTGCGATTCCACAGCAGCTCCTGTACATCCTCCTCTTAAATTACCTCCCATAAATATACACAAGACGAGAGCGAGGAGGGCGGGATCGGTCCCACCTCGCCCGGTTTGCTTCTCTTTTTTTTTTTTCCCCATTTGAAGTGAAACGACAAAACAAAATAAAAAGTGAAAATAAGAACCTGCTACGGGGGCTGCATCTTAACCCTCCCTACAGTACGGACGCCTCTTTATTTCCAGTTACAGTACAGGATGCAGAAGTTAGGTTTTGGGAGTGACGGAGGCTCAGAAGAGGCGGGGAGAAACGACCACGCTGCTGAAGTTCAGACCAATTCTCATTCCCAAAACCCTAAAAATATTCAGTTTATCATCACAGAGGCGGAAAGAAACCAGAAAATATCAGAGGATTTGGCCTTTTTGTTCCTGAAAACAACCCAAAACAATGAATTAAGTGGACGACTGGTCAGTTATTCATTTTATTTTTCGGTTGGGCTCTAAAAAATCACAATTAATTAACCTGAAAAACATGCTAGTGCAGACATGTGAGCTTAAGACTTCATGTATAGTTGAAATAAACAAATCACGAGGCTAAGCTAATTATGCTAGCTAGAGCATAAGCGGCCTTTCACGCTCATGCGGAGTCGGATTAATCTGAAAAATGAGCTCTGAACTGGTAAAATTACGCTAAAGACCTCGAAAACAGCACTAGCGGAGCTGTCGACGTCGAACGCGAAGGAAAATGGAGGACGAAAGTGACTGTTTTTGATCAACGGTGCAAAAAACACACATATTACATGTCATTTATTTTGCCAAAATTAATTTGTCATATGGTGCTAGGTTGTAACTTTAGTTTTTCTTCCTGAAAACAACCCAAAACGATGAATTAAGTGGACGACTGGTCAGTTATTCATTTTATTTTTTAGGTTGGGCCCTAAAAAATCACAATTAATTAACCTGAAAAACGTACTAGTGCAGACATGTGAGCTTAAGACTTCATGTATAGTTGAAATAAACAAATCATTTAGTCACACGAGGTCATGAGGCTAAGCTAGTTATGCTAGTTAGAGCATAAGCAGCCTTTCACACTCATGCTGAGTCGGAATAATCTGAAAAATTAGCTCTGAATTGGTAAAATTACGCAAAAGACCTCGAAAACTGCACTAGCGGAGCCGTCGACGAAACGAAAGTGACTGTTTTTGATCAACACACACATTACATATCATTTATTTTGCCCAAAATTAATTTTTCATATTTGTGACGGTAGCCGTGTTAGCTAAATGCTAATTTCAGCATCCTAGGTCGTAACCTTAGTTTTTCTTCCTGAAAACAAACCAAAACGATAAATTAACTGGACGACTAGTCAATCATTCACTGCAGTAGCTTGTAAATTAGTGAGAGAAGTTGCGTTTCCACCGCTTCTACCTTAAAATTTGACAACACTATCTAATATTTGTGTCATTAATCACAAGTTTTCTCAGTAGCATGCTGATAATAAGAGCATTAAACATCCATTATGGACTATTTGACGGGATGACAGTAGCCGTGTTAGCTAAATGCTAATTTCAGCATCCTAAGTGACAATTTTAAGACAATTTTAAGATAATTATTATTAATCAATACAACGAAGAGTAAAGGTGATGGGAAAGTGTGCAGTTGAACCCTCTGAACCCCAAAATCTGAAGAAAGGTTTGAAAGCGGGTTATCTTATTTTGAAAATCGCTAAATTAAAATCATTTTGTGACACAGTGATCTACTCAACTTCATCAAATCTAAGCTTAAAGAAGGGTTTTATGTCTCCGAAGCAGGTCATCAGGTTTTCAAGGGTCCTGAAGTCCTCAGACATATAAGTGAATGTCATCTGCATAACAGCTGATCGGAAGTTTGAACCCTCTGAACCCCAAAACCTGCAGAGATGTTTGAAAGCAGGTTATCTTATTTAAAAAACCACGCCAAATTAAAACCATTTTGTGACCCAGTGATCTACTCATCAAATCTAAGCTCATCAAAAATCTCTTTATTTGTCATTTAAATTCGATGCTGTGCTGCTAAATAGAGGAGAAGGACTTCATACTGCAGCGAAATATGAGACCACAGTGGAAAAAATAACGACAGGAGCCTAAAAAAAAGCCCAGAAACTGCCAGAAAAAGGCTTCTACAGGGGCGGTTCTTGCAATTAAAACATGCACAAAGGTTCGGTTCGCATTTAAACAGGCGCCAATGATGAACCGTGTCTCCGTCAGTGTCACATTGGAAAAAGTCGATGGAAATCTGAATAAAGTAACTGAATTTCGGGAGATGGAGCCCCTATTTCTGAGTAAGTTAACTCACATGACCGATCAGTTGTTTCTGCTTCCAGAGAACGAGAAGACAAAGATCTCTCCAAGATGACCGGGCAATAGTTTGCTTCAAATATATCTAACAATTCTTTAGAAACACGGCTACTGTCTGGATGAAATCTGTTGAGTAAATCTGGAGATAGTGCAGTGGTCAATTAGAAACTCTGTCTTGTTCGTGGCGCTACATGAAAGTCTGGACACACATGGATCAAACTGGTGAACCGACCGACCAACATTATCACTCCTATAAATAAAATAAATAAGAATACTACATATTTTGTTTTTCAGACTGATGTCAGCAGGTTAAAGAGGCCGTGAAATACGTGGTAGCCGTATCAAGTGTTACCGTTTCCCCCAATGTTCTGCTTTTCCATTTCTGAATCTACGCCCGAGTTAAGATTCAGCCCCGGCGTCGCAGCCCGCAACCTGGCTGTCCGCAGAAAGCAACACAAACAACCGCCAGGGCGGGCGGAGGTAAAGAGTACACACAAGTCTGCAACAGATCACTTTAAATTACATGTACAGCCAACGTGTACAGTTAATCAACAGACAAAGACCTGCAGAGCACTGAGGGGCTTCTCGACATGCTCTCTAGGTGCTTTGGCAAATACCTTTAAAAACAAAGAAAAACCAAAAAGAAAAATAAATGCTATTCATGAGGCAACGTTGGTTGTTAAGGCTCTACTGTGGCTGTGCTTGCTTAGTATCTATTGACGGGTAATAACTGCATACTGTCAAGTGTGAGTAGAATGAACTGGGGGTGGGTACGAGGGGGAGTCGGGGGGTGAGGCGAGGCGGGAGGCACTATGTGGAGTCTTCTGGCTCTGATTTGATGGTCTTCTTCTCTGCGTTGCTGGACGCTCGCTGCGACGTCCCGTTTTCTGAAGACAAAGAACAATATGATACAATCAGATCAAAACACATTTAGTATTTAGCGTCTCAGCTACACTATTATTTTAGTTACTGAAGAATGCTAGTAGACATATTGGGACTAATGACGAAAATATTAGCCTTATCATCACGGATTTGTACCAAGTTTTGATGATCTCAAACATAGAAGTGAGTGTCATCTGCGTAAAAGTGTTGTGAAACTCTATAATTATGTAAAATGTGGCAGAGAGGAAGCATGTTTTCTTTTAAAATGCAGTGGACCAAGTATAGAACCTTGGGGAACACCACAATTAACTCTGGCAAAATTTATGAAAGGTTATGTTCCATAATTCATAAAACTGTTGGGTCTTAGCTATCTCATTATTTTAGCAGGTGAAGCAGGTGATCAGGTTGTCAAGGCTATTGAAGTTCTGAAACATATAAGTGAGTGTCATCTGCGTAAAAGTGTTGGGAGATGCTGTGAATCTGTAAGACGTGACTGAGAGGAAGCATGTTTTCTTTTAAAATGCAGCGGATCAAGTATAGAACCTTGAGGAACACCACAATTAACTCTGGCAAAATTTATGAAAGGTTATGTTCCATAATTTATAAAAGCGTTGGGTCTTAGCTATCTCATTATTTTAGCTACTTGTTCAGGGAACAAAGCTAACTGTGAAGCAAGCTAGTAGACATATTGGTACCAATAATAATGAAAACATTCGCTTTATTGTTGCTGAAGTTTTGTCAAAGATTTTGCGTCTCTGAAGCAGGTGATCAAGTTGTCAAGACTACTGAAGTTCTCAAACATAGAAGTGAGTGTCATCTGCGTAAAAGTGTCGTGAAACTCTATGATTCTGTTTAATGTGGCTGAGAGGAAGCATGTTTTTTGAAAAATGCAGATAATTTATAAAAGCGTTGGGTCTTAGCTATCTCATTATTTTAGCAGGTGAAGCAGGTGATCAGGTTGTCAAGGCTATTGAATTTCTGAAACATATAAGTGAGTGTCATCTGCGTAAAAGTGTTGGGAGATGCTGTGAATCTGTAAGACGTGACTGAGAGGAAGCATGTTTTCTTTTAAAATGCAGCGGATCAAGTATAGAACCTTGAGGAACACCACAATTAACTCTGGCAAAATTTATGAAAGGTTATGTTCCATAATTTATAAAAGCGTTGGGTCTTAGCTATCTCATTATTTTAGCTACTTGTTCAGGGAACCAAGCTAACTGTGAAGCAAGCTAGTAGACATATTGGTACCAATAATAATGAAAACATTCGCTTTATTGTTGCTGAAGTTTTGTCAAAGATTTTGCGTCTCTGAAGCAGGTGATCAAGTTGTCAAGACTACTGAAGTTCTCAAACATAGAAGTGAGTGTCATCTGCGTAAAAGTGTCGTGAAACTCTATGATTCTGTTTAATGTGGCTGAGAGGAAGCATGTTTTTTGAAAAATGCAGATAATTTATAAAAGCGTTGGGTCTTAGCTATCTCATTATTTTAGCAGGTGAAGCAGGTGATCAGGTTGTCAAGGCTATTGAAGTTCTGAAACATATAAGTGAGTGTCATCTGCGTAAAAGTGTTGGGAGATGCTGTGAATCTGTAAGACGTGACTGAGAGGAAGCATGTTTTCTTTTAAAATGCAGCGGATCAAGTATAGAACCTTGAGGAACACCACAATTGACTCCGGCAAAATGTATATAAGTTAAGGTTAAGTTGCATAATTTATAAAACTGCAGAGTCTTATCTAGGTTGTTATTTTAGTTATTCTTGTTCAACTAACTGTGAAGCATGCAAGTAGAGCTACTGGGACAAATGACTAAAACTCGTTTTATTTTAAAGCAATTTGTAACTTGTTCTCGTGAGGTGCTTTGCAAATAAAGCTAGGATTATTCTTCCTCTAATATTTATTATTATTACTATCAATTTCACCAACCTGTTGCTGGTGTTTTGGTCTCCTCTGTGGCGCTGTTGTTGTTGTTGTTGTTGTTGTTGTGGTTGTGATGGCGCTTCAGCTCATTGGCTAGCTGCTTGCCCAATGGGAGCTCACCTTCCGGCATGCTCTGACTGACCACCCGCAAGTTGATTGGCCGTTCATCTGGAAAAAACAGAGATGGTTTTTTTTTTATGAATTAATTTAAATAAATAACAGAACAGCATTAGGAATACATAATAAACTCAATTTATACTGCACTTTTCTCAACAAAGATAGTGCTTAACATAATTAAAACAATTCAAAAGGCTAAGAACTTTAATAAAAATAAAACAAGCCATAAAGCATTATAAACAAAACTAAGATTATTACACAATCAAGACATAAAACAGGAAACAAAAGAGATCATGAAACACAGCCACGACACCTTTATTTAGGCCTGTGGACAAAAGAAAATGATTCTAAAGGTGGATTTCAATTGAATGTTCAACAGTATTAATGACAAAAGCCTGGTCCGCTCTGTTCACAAAGGAATTACCAGTCTGACCAAGAGGTGAAAATGCTCCTCATACTGGTGATTTGTTTAAGTTGAAAGAAGCAAGACTGGATAATTTTTTTCAAATCAGATTAGCGTCAAAAATAACTCGGAGATTTCTAGTAGGTTGCTTCATGTTTCTTCTGGGGAGCAGGCTAACTGTGAAACATGCTAGTAGAAGTATTGGGACCAATGACAAAAACATTAGACATAAAAGTGAGTGTCATCTGCGTAGAAGGTGGGAAATACAAAGATTCTGTTTAACGTCTAAGAAGAAACAGCAGTGGATCGAGTGTAGAGCCTTGAGGAACACCACAATCAAATCTGGCAACGAAGGCGGTACTAGTTGAGATAAAGATGTAGCACAGTTCCCTTAAGACCAACCTGGGCTTTTCAGCGGTGAAGGAGAATTAAACGATCAAATCTAAAAGCACAAGGACAGTACAGTCACCTCTGTTAGAAGTTAAAAGCTTTCAGAATGGCCGTATCTGTGCTATATCCAGCTATAAAACCTGACTGAAATATTATTGTTTCTATTATCAAAATATATTGACTTGAAACAACTATTAAGCTAAACCAGTAGTTCTCAACTGGTCCAGCCTCAGGACCCACTATGTCTCTATTAAAAACAGTCGCAACCCAAATTTTTGAAGTTTGCTGTTCCTGTTAACTAATTAAGGTTTATTTGGGTGTAGTCTCAACACATTTTTGACACAACTTCAGAAAATTTTGGCTTATTTTTTGCTCATTTTGGTATATTTGGACACTTTTGCCACATTCTGGGCATATTTTGTCCCATTTTGACAGATTCTGAGCACATTTTGGTTCATTTTTGGGACATTTTAGCATAAATTTCTCGAATAAGCTGGCAGAGTCAAATCTAGAGGTTAATAGTGGGCAACTACTGGTGTCACCACCACTAAATATCCTGCTACTGAAAGCAAACTGTGTCATAAGAAACACGTCTTTCAAAATAAAAGACTTTATCCCGGTATTTTTTTGAGGAGAGGGGCATGCTTCGGCGACCCTCAAAAAATGGCTTCGCGACCCACTTTTGGGTCCCGACCCACCAGTTGAGAACCACTGAGCTAAACTATTACAGGTTTTATTTAATAACAACCCAATACAAAATCACAGAGCACCGACAATCAGATTTAACTGAAGTAAACCCAGCTGGATTGAAGTAAACACCAGCCCAGATGTTGATCTAAGGCCGGCTTTGTTTCACATGTTCAATATTCCCAGTGGCATCGACAACGTGTACAAGGCTGCTGATCCCTTGTGTTTGTCTTTTATTCCCTCCGAGAGACAGAAAGAAACAAAGAAGATGTGTTTTCTTCACCAGTGGACCATTTTAAGCTGCACACAGTCATTCTTTTACTGGATGTTTGTTTATCTGTCACCAGTGTGCTGCTTTTGACTCTTATCCAGGTTTTAATCGTGTCAGATACGAAGAAATCTGACTATACATGACTGAAACATCTTTAACTAATAATGTTAGAAGAGAGTAACAGCTTTAATATCAACATTACTGACTTTACTTCTCTGCTGCTTGAACGTCAAGGTTGATTTAATGGTGGATCTACACTAAAAAATATTACATAAAAAAAACGATGGAGAACTTTAACAATAAAATAAGGTAAAAACTGTGAAAATAACAGCAAATATCTGTAAAATAACATTATTATTGCTGATTTAAATCCATTAAAAAGTAGTGTAACTTTACAGTCAAACACTGTGAAAGAATGAACAGCAATTTGTAAAATACAGACTTTTGATGTCGACATTATTTTCAGTTTTGGTCTGGTTTTATTTTTTTGTGACTTTGCGAGGTATTATTTGTATTTTATTATAACGGGAAAAACCTGTGAATAACAGTTAAAAACAGTATTTGTCATTTTTCAACCCTTAATATACATATTTTTTGTTTCAAGTTACAGAAAATATCTGTAAAGTGTTATTTTTTGCAGATTTAAATGCAGTGAAATAGTATAATTTTATGGATGTAGACATTATTTACGGTTTTGGCTGTTTATTTTTGTTATTTTTACAAGTTAACATGTAAATTAATAACAGATTTTAGGATAGAATAATAGATTTTACTAGTTAACCAGTATTGTAATATAACAAATTTAGGAAAAATCTGCTAAATAAAAGTTAATTGTTGAAAGAATTGCAGTTCAAACAGTTAAAACGCTCTTAGAATAGGATTGCACAGCAAACAGCCATCAAAAACCTCTTTAATGTTTGTATTTTTACATAACTTGCACATTTAGGTTTCTCAAATCCGGATTTCTAAAGCCAGGATGTCGTTTACATTAGAACAAAATACCAGATAAGCATCTTTTCTTGGATATTTTCCATTTCCTGGCAGAATGAAGGCGGATTTCCATCAAAATTTAGCGCAAATTTGAACCGACTTTCCAGAAAATCTGCAAAATAGGTGCAGAAATCTGCCTTTTTTTATTGAAAATTCAGGGTTATTCTTGTTCAGGGGATCAAACTGACCTGAGAAAGAGCCAGTAGAGCTACTGGTCGCTGAATTTTAAGAGGTTTTGTAAAATATATTTCATGTCACTGAGGCAGATGCACAGAAAAATACTTCGGGTTGTCAGACATATAAGCGGGTATCATCTGCGTACAGGTGCACACAGTAAGGATGATCGGTACAGTAACAGAAATGAGTCTTTGTTTTACCTTAATTTGATAGAAATCTGAAATTTGCTTTTATTTTTGACCATTTGATGAACAAAAATGCAGACTTTGATTGATTCAATGGTACACAAATTAACAAAAGTGGTTTAAAAATGTCTATTTTTGCTCTCAGTTCGTTTTGTTTGGGTTTATACGGAACCCCAAAGGGACATGGGCAGAAAAAAATTTGAAATGTAAGTTTGTTGTGCGCACAAAAAACTAACTCATGCTCATGAGAAACTATCTTGTGCGCACACGAAACTTTCTCGTGAGCACGAGATAATTCCCTGTTTGTTCACTGCAGACGTCTGAAAATGATAATACAGGAAAGATATTCCCAGATTCAGACTTCCAGCATCAATAACTCATTAGCAATAGATTGTTTTGTAAGATTTTTTTCTTCTTTCTCTCTCTCTCCTTTTCCAAGTTATATAGAGTTGTTTCACGAGTTAATTTTATTGGTTTGGAAGATTTTTCTTTTTCTTTCCCTTCTGGTTATTGTTATATAGATTTGATGATTTTGAACTTGGTTCTGTGAGCTGGGTTGTATTTATTCTCATGCAGGTTGCTTGTATCTTATGTTTTTTTTTTAAGGGATTGTGGTCTAGTGTGTTTTATTTGTGTAAAAGCCCAACTAGGGACAAGAGTTGAGAATTAGCTGTAGCTAAAACTGTATATGCAATACATCAGATTCATGTCTTGTACTGAAAATATGTTAATTGCATTGCCCCTATTAAATAAAACATATAAATTAAAAAAATAAATAAATAAATACGTTGTCAAAACATAATCGATGCCTCTTTCCATCGTTGTCAGGTAGACAATGTGCTACAAGCCCAGTTTTATCGACAGTAGCTGTCTTTCAGGCTGCAGAAATAACACTGGTGTCTATGAGCAGCCGGCTGGGAGATGAGTGAACAGGGACCGTCTGCAAATTGCAAAACCGCTGCAACAGCGTAGAGAAACACCACACAGATATTAATAACGTCACCCTGATACACTGTAGTGTCACCAGAATCACTGCAGCCATCGACTGGCTCCTGTTGATCAGACCACAACACTTGGTTTGACATACATGCATATAAAAAAATCATACCGTCTGTAAAATTGCAATTTGCAGACGGTCCCTGTTCACTCATCTCCCAGCCGGCTGCTCATAGACACCGGTGTTATTTCTGCAGCCTGAAAGACAGCTACTGTTGATAAAGCTGGGCTTGTAGCACATTGTCTACCTGACAACGATGGAAAGAGGCATCGATTATGTTTTGACAACGTATCACTAATAAGTTATTGATGCTGGAAGTTTGCATGTGCACGAGAAACTTAAATTTTAATTTTTTCTGCCCATGTCCCTTTAGGGGCTCCGTAGGTTTAGGCCTCTTTGTGGTGCATTGTAAAATATCTCATCTATGAATAGGAGGAAGGTTGCAATCACCAGTCAAATGCTTCTTGTACGTCATGTTTCGGTTTCATGGATGCTTCTTTTGCAGAATCTGAACATCCATTTTTTAAATGTGCACAGTTTAGACTCAAAACTTTTTCATGGTTTAAGTAAAAACGCTCATAAAACTAGTGGACTGAAAAGCGCTAGGTGTGATTAGATTCTTAGGATAGGTTGTATTTTATTTGAGTGCGATACAGGAGAAGAAAGGAGCAGCGAGAGAGAGAATAAAACAGAAAGCTGTGGGGAGAGAGATGTTGAGACAGGCTGAGGAGACGAGAAGGAGGAGAAAAGAAATGACAAATGACAGAGGAAGAGAAGGACAAGAGGAAGAAGAAGGCAGAGAAGGAGAGGGGGAGGACAGAGAGAGGTAAACAGAGACTGGGAGAGAGAGAGAGAGAGAGACGCCCCCCTCCAGGCAACTGGCTGGAGGTAAACAGGCGTGGGCGTGATAATTACAGGTGCATTGTGGGATTTGTGGGAACAGCGATATAATGAGCTGTCGTGAGTGGGTGAGGGAGGAAGAGGATGAAAATGAGATGAGGCCCGGAGGAGAAGTAAGATCCTGAATAATGATGCGTCTTTTTTTTTTTCTTCTTCCCTCCTCAGTGTTTGAGAAGTCAGAGCAGCAGATGAAGGGAAAAAAAAAGGTGACAGCTTCCACGGCTGGGTGTGGAAAATCACCACCTATAGGTGTTGTTTCCATCCACACAGCCGCATCCTGTGGCAGAAGTGACATGAAATAAGTCTTCAGATTCGCCTGAAACTCTCAGAGAGTCAAATCGAGTTAAATTCAATCTGTGGAGCATAAACACCGACAGTTATGCTCCAGAGCGCAGCCACTTCTGGATGTTTTCTCCTCAGTGGACACAGGGGGCAGCAGAGAGTCAACTACAACCAGCAAATATGCAAAAAAAATCCGAATGAATGTGAAGTTTCTTCTTTATTTGAAGCAAAGGTTCGTTTTCGGCTGATCAGTGACAACTTAAAGCCACATTAGGAGCCACATCTGGATGTTATCTCCTGACTGGACACAGGGGGCAGCAGTAAAACTCGTAAAATTCTGCTTAATTTGAGGCTGTTTTAGGGTCCATGTACGTCGAAACGAAAAATAAACTGTTTCCCATTTTTTTCAGTGATAATAAAAAATGAAAAACGGAAAACAGGCCCTAATTCATTATCCATTATCCGTTATCTGATTTAATTAGATGTGTTTGTAAATGGAAATTAAAAGTAAAATACACCCGTGGAAAACTTATTTCTCCATTTCCTGTTCGCTTTGGCTCCATGACCCGTCTGACTTCTGAAGAGGAGCTAGCGGTTTAGCACTAGCTCCACCGCTAGCGCTAAATCGCTACTTTGCTTTCTGGCAAAGCTAAAGTAACAGAAAACCTCCAAACCTCCCCAAAAATGTCCCGAAAAGCAGCCGAACGCTAGCGATTTAGCGCTAGCGGCAGAGCTAGCGGCACCACAAGGTCCCTCCAAAGGGACAAATAAACCCCACAATGGTGAAAAGTCCACTGTGAAATAGTGAACAATGTGAGCCAAGCAACGTTTGGACCCCACAGTGGGTCTTCATCAGGCCACGGCACACAGCAAGGTCTGCTAACAGTGAGCTAACACTGGAGCTTTAGATACCAGATCCTTCCTCATCAGAAGTCAGACGGGTCACGGAGCCAAAACCAACAGGAAGTAGAGAAATAAGTTTTCCACGGGTGTATTTTAATTTTAATTTCCATTTACAAACACATCTAATTAAATTGGATAACGGATAACGGATAATGAATTAGGGCCCGTTTTCTGTTTTTCATTTTGTATCATCACTGAAAAAAATGGGAAACGGTTTATTTTTCGCTTTTATTTTGAAATCTCAAAATAAGAAAACGAATGGCCATGACGTACACGGACCGTTTTAGGTGTTTTTATACTAAAAGCGTGTTTTCTGATGATAAGTGACAAATAAAAGCCACATTAGGTCTGATTTAATTTAATGCTGTTCTACAAAAAAGCATGAAAACAATCCCATTAAATCAATTTAAATCAGGCAAAGGTTGGATCTGTTTGATCCCCATTGAGCTAAAAGACCTACAGCTTAGCTCCAGGCTGGAGTCTTCAGTCACAACTAACGACTACTGTCTTTGTCGATGAATCTGTCAGTCATTTTCTTTATTAAGGTGTCAGCTGTTTGGTCTATAGAGTGTCAAAAATGGTGAAAATTGCCCGTTAAAGTAGGAGAAATACTAATTCATATATTTTCCAATAAGTTTACAAAAATTTAACGGCTGACAACTAATTATTTAATCGCTACAGCTGGATGTTTTCTCCTGACTGGACACAGGGGGCAGCAGTGAGTCAACTTCAACTTGCAAAACATGCTTAAAATTCTTTAAAAAATCAAAAGAAGTCGAGGCTGATTTTATACTGGAAGCAGTTTGAGGCATTTTTATGATGTCTGTCTTGTATTTTTTGCCTACAGAGACACGTCACACAGCGTTATTTACATGGAAACTGGAACACCTTTCCTTCAGTGTGTATGTAGCAGCTTTTTTGTGCATGTTAAAGGTCTGCAAACTTAGAAAGCCTGAAGTCTGCACCATGTGGAGTTAGTTTTTTTAACTCAGAAGCTTCTCCTTATCTGCCTGAAACGCCTCGTTTAAAGTCCAGGCTTTTCATTCGTTACCTATCGATGTCATCATGTAACACCTTTGCAGAACGCCTGACGAACAGCTCGTTTGGCCTTCAAGCAGCAGCACTATTTCTTCCAGCTACACCCCTAAAACCTTTAGATTTAGAGCTAAGGTCGATAACCGAAGATAACTCGCTTTTGTCGAGCCACCTGACTGGACTTTTCAGGAGGGGGCCTTTAAAGCGACAGGAGCTAAAACGGAGCGTTTCAGATTGAAGAGGCGCTGCAGCAATGCACAGAATGAGATAAATAAAGTGAATCTGAACATCAAAGCATGCAAACATTCTGTAGTAAACCCTAAAAGGTAAAATTATGAACCTGTAAATGTAAAGATGAAGGGCTCTTTAAGGTTTGTTTTCTATTCATTACAGGCACTAAGTGGGAAACATGTCAAAAGCATGACTAATGTTTACTACAAACATGAAAACGACTGACTTCTTGTCTGAGACGTCGCTAAAAAACCTGTACAACTTGAATCTGAAGGGATTTCTTAATAGATATTTACACGGAGAGAGGATTCCTGCAGACAGAACAGATTATAACTGAGGGACGACAATCAGGACTTTGCTGTTTAACCTACTTTCTTTCCATTTCCCTCGACTGACTCAGAGGGTGTGTCGCTCACAAACACTGGCCTGGCCGTCTGATAAGTTGGTGTTGCGTGAGGCTGGTTGGGATCTGAGTGGTGCAGTGATGCAGCTACGGAGCCTTTTCTTCCTCTCTGCCCACAGAACAAGGTTATACCTGGTTTCTTGCTGTATTTTTAGTCCACACACCGGGTGGCTGTGGAGTCTTTATCCCTGTACTCTGTGACTAATGTGTAGCTATAGTAACCTCAGCTGTTCGCGTTCTCATTTGTTGCTGCACATTTACGTTGTGAAATCTGCCGGCGTCCTACCTTGGTTGTCTCTGCTGGCGTCGGCGGCGGCTCCGTTGGTGTTCTGGGCGTCGTTGAGGTACTTTAAGGCGGCGGGTGGGATCCTCCAGTCCAGGGCCTGGAGCCGCTCCTGGACGGCGGCGTCCTGCAGGATCTCCATCTGCCTCGCCAGCAGACGCTCCAGCTGCATCTGACGGACGAAAACGAGAACAATCAGGGTTTTAACGTGTCCTGTTTTTGTTTCAGTGCAGAGATAAACTCTAATTCTGGTTATCAGACTCCCGATCACGCTAGCTGGGGGCTCCAAGGATGTTTCACGGAGACAAATCCACAACGCCGTGTTCACATTTAAACCTCCGCACCCAAAAAAAGGCATTTTGAAAGACATGCTATCGTTTAAAACTACAAAAATCACACCATGTGTCAGGATTCTCAACTCTTCCACACTGCTTGAACTGATGGATGCAATATTTGGTTTTCTTCTTCGAGCCCTCCGAACCCAAACGCAGGTTGTCTTTTAAAAAACAGAATCGCCAAGGTGACACCATTCGCAACGTGTCGTCACGTCAGTATTTATTATTATTATTTATATTGTTACACTGGTAAACAAAGTGTTACGACTGCGTTCGTGTCCTGGAATAAGTCTTTTTTTTTTTTTCTTTTTTTTCTTTTTTTTTCTTTCTTTTTTCTCTTTTTTTTTCTTTTTTTTTCCCCTGATTTTTCGGTTTCAAAGTCAGAGATTCAAAATGACTCCTGACACTTTCTCTTCATTTTTTTTTGGGCCAAAGACAACGACCTCAGTCTTGTCTGAATTTAGTTGGAGAAAGTTGTTTTGCATCCACACAGTGACCTGTTGGAGGCAGTGACAAAGTGAGTCCACAGGCCCATATTCACCTGCTGTCAGCGAGATGTAAATCTGAGTGTCATCTGCATAATTGTGATAGGAAACATTATTACTGCGTATTAACTGGCCAAGGGGCAGCATGTAAAGATTGAACAAGAGGGGTCCCAGGATGGACCCTTGGGGAACCCCACAGGTCACTGCCATTTGGTCCGATTTGAACAAAGTACAAGTCGGAATAAGTCTGTGTCTATGTACGTATGTTCCTGTGTTCTCCCCGTTGCACGTTGGGGATTGGCTGCCGGCGATGACGAGGCAGCGCGGGATTGGCCGACCTACCGGCGGAATTTCTCAAAAGGCGGAAGGGGGGCGTGGCCGGCGGTGGCACAGCGGCAGATGCAGCGTTTGCCGTCCTTCACACGAGAACCAACGGGCAGTTACAGCCTGTAGAAACCTGTTTAGACGTTGTTGGTAGGAGTGAACGGCCACTTTTGTTTAATGATTTTTCTCCTGTTTAAGTTTAGTTCGGTAGGCAAGGTCCTGTTTTTGGTTTCTCAGTTTTGCTTTTGTTGGGTAAGTCTGATGGAAGTTTAGGTTGGGGTTTTGTTTGTTGTTTTGGCCTTAACTCACTCGTTTAGTTTGACAACTTAGACATTAGCACTGATTTGTTTTGGAATCAGTCGTCCTGTGTTTAACCCATTTTTCTTACTGTGAATAAATCGATCATTCTTTTGTTCTAAAACGTTGTCTAGCTGCTTTGTTCCTGTGAAGGATGGTTCTTCATGTTACGTGGCAGTATCCCCCAGGCTGGGCGTGACAAAAGTATGCAGAAATTACAAAATAAAAATCACAATAATTTCGTTAATAAGTACAAAAATTAATGTAAAAATTGGACATGAAGGCAAAAATGACGCTCCAGCTATGACAATAAAATAAGTAATAACTTGGTTAGCAGCGTCGCCTCACAGCTAGAAGATCCCCGGTTCACGTCCCGGTTAGACCGTCTGTGATCTTTCTGTGTGGAGTTTGCATGTTCTCACCAGGTTCTCCAGCTTCCTCCCACAGTCCCAAAACATGCTGAGGTTAACTGATGATTCTAAATTGTCCATAGGTGTGAATGAGAGTGTGCTTGGTTGTCTGTCTCTATGTGTAGCCCTGTGATAGACTGGAGACCTGTCCAGGTGTCTCCTGCCTTCACCTGAGTCGACTGGGACAGACTCCACAGAGGATTAAGTGGTGTCTAGATAATGGATGGATGGATGATAGTAATAACTGTTCCCTTGGGGATCAATAAGGCGCTGTAGCTCGAGAGCTAACGAGCTGAAAAAGCTACACAACCACATTTGGCAGTGTCTTAGGTTGTGTTTGCTTTAAATGCTCAATTAGAACAACAGAAAAATCTATAATGAGTAAGAAATCATGTTAAATCAACGCTGACTGATGTGATTTCTACCTGGTCTGGACATGATCTGCTGCCTCTTAACGCCTTAGATAAATCTCAGCGTACTGGTTTGTTCTGGTGTCGTGAATCTGGAGTTTCATTTTTAAAAAGCGGCTCAGTAAATGTCTGAAACAGCTGCAAGTATGTTTGACACACAGCACGATGTTGTTTATTTACAGCCAAATACCAACAAAACAGATGCTTAGTAAACATCTGGAGCGAGAAGTTTCATTAGTGGCCTTTGAAATAATAGTTTGACAGAAGAGAAAAGAAGCTGCTGTCAACAAATCCTGCTAAAAGTCCAAATCAGTCCTTATATTTTAATTGATCTGTCCCCACTGGCGTCGTAAATCTTCACAAATATGTAGTTTATTTTCTAAAAAGCGTCTCAGCAAACGCCTGAACTGTTTTTTTAAACGAGCAAGCAGGTCGATATTGTTTAGGACGACTTTCAGCGGCGGATTCATCACATTTGATGATGTCTGAGGGGTTGTTGTAATAAAAATGTAGGTATTTTTGATCAACAGAGGACTGACTCAGCCTGCATGAATAAAAAACACGTGTTGATGTTTAAGACATTAAAAATGTAAAAATAAATCTTCCTGGAAGCATATCTTGATTTAAAACACTTCACAACAACAAAAGGACGGAGCAGCTTTAACCCTCTAAACCCAAAACTCACTGGCGGGTTACAGGGGCATGTTATCTTTAAAAAAATCTAAATTACACCACACATCTGAGTCAGAAACTCTAAAAATAGAAAGATTTAACAGATTTTCAACTTTCCCACAGTCTTTGAAGTAATCATATGTGATGTTGATGCATTTTAAATCCAAAAAAACACCAAATCTGAGCCTAAAATCAGGACATCTCACCAAAATCTCTTCTTTCTACATATAAAAAGTAAAAATTAGCCAAAAATAAACTGTTCTCATGAACCAGATTCTGTAAAAAAATAAAAATTCTGTGGTCCTCGATGAAACGGAAAAGCCCTGACTGACTCAGCTGTGATCAGCAGGTTCGCGACAAAAATTCAGAGTTTCCGGTGAACTGCAGGCAGAATTTACCGATAAATAAACGCGGCACGGCTCAGGAACAGTGAACAGAGGAGCTGCTTCAACCCCCGAAAACTCACTGGAGGGTTTGAAAGACGCGTTCTCTTTAACATTTAACCAGATACCAGTGTTAGAAACTGAAGGAACAGAAAGAATGAGCAGATTTTCAACATTCCCACAGTCCTTGAAGTAATCATATGTGATGCTGATGCATTTTAAATCCAAAAAACTCACATCTGACCGTAAAATCAGGACATCTCACCAAAATCTCTTCTTTCTACATGTAAAAAGTAAAAATTAGCCAAAAATAAACCGTTCTCATGAACCAGATTCTGTAAAAAAATAAAAATTCTGTGGTCCTCGATGAAACCGAGAAGCCCTGACTGACTCAGCTGTGATCGACAGGTTCGCGACAAAAATTCAGAGTTTCCGGTGAACTGCAGGCAGAATTTACCGATAAATAAACGCGGCACGGCTCAGGAACAGTGAACAGAGGAGCTGCTTCAACCCCCGAAAACTCACTGGAGGGTTTGAAAGACGCGTTCTCTTTAACATTTAACCAGATACCAGTGTTAGAAACTGTAGGAACAGAAAGAATGAGCAGATTTAGAGCTTTTATAGATAAAAACGAGGCCTTTTTGTGGCTTAATCACAATGAACGATGACAGTAATCACGTATGTGCAAATAAAAGGACATTTAACAGGAACATTTACACTTTGTTGGTTGACGGACTTTAAGTGTGACGTGTTAAACCAACTGAGACAAGTTAAACAGCAGGAAAATGGCCGTAACAAACGAACATCGCCCGGCCAGCGGAGCGGAGGGATAAGACCTGCAGTGATGTTTGCTCATTGTCAGTCCGCGCATCACTGTCGGTCTAAATTACTATACGACGAGCTTTACATCCCTGCGAGGCCTCCGGCGCAAACGCAGCCATGAAATCTCTTCTTCCTCTGAATGCTGGAAATCACATCAGCGCTGACAAGTGTAACTGCAGCCCCGTACACAGCAGACACATGTTCACGCACACATGAAGACGACGAAGCAGCAGCCAGTCGACATGTTTTCTGGCTAATGAGTTATCATAAAGCTCCCCTCCTACACTCCGGCTCTAATTAGGAACAAGCCGGAGCAGCATGGAAACCAATAAAGAGCATTACTGGGATCAGACTGGATCCTGCTGCCACAAACATCTGCTGACATGGAAATCTGCGGCTCAGGATCCTTTGAACCTGCAGCTGAGCTACATTTGTTCGAGTGTTGAGGCGACGCTGCGGCTCATCTCTGATGTGCAGATTTACTCCTGTTAATGGAGCTCCGACATGTGCTCACAACAGCAGCGACTTCCTCCCACAATACTGTTTATTTACGGTCACACAACAACAAAACAATGATATCTGTCGCGCAGTGAACTCCTGAAATGTGAGAAGTTTCATTACTGACCTTCAAAATAAGAGCATGTAGCTATTTTTGAGACTAAAATGACACAAGATTGTAGCCTTTTCTTAAAACAGAAGAAATTTCAATGAAATCTGGTACAAGAAACAATAACACATGCTCGTTTTGGAGGATTTCTTATCATTCCGAGACTTCTTTTTCTAGATTTTCTCATGCACAGCCACACTTATGGTCAACAAGTCCCACAAAAAGACTGAATCAACAATTTGTCAGTCTCTTAATAAGACCTTAATTAAAGTTGGCTTGTTGGTACAGCGGCAAATATGTCTGACATACGAAGAGTTCCTCCCATAATATTGTTAATTTATAGCTAAATATCAACAAAACAGTGATATTTGTCGCTTAGTAAACACCTGAAATGTGAGAAGTTTCATTACTGACCTTCAAAATAAGAGCATATAGCTATTTTTGAGACTAAAATGACACAAGATTGTAGCCTTTTCTTAAAACAGAAGAAATTTCAATGAAATCTGGTACAAGAAACGACTAGAAAAGCCCTCAGAGAGCTCATACCTCCACCAAGCAGCTTCAGTCCACCCCCAACACAATCTCCTAGTTCACATATTTTCTATGGAACGTTACAGATACAAATGTAATTACATACAGTTCAAATGTCCTACCAACAATGCGGCCTTCACCCCATCCGACCTAATGAACAGGCGCGGCCTCTAGCGCGGCAGCCTCCTAACAGCCTCCCAGCTTCTTAGACAACCGGAGATAAGAATGCCGGCCCAACCGTGCGTATGTCGCTCAGGAAGGAAAGAAAACTCCGTCATTGTCGCTGTCTGTCGCGTGGAGACCCAAAATCTCATGTGGTCACAGGGGGTTACCCCAAAAACAAGAGTGCCCTCTGGTGGCTTTTAGACTAAACCGCATTTAATTGTCTACCTGGTTACACTTACATTAAAAAAAATTCCAGGATCCAGACGGTGATCCAGATCAGTCCCAATATTTCATCATTTGTTTCTCACCCCATTTCACACATTTCCTGAAAATTTCATTCAAATCCGTCCATTACTTTTCGAGTTATTTTGCACACAAACAAACAAACAAACAAACAAACCAATGCCGGCCATCACATAACCTCCTTGGCGGAGGTAATAACAAATGGTAAGGTAAGGTTTTTCTACCTAAGTGGAACTCAAAGTGCTTTACAATGTGTTTCCCATTCACACACCAGAGCTGCCATGTGAGGTACCTGCCTGCCATTGGGAGCAACTTTGGGTTCAGTGTCTTGCCCAAGGACACTTTGGAGGAGCCGGGGATCGAACCGCCAACCTTGCAATCAGTGGACAACCAGCTCTACCAGCTGAGCCACAGCCTCCAAGACACAGACTGGTTTTGGAGGATTTCTTACGATTCTAAAACTTCTTTTTCTAGATTTTCTCACACACAGCCGCGCTTACCGTCAACAAGTCCCACAAAAAGACTGAATCAACAATTTGTCCGTCTCTTAATAAGACCTTAATTAAAGTTGGTTTGTTGGTACAGCGGCAAATATGTCTGACATACGAAGAGTTCCTCCCATAATGTTGTTTATTTATAGTTAAATATCAACAAAACAATGATATTTGTCGCTTAGTGAACACCTGAAATGTGAGAAGTTTCATTACTGACCTTCAAAATAAGAGCATAAAGCTATTTCTGACAACTACAATGACACAAGACTGTAGCCTTTTCTTAAAACAGAAGAGATTTCAATGAACTCTGGTGCAACAAACAATAACACATGCTCGTTTTTGAGGATTTCTTGCAATTCAAAAACCTCATTTTCTAGAATTTCTAACAAACAGCCGCGCTTACTGTCAACAAATCCCACAAAAAGACTGAATCAACAATTTGTCCGTCTCTTAATAAGACCTTAATTAAAGTTGGTTTGTTGGTACAGCGGCAAATATGTCTGACATACGAAGAGTTCCTCCCATAATGTTGTTTATTTATAGTTAAATATCAACAAAACAATGACATCTGTCGCTCAGTAAACACCAACACGACACAAATGACACACAAAAAGAGACGCAAAATGACAGGAAGCAACAAAAACAAGGCACAAAATGATAAAAACGACACAGAAAGCGACGAAAACGAGACACCAAACGGCAAAGATGAGACAAAACGAAACAGAGAGTAAACTAAAACCTACTGGATCAGTAAATAAATACTTCATAGCGGCTGTAAAAATGAACATAGTTATATATCTAGACTATGTAGAGCCTCTGTTTTTAGTGCAGGACTAAACGCCCAGAACCTGTTTGGAGGTCAGAAGGTCGACTAACCGAGGAGCCTCAAACCAAACGTCCGCCGTCCTACCTGCAGATTCCGTCCGACGGTCTCCTCTCCTTTCGACTTGGCGCAGGCGAGCTGCTCCCTCAGCATCTCCTGCCTCATGTGGATCGCCTGCAGAGCCTCCTGGATGTCGAAGAAGTTCTCCTGCAGCAAGCGAGCATGAGTTTATCTTCTACTTCAGCACATAAATGACACCAGAAGCTGCTCAGCGCTGCTTCTGATGCGTGTTAGAATCAAAATTATTCAAAATAGCACTTTAAAGAATCCTTAAAGTCGCCAGATTTACAGAAAACACAATCAAACTGGTAAATTTTACAAACACTTCCAGCTCGTCGGCTCCACGGCGTCGATCCCCGAAGGAAAAGTTATTGTTCATTTTAATGCTGTAGCTGTAACTGATGCGACGCTCTCGCTTGAAATGTCATGTTTGCTTTTATATCCAACGTTTACCTGGATTTTAATTCATTTTTAGCTCCATTATTTTTATAATTATCATCAATTTCTGCATATTTAAACAGACAGATGCAGTATTTTATTAACCTCTAAAGGAAATTTAATGTCAGAGTTGCTTTAAATGTCATTTTCCCTGTTATTTCCATTTTTTACAAGGCTTTTTTTCATTTTAACTCCATTATTATGATTTTTTTAGTTAAATAAAGAGACTAATTCTGTCACTGAGTTTGATTTATTTTGACATTTTCAAAAAGCTGGACTTAGATGATTAGCTACTGAGCTAACTAAACACACAGACACACTACTTTATTGGACCTACAGGGAAAATATATTAGAATTATTATTAATTTTAATGTTAGAGTTGGAATGAATGCCATGCTTTTGCTTGAAATGTCGTTTTTACATTTATTTCTGATTTTTACTTGATTTTTTTTTATTTTTAACTACATTATTATGATTTTTATTTCCTAATTTCTGCACATTTTATTCACCAATACAAGAATATAAATAATAATAAATATTTCTTTTTATTTTTTATTAATTAAAAAAAAACTGGTCTGTAATATGATGAGTTTTTATTTGTTTTTATTTGATTTTTATTTAATTTACAAATTTATTAGAATAATTATTAATTTAAATATTATTATTTTAATCGCTGCTGTGCATTTATTTCCAATTTTTACATGGATTTTTATTATTATTTTATTAGATTAAATAATGAGACTAATTCTATGATTATTTTTATTTATTTTTAATTTATTAAATTTGACAGAAGTGGAATTTTAAGGGCCCAGTTTTGTTTTTTAATTTTTTATGATAGTATTTTATCATTTATTTAAAAAACAGCCACCACTGCTGCTGTTTCTGACATCATAAAAGGTTTTTCCCTTCATTCCTTAAATAACTGACGAACGCTGGAGCTTTTCTGTTTCTGCAGGAGTGGATTTAAGCAGGAATTCCCCTCTTGTCAGGATCTCAGAGCCGCTCTTGTCGAGCAGGTGTCCGCTCATCTCCTGGCTCCGGTTCGAGTCCCTGCAGGCCGCCACATGTTTCCCATCATCGGCTGAAACACACTGAGCCATTCAAAGAGGCCGTCTTTGTCCGCTGCTTCGTCCTTTTCACTTAACACAGAGGAGCTCCATCTGCCGTTTCATGTTTTACACATTTTAAACTCCGCTAATTCACTAACGAGGAGCCTCAGCGTCGTTTCTCTGCAGGTCTATGTGTGTTTTATTGTGGAGGAGGACAGCCGGGGTCGAAGGGCCACACAGAGGAGCTCATCTGGGTCATTATCGAGCAGTTTGATGATTATTTTCTCAATTAAATGGCGTAAAAAGTGAAAATGCTGAACAGAAATGCTTGTTTTGTGGAACCAGTCGTACAAAAACAACAAATACTCAGTTTAGAAGAAAACAAGGCAGCAAATTGTCTCAATAAGACCGAGTCAAATCACCTCAGCGATAGAAAAGAAAAGCCTCTCACCTCGGTTTTAATTCTCTTGGGGGACGGCTCGTCTCTGTCTCCACAGCGAGATCTGCAGAGAAACAGCAGGAAACACTAGTTAGGGATTCATTTCTAGCTGTTAAACTCCAGCTTTCATGCAGGATAATAAGGAGGAGGAGAGAAAAAGTCTCATTTAAACCCATCAGTTATTATATGTTCATACTAATATGTCTCCTCCCAGTCTGTCCTCATCACTACAGAATCAAATACCAGCTACACAGGATCATTTATAATTGATTTAGGCTAATAATGCTAGCAGACAGAGCGCAGTCAGCACCCTGTTGCTGCTTTAATGAATCTACTTGTAAAACCAAGCTTTTGTTTTCAAAATAAAAGCAGCGTAAAGCACAGAGATCTGATTATTTTGAGCTCCAAGATAAATGTTTGTCTGTTTTACTTTTGAAAGAACAAATAAACTCAGTTTCCTGCAAAAGCTGCTGCAAAAAAGCTAAAAACAAACAGCTGCACTGGGTCAAAGGGAGCGTGAGCGCTGCAGCCGGGCTCTTACTTGCTGGTGCGGTAGGTGTATTTGTAGGTGACCTCTCTGGAAATCTGCCGGGCGAGTCCGAACAGCTCGTCCCGGCGAGTCAGCAGCGCCATGTCCCTCATGCAGAGCTGAGCCGCCGCCTCGTTCACCGTCAGCTGCAGGTCACACATGAGTCGGTTACACAGAAACACAAACCTGGAGCTGATTCTGAGACTTTCAGGGCGAGCTCATCCACCTCGTGCAGCGTCAGGTGTTTGCCGTCCCTCCTCTTGGAGTCGAAGCGCCCGTAGATGGCGCTGTACTTCCGGATCTCCTCCTCCCGCCGCGGGTCGTCGTCGCTCATCTCGAAGATGTGTCCGATCATCTTCGCCAGTTTCTTGTTGTTCTTCAGCTGCTCTTTGACCTCGGCCAGGTCCGTCTTGGGGAGTCCCGGCGCCATCCGGTCCACGCACTCCAGCACCGACTGCACGGCGGCGGCGTCCAAGGCCTCCAGAGCGTCTCTGGGTGAGGAGGGCGAGCCGAGGTCCGACGGCGACAGGCTGTGCTCGCTGTCGTTGCTGTGGCCCGACCAGAACCGGGCCTCGCTGCTGCCCTGCAGGGGCGAGCCGGCCGACACTTTGTCCCTCGCCACGTCCAGCTTCCCCGGGTCGGAGCAGGCGGCGGCGATGGCTTTGGGCATCTTGACGCTGGCGGTGTTGGCCCGGTCCTGAGCGCTGAGCAGCGTGGGCGAGCCCTCGGGCAGCTTGTAGACGGGGATGCTGCAGACGGGCAGCGAGGTGAGCGGCTGGTTGAAGATGGCCGGGTTGGTGACCCAGTCGCGCAGCGCCTTCTGCAGGCGGCGGACGTGCAGCGGCTTGCTGGCCATGCCGACGAGGGCCATGATCTCCAGGAACTCCTCCTCGCCGGCCTCGCACAGCTGCTGCACGTCGTCGCCGCCCTGCTGGATGAAGGCCTCGTAGTAGTAGAGCAGGTTCGCCCGCTGCAGGATCCTGTAGAGCTGCAGCTCACCCAGGGTCCTCGGCAACACCGCCGCCATACCTGGAAAGGTAGAGGAAGAAGGACACGTTAGTGACATCACTCATTCCTCTGGGTAGTCTTCATGCTAAGCTAACCGACTGCTAGCAGCGCCTGCCTGCTTTGTAAAACACAGCCTGAGTCACTCATGGCTTCTTGGTTCCACCGAGGAGCTCAGAATTTTTTGTTTTTTACATGATCTAGTTTGTGCAGCCGGTTTGTTTTAGAATGAGACACGTAGAAGACGATGACTTTGATGAAATATGATGGTTTCAAGATGATCTGGTTCATGTTCCTGATGAAACGATGCGTCACAGATGAGTAGTTCAAGGACCATTCTGTGCTGCAGATTTGGAAAAACAACAACTACCAAACTGCGCTACCAAAACTGGAAAAACACAGTGCCTCGACATCCTTTAAATATTTCCCTGCTTACGTTCTTCATCTGTTTCCTTACTTGTCTCCCTTGTGCTCTGTGTAAACACTGCCTGCAGTTCAGCTGAAAAATTCCACAATTTTTACCAAATGACTCTTGGTCACAGCTGAGTCACTCCTGGCTTCTCAGCTGCGTTTAGGAGAGCAGAATTTTTACTTTTTAACAGAACCTAGTTTGAGTAAACGTCTTATTTTTGACGATTATTTAAACGAGACATGCAGAATAAAATCAGAGCTTCTCTGATGGATCGATGCGCCACAGAGGAGGAGTTCAAGGACAGTGGTTCTTTCTGCTTTCATGGCTTCTTGCTCTGCTAAATGCTTTTCCTTTAAACGACAACATGCCTTTCAAACCACCAGCAGGTTTCAGGGTTCAGTTTTCCTGATCTTCTCATCTAATTCCAAACGCTGAACCTGTCCTTTAACTAGACGAACTTCTCCACTCTGACAGTCTGAACTCACGTCTTTCTAACGCTGGAAAACACAGTCAAACATTTCAGATGTAAAAATGTCAGATAAGTCATTTGCTGACTGCAGGGCCTGAAATCCTCCTGCTGAGCACCAAATGGTGAGAAATAAAACCAAGTTGCCCTTTCTGGAAAAGTCAGGAGAAGAGAAACATGCAGGACGGGACTGTGAGATCATCACGTCTGGATCCTTCAGTCCATCGAGGCCGAAGAAGTGGTTTTAAATCTTCATCAACGAGCAAAAATAAAGATGCAAACCCTCAAAAATTCACCTGGAGTTGAGATTCTTTCTTTAAAGAAGCCGGTATTTGCATCAGTGAGCACATTTCCAATCAGAAACGTTTGAATTTTCCCGTCAGCTCTGCTGTAAAAACACCGGAGACGCTCCTCTGTCTGGATTATATTTGGACCGTTCGTTTTCTGCCTGCCAGGTGCAGCCTTTGGGTTTATCAGGCCTCCACAGGTGCACGAAACGCTTCAATTTGGCTACTTTTCTGCAGGGAAATGCTCCATTTTTAGCAGAAATGCACAGGTGAGCACGACAAAAGAGCCTTTATGAGGGACAAATGAAGGAAGGTGTGATCTCCACTGCAGCCTGGATGTAGGAGTCCTTCATAGATTTGTCTTTATTAGCTGTATTTTCACGTTTGGAGTCAACAGAGGAGCTAAAAAGTTGCTGACTGACAGTTTGGAAAATGGATAAACTGGGAGAAGCTGTTATTTTTGGACGCTAGTGTTTAAATCTTAGAGGAGACGCTCATTTTTCTTAAACATGCAGACAAATGTTGAAGTCTGAAGTGAGTTGTCGGCATTTTTTGTGCAGCAGAGGAGCTAAAAATGTGGATAAACACACAAAACAGCCAACTACCTCCTAATTTCATGAAACTATATTTCTTTTTTAGTTTGTTTTTCAGTGCAAGTTTGGTAACCGAACAGCTTTACCTTAAAGAATCAGAAAGAAGTGTGTAGGTTAAAGGATATTTGCACGTTTAAAGTGAGTCGTCTGCAGTTTCTGTGCAGCAGAGGAGCTAAAAGGTTGCAGACTGACAGTTTGGAAGATGGATAAATGCACAAAAATGGCCAAAACAAGACACCAAATGACCAAAACATCACTCGAAATATTAAATATAAGACATTAAATGATCAAAAAGACACTGAATATGTCAAATATGTCACAAAATTACAAAAAAAGACACCGAAAATTAGCAATATAAGACACCAAATGACCAGAAAGAGCACTAAAAATATTAAAAATGAGACATAAAATGAACAAAAAGTCACTCAAAATGTCCTAAAGGAGATGCAGAAGGACCGAAATGTCACTTAATGTGTCGAATATGACACAGAATTACCAGAAAGACACTCAAAATGACCAGTATGAGACACCAAATGAGCAAAAATCCACTCAAAATGTTAAATATAAGACACAAAATGACCATGAAGACACTCAAAATGTCCAAACCAAGATGCAAAAAAACCAAAACATCAATCGAAATATTAAATATAAGGCATTAAATGATCAAAAAGACACTGAACATGTTGAATATGTCACAAAATTACCAAAAAGACACCGAAAATGAGCATGAAGACTATTAAAAATATTAAAAATGAGACACAAAATGAACAAAAAGTCACTCAAAATGTCCTAAAGAAGAAGCAGAAGGACCGAAATGTCACTTAATATGTCGAACAGGACACAGAATTACCAGAAAGACACTCAAAATGACCAATATAAGACACCAAATGACCAAAAAAGTGACTCAAAACGATGAATATAAGACACAAAATGACCATGAAGACACTCAAAATGTCCAAACCAAGATGCAAAATGACCAAAAGGACCCTGAATATGTCCAAAGAAGAAGCAGAAGAACCAGTAAGTCACTTAATATGTTGAATATGACACAAGATGACCTATAAAGAAGCTCAAAATGACCAATATAAGACACCAAATGACCAAAAAGTGACTCAAAATAGAAAATATAAGACATAAAATTACCAAAAATGCACTCAAAATGTCCTAAAAAAGATGCAGAAGGACCGAAATGTCACTTAATATGTTGAATATGACACAGAATGACCAGAAAGACCCTCAAAATGGACCAAAAAGTGACTCAAAACGTTGAATATAAGACATAAAACAAACAAAAAGACTCTCAAAATGTCCTAAAGGAGAAGCAGAAGAACCAGGAAGTCACTTAATATGTTGAATAAGACTCAAGATGACCTATAAAGACACTCAAACCTCCTGGAGCTGCTGTTATTTTAATGCTAACATGAGCAGAAGCTGGTTTTCTGAGCGCATACAGACACATTCCACTTGTTTTCATGTCACCTCTGCTGTAGAAACGCCACGGAGACACGTTTCTATGGAAAATGTACAGGAATTATATTTGGACGGTGGGTTTTCTGCCTGCCAGGTGCAGCCTTTGGGTTTATCAGGCCTCCACAGGTGTGAAACGCTTCCATTTGGCTACTTTTCTGCAGAGGAATGCTCCATTTTTAGCAGAAGCGTCTTTGTTGTTTCAGATGCGCACCTGAACGAGCTGATTCAGTCGCTTCTATCTGCTATTTCTTTCCCAGTCGGTGCTAAACTGCTGAGAGGACGGTATTTTTAACTCTGCAGACTCCACATCTGCAGATCTCTGTGAGGAAACTTTCCTCCGCTGGTCTGTTTGCTTCCCTCGGTATTTATCTTGGAGAGCGTCGCTGTCACTCGCTGCGCCGTCACAAAGACACCATCAGCGCCAGACTCCCGTCGGCCGCCACCTTGAACCGACGGCGTCTGGAGCCGGGGCCGGGCTCCGTCCTCCTCTTCCTATGTGCTCGGAGGCCCTGCGGAGGCCCAGCGAACAGAGGAGTGGCAGTCAGCAGGCCCGGGCTGCCGGGAGGACCACATGCCTCTCTCCACCCCTGCAGGATGTGTAGGTGGTGGGCTCGCCTCGCCCAGAATAGGCCCGGAGAGCCGGAGCTCGGGGAGCCAGGCAGGCGTCGGCCGAGTCGGGAGAACGACAGAAGACAAAAGCAGCCTGAGACAAAGCTGCAGCTGAAAGCATCACCGAGACGCTTCAGCTCCTCGGCCCAAACGACGCTTTTCTTTTCTGCTTTTAGTTTGTTTCTCACTCGAAGCTCAGAGAAACACAAACGAGGAGCTTCAAGGACGAACCAGAGAAGCTGTCGTCTTTACTGCAACCGACTTCTTTTATAAAATGCTGCAGAAGGGCAGTGTTTTTGGGCAACAGAGAAGCTATAAAGTTGTTTTTTTTCAATGCTAACATGTAAATCTTCCATTTTTCTTAGTATAAGCTGACAAATTTCACTCTTTTACAGTTAAAGACGCTCATCTGGAGGCGACCTTCAGCTTTCTGACACTCAAAATGACCAAAAACTCCCCTTAAAATGTCAAATATAAGACACAAAACAAACAAACAGACACTCAAAATGTCCAAAAGAAGATGCAGAATCAGCCAAAAGACCACTTAATATGTCGAATATGACACAAAATAACCAGAAAGACACTTAATATGTTAAATATAACTTACAAAATCAACAAAAAAGGCACTTAAAACCTCCTGGAATCTGTTGTTTTTCAATGCTAACATGTAAATCTTCCATTTTTCTTTGAATACGCTGACAAATTTCACTCTTTTACAGCTAAAGACGCTCATCTGGAGGCGACCTTCAGCTTTCTGACACTCAAAATGACCAAAAACTCCCCTTAAAATGTCAAATGGAAGACACAAAACAAACAAACAGACACGCAAAATGTCCAAAAGAAGATGCAGAATGAGCCAAAAGGTCACTTAATATGTCGGATATGACACAAAACGACCAAAAAGGCACTTAAAACCTCCTGGAATCTGTTGTTTTTCAGTGCTAACATGTAAATCTTTCATTTTTCTGAGCACATGCAGACAAATTTCACTCTTTTACAGTTAAAGACGCTCATCTGGAGGCGACCTTCAGCTTTCTGACACTCAAAATGACCAAAACAAGACAGCAAATGACCAAAAGTCCACTCAAAATGTCAAATATAAGACACCAAATGATCATGAAGACACTCAAAATGTCCAAACCAAGATGCAAAATAACCAGAAGGACACTGGATATGTTCAAAGAAGACACCAAATGACCAAAACGTCACTCCAAATGCTAAATATAGGTCACAAAATCAACAAAAAGGCACTTAAAACGTCCTGGAATCTGTTGGTTTTCAATGCCAACATGTAAATCTTCCATTTTTCTTAGTATAAGCTGACAAATTTCACTCTTTTACAGTTAAAGACGCTCATCTGGAGGCGACCTTCAGCTTTCTGACACTCAAAATGACCAAAAACTCCCCTTAAAATGTCAAATATAAGACACAAAACAAACAAACAGACACTCAAAATGTCCAAAAGAAGATGCAGAATCAGCCAAAAGACCACTTAATATGTCGAATATGACACAAAATAACCAGAAAGACACTTAATATGTTAAATATAACTTACAAAATCAACAAAAAAGGCACTTAAAACGTCCTGGAATCTGTTGTTTTTCAATGCTAACATGTAAATCTTCCATTTTTCTTTGAATACGCTGACAAATTTCACTCTTTTACAGCTAAAGACGCTCATCTGGAGGCGACCTTCAGCTTTCTGACACTCAAAATGACCAAAAACTCCCCTTAAAATGTCAAATGGAAGACACAAAACAAACAAACAGACACTCAAAATGTCCAAAGGAAGATGCAGAATGAGCCAAAAGGTCACTTAATATGTCGGATATGACACAAAACGACCAAAAAGGCACTTAAAACCTCCTGGAATCTGTTGTTTTTCAGTGCTAACATGTAAATCTTTCATTTTTCTGAGCACATGCAGACAAATTTCACTCTTTTACAGTTAAAGACGCTCATCTGGAGGCGACCTTCAGCTTTCTGACACTCAAAATGACCAAAACAAGACAGCAAATGACCAAAAGTCCACTCAAAATGTCAAATATAAGACACCAAATGATCATGAAGACACTCAAAATGTTCAAACCAAGATGCAAAATAACCAGAAGGACACTGGATATGTTCAAAGAAGACACCAAATGACCAAAACGTCACTCCAAATGCTAAATATAGGTCACAAAATCAACAAAAAGGCACTTAAAACGTCCTGGAATCTGTTGGTTTTCAATGCCAACATGTAAATCTTCCATTTTTCTTTGAATACGCTGACAAATTTCACTCTTTTACAGCTAAAGACGCTCATCTGGAGGCGACCTTCAGCTTTCTGACACTCAAAATGACCAAAAATTCCCCTTAAAATGTCAAATGGAAGACAAAAAACAAACAAACAGACACTAAAGAAGATGCAGAATGAGCCAAAAGACCACTTAATATGTCCAAAGAAGACACCAAATGACCAAAAAGACACTTAATATGTTAAATATAACTTAAAAAATGACCAAAAAGGCAGTTAAAACGTCCTGGAATCTGTTGTTTTTCAATGCTAACATGTAAATCTTTGAGTAGACGCTCGTTTTTCTGAGCACATGCAGACAAATTTCACTCTTTTACAGTTAAGGACGCTCATCTGGAGGCGACCTTCAGCTTTCTGACACTCAAAATGACCAAAACAAGACAGTAAATGACCAAAAGTCCACTCAAAATATCAAATGTAAGACATAAAACGAACAAAAACAGACTCCAAATGTCTTAAAGAAGAAGCAGAATGAGCCAAAAGGTCAAGGTAACATGTTGAATATGACACAAAATGATCATGAAGACACTTAAAATGTCCAAACCAAGACGCAAAATAACCAAAAAATCACTCAATATGTCAAAAGAAGACAGCAAATGACCAAAACTTCACTCCAAATGCTAAATATAGGTCATAAAATCAACAAAAAGGCACTTAAAACCTCCTGGAATCTGTTGTTTTTCAATGCTAACGTGTAATTTTTCTTTGAATATGCTGACAAATGTCCAAAACAAGACAGCAAATGACCAAAAATCCACTCAAAATATCAAATATAAGACATAAAACGAACAAAAAGCCTCTCCAAATGTCCTGAAGAAGAAGCAGAATGAGCCAAAAGGTCATTTAATATGTTGAATATGACACAAAATGACCATGAAAACACTCAAAATGTCAAATATAAGACATAAAATAACCATGAAGACACTTAAAATGTCAAATATAAGACATAAAATAACCATGAAGACACTCAAAATGTCCAAACCAAGATGCAAAATGACCAGAAGAACACTAAATACCGGTATGTCCAAAGAGGACACAAAATGACCAAAACGTCACTCAAAATGCTAAATATAGGTCACAAAGACGCTCATCTGGAGGCGACCTTCAGCTTTCTGACACTCAAAATGACCAAAACAAGACAGCAAATGACCAAAAGTCCACTCAAAATGTCAAATATAAGACATGAAACGAACAAAAAGAGACTCCAAATGTCCTGAAGAAGAAGCAGAATGAGCCAAAAGGTCATTTAATATGTCGGATATGACACAAGATGACAAAGAAAACACTCAAAATGTCAAATATAAGACACCAAATGACCATGAAGACACTCAAAATGTCCAAACCAAGATGCAAACTAACCAGAAGGACACTGAATATGTCCAGAGAAGACACCAAATGACCAAAACGTCACTCCAAATGCTAAATATAGGTCACAAAATCAACAAAAAGGCACTTAAAACCTCCTGGAATCTGTTGTTTTTCAATGCTAACATGTAAATCTTCCATTTTTCTTTGAATACGCTGACAAATTTCACTCTTTTACAGTTAAAGACGCTCATCTGGAGGCGACCTTCAGCTTCCTGACACTCAAAATGACCAAAACAAGACAGCAAATGACCAAAAGTCCACTCAAAATGTCAAATATAAGACATAAAACGAACAAAAACAGACTCCAAATGTCCTGAAGAAGAAGCAGAATGAGCCAAAAGGTCATTTAATATGTTGAATATGACACAAAATGATCATGAAGACACTTAAAATGTCCAAACCAAGACGCAAAATAACCAAAAAATCACTTAATATGTCAAAACAAGACAGCAAATGACCAAAACGTCACTCCAAATGCTAAATATAGGTCATAAAATCGACAAAAAGGCACTTAAAACCTCCTGGAATCTGTTGTTTTTCAATGCTAACGTGTAATTTTTCTTTGAATATGCTGACAAATGTCCAAAACAAGACAGCAAATGACCAAAAATCCACTCAAAATATCAAATATAAGACATAAAACGAACAAAAAGCCTCTCCAAATGTCCTGAAGAAGAAGCAGAATGAGCCAAAAGGTCATTTAATATGTTGAATATGACACAAAATGACCATGAAAACACTCAAAATGTCAAATATAAGACATAAAATAACCATGAAGACACTTAAAATGTCAAATATAAGACATAAAATAACCATGAAGACACTCAAAATGTCCAAACCAAGATGCAAAATGACCAGAAGAACACTAAATACCGGTATGTCCAAAGAGGACACAAAATGACCAAAACGTCACTCAAAATGCTAAATATAGGTCACAAAGACGCTCATCTGGAGGCGACCTTCAGCTTTCTGACACTCAAAATGACCAAAACAAGACAGTAAATGACCAAAAGTCCACTCAAAATGTCAAATATAAGACATGAAACGAACAAAAAGCCACTCCAAATGTCCTGAAGAAGAAGCAGAATGAGCCAAAAGGTCAAGGTAACATGTTGAATATGACACAAAATGATCATGAAGACACTTAAAATGTCCAAACCAAGACGCAAAATAACCAAAAAATCACTTAATATGTCAAAACAAGACAGCAAATGACCAAAAGTCCACTCAAAATATCAAATATAAGACATGAAACGAACAAAAAGAGACTCCAGATGTCCTGAAGAAGAAGCAGAATGAGCCAAAATGTCATTTAATATGTTGGATATGACATAAAATGACAAAGAAGGGACTCCAAATGATCTGATCCAGACGGAGGTCAGGAAGCTGAAGGTCGTCTCCAGATCAGCGTCTTTAACTGTAAAACAGTTCAACTGGTTGATAAACTCTGCTCTGATGTTTACATGCTAGCATGAAAAAACAACCGATTCCAGGAGGTTTGGAGTCTAACTGGTCTTTTAGTGTCATCGTCCACATATGAAGTCACTTTTGGTCATTTTATGTTATAAATTGTTCATTTTTGACCAAAAAGACACTTTTTTTTGGCCAAAAAGTGTCTTTTTGGTCATTTTTTGTCTCATATTTGACATTTTAATTGATTTTTCATACATTTTGTAAGTCATATTGGTCATTTTGACTGTCTTTTTGTTTATTTTGTGCCTCACATTTAACACTTTGATTGTCATCATGGTCGTTTTGTATCTTATATTGGTCAATTTGAGTGTCTTGGTGGCAGTTTTGCATCATATTCAACATATTAAGTGTCTTTTTGTTCATTTTGCGTCTAATATTTGACATTTGGAGTGATCTTTTGTCCATTTTATAAGTTATATTTGACATTTTGAGTGTCATTTTGCATCATATTCAACATATTAAGTGTCTTTTTGGTCATTTTGTGCCGTATTCAACATGTTAAGTGACTTATTGGTCCTTCGGCATCTTCTTTAGGACAATTTAAGTGTATTTTTGTTCATTTTGTGTCTAATATTTGACATTTTTTGTCCATTTTGTAAGTTATATTTGACATTTTGAGCTTCTTTTTGCATCATATTCGACATATTCAGTGTCTTTTTGGTCATTTTTTGCTATATATAGGTCATTTTGAGTGTTTTTGTTTATTTTGTGCCTTATATTTAACATTTTAAGTGTCTTTTTGGTCATTTTATGTCTCATATTTGACATTTTAAGTGATTTTTCTTATATTTTGTAAGTCATATTGGACATTTTGAGTGTCTTTATGGTAGTTTTGCGTCATATTTGACATGTTAAGTGACTTACTGGTCCTTCGGCATCTTCTTTAGGACCATGTAAGTGTCCTTTTGTTCATTTTGCGTCTAATATTTGACATTTGGAGTCATTTTTTGTCCATTTTGTAAGTTATATTTGACATTTTGAGTGTCATTTTGCATCATATTCGACATATGAAGTGTCTTTTTAGTAATTTTATGTCATTATTTAACATTTTTAATAAATTTTTGATGATTTGGTGTCTTGTTTTGACCATTTTGAGTGTTTATCCATCTTCCAAACTATCAAACTGCTACTATTTAGCTCCTCTGCTGCACAGAAACTGCAGACACCTCACTTTAAACATGTAAATATCCTTTAATCTGCACACTTCCTGGTTGTTCTTTAAGCTACAAGCCGTTCCAAACTCGCACCAAACACTACCTGACCTTTAACAGGCTGAATGAAAAGCGGGACGTCAGCAGAACCCAGAGCTCGACAAACGCTGGCCGCTTCCTGAGAGCAGCTTTCCATCGACGTCGCCACGAAGCCGACCAGAGATGATGCAGCAGGATGGCTGTGGGGAAGCAGAACCTCCTGCAGCTTCTGGAGCTCCAGCTAAACGTACGAGGAGGAATCAATCAGCTGATCGATCAGCCGTCAACGACTGAACGAATCCCAGCTGTCAGGATCATAAATCAGCTGTTCTGACTCATCTCTTCATAATAACGTCAGGATTTCAGAGACCAGACGACAACAATAAAAGTCATCATCAGCTGCAGCAGCTCAGCAAAGACGTTCAGACGGCTTCAGGTTTACGAGTCAGTCTGACTGTTGACCTCTGACCCATCTGGAGTCTCATAGTGGACATTTACAGTCTCTACTGGGTCGTCTGGAGCCTCATAGTGGACATTTACAGTCTCTACTGGGTCGTCTGGAGTCTCATAGTGGACATTTACAGTCTCTACTGGGTCATCTGGAGCCTCATAGTGGACATTTACAGTCTCTACTGGGTCGTCTGGAGCCTCATAGTGGACATTTACAGTCTCTACTGGGTCGTCTGGAGTCTCATAGTGGACATTTACAGTCTCTACTGGGTCGTTCTGGAGTCTCATAGTGGACATTTACAGTCTCTACTGGGTCGTCTGGAGCCTCATAGTGGACATTTACAGTCTCTACTGGGTCGTCTGGAGCCTCATAGTGGACATTTACAGTCTCTACTGGGTCGTCTGGAGTCTCATACTGGACATTTACAGTCTCTACTGGGTCGTCTGGAGTCTCATACTGGACATTTACAGTCTCTACTGGGTCGTCTGGAGTCTCATACTGGACATTTACAGTCTCTACTGGGTCGTCTGGAGTCTCATAGTGGACATTTACAGTCTCTACTGGGTCGTCTGGAGTCTCATACTGGACATTTACAGTCTCTACTGGGTCGTCTGGAGTCTCATACTGGACATTTACAGTCTCTACTGGGTCGTCTGGAGTCTCATACTGGACATTTACAGTCTCTACTGGGTCGTCTGGAGTCTCATAGTGGACATTTACAGTCTCTACTGGGTCGTCTGGAGCCTCATAGTGGACATTTACAGTCTCTACTGGGTCGTCTGGAGTCTCATAGTGGACATTTACAGTCTCTACTGGGTCGTCTGGAGCCTCATAGTGGACATTTACAGTCTCTACTGGGTCGTCTGGAGTCTCATACTGGACATTTACAGTCTCTACTGGGTTGTCTGGAGTCTCATAGTGGACATTTACAGTCTCTACTGGGTCGTCTGGAGTCTCATAGTGGACATTTACAGTCTCTACTGGGTCATCTGGAGTCTCATACTGGACATTTACAGTCTCTACTGGGTCGTCTGGAGTCTCATTTTCTACATTAGGTGTCATTTAGTTCCTTCTGTGTTTCAAATTTAACATTTAGAGTCTTTTTGGTCATTCAGTGTCTAGTTTTGACCATTTTGAGTCTCATATTCTGCATTTTGACAGACTTTTTGGTCATTTTGTGTCTTAGAATCAACACTTTTAATGTCGTTTTGGTCATTTTGTTCCTTTACTGTCTTACATTTAACATTTGGAGTGTCTCTTTGGTCATTTTGTGTCTCATATTGGTCCATTTTCAGGATCTCTAAGGTAATTTTGTGTCATATTCGACAGATTAAATGTATTTTTGGTCATTTTGTGTCTTAGAATCAACACTTTCAATGTCGTTTAGGTCATTTTGTTCCTTTACTGTCTTACATTTAACATTTCGAGAGTCTTTTTGGTCATTTAGTGTCTTATATTCGACATATTCAGTGTCCTTCTGCTTATTTTCTGTCTTGTTTTGGACATTTTCAGCAACGTTTAGGTCATTTTGTGTCTCATATTTGACATTTGGAGTGTCATTTTGTTCATTTTGTGTCTTATATTGGTCCATGTTGAGTGTCTTTATGGTCATCTTGTGTCATATTCGACATACGAAGGGACTTTTGTCTCATTCTGCATCTTCTTTAGGACATTTTGAGTGACTTTTTGTTTATTTTTTGTCTTACATTTGAATTTGGAGAGTCTTTTTGGTCATTTCCTATCTTGTTTTGGCCATTTTGAGTGTGTTTATGCTCATTCTGTGTCATATTCGACACATGAAGTCACATTTTGGTCTTTCTGCTTCTTCTTTAGGACATTCTGAGTGTCTTTATGGTCATTTTGTGTCTTATATTGGACATATTCAGTGTCCTTCTGCTTAGTTTGTGTCTTGTTTAGGACATTTTGAGCGACTTTTGGGTCATTTTGTGTCTCATATCGGACATTTGGAGTGTCATTTTGTTCCTTTAGTGTCTTATTTTGGTCCAGTTTGAGTGTCTTTATGGTCATTTTGCATCATATTCGACATATGAAGGGACTTTTTGGTCCTTCTGCACCTTCTTTAGGACATTTCGAGTGTCTCTTTGGTCATTTTGGGTGTTTTATTCAACATATTCAGTGTTCTTTCTACGTATTTTGCATCTTGTTTTTGACACTTTAAGGGCATCAAGTGTCTTGTTTTGGACATTTTGAGTGTCTTCATGGTCATTTTGCATCATATTCGACATATTAAGGGACTTTTTGGTCCTTCTGCATCTTCTTTAGGACATTCGGAGTGTCTTTTAGGTCATTTTCTGTCTTATATTTAATATTTTGAGTGTCTTTTAGGTCATTTTCTGCCTTATATTTAATATTTGGAGTGTCTTTTAGGTCATTTTCTGTCTTATATTTAATATTTTCAGTGTCTTTTTGGTCATTTTCTGTCTTACATTCGACATATTCAGTGTCCTTCTGGTTCTTCTGCTTCTTGTTTTGGACATTTTAAGTGTCTCTAAGGGCGTTTTGTTTCTCACGTTTGGCATTTTGAGTGTCTCTGTGGTCGTTTTGGGTCTTGTTTTGGACTTTTTCAGTGTCTTTTTGAGGACATAGTGCACATATTTTGGCTATTTGTGATCATTTAACAAACAGAAACATCTCTTCTGACTGCATGAATGAAACTTCAGTCAAGAAAACTGGTTAAAAATGTCTGGAAGCTGCCGTACACTCCTGTTTTTAGGTGAAAAACAGGTATTAAAAGTTAAAGAAGCAGCTTGAAGTCGAGTGAAGAAGGAGTTTAAACAGCAGGATCAAGTTTAAAGTAACTTCTGGTGTTGAACTGCTCCAAACAGAATATGCAGAGAACAAATTTTGGCTTATAGAATCCATGTAAACGATGACTGAGATGTTCT
Source organism: Dascyllus trimaculatus (assembly GCA_024666655.1). Lineage (NCBI taxonomy): Eukaryota > Metazoa > Chordata > Actinopteri > Pomacentridae > Dascyllus > Dascyllus trimaculatus. The sequence goes on along the minus strand of CM045468.1, from coordinate 3,938,766 downwards.
GTTGTGAGTCCGTTTTTACGTCGGACCTGCTGCTGCTGCAAAAAGAAACCAGGACATGCAGAGAAGTCCTGTTTTGTTTTCACCTTTTCTCAACACAATGGCTCCTTTTTCCACGAACGCACGATGAAAACATCCTCCTGCGGCGGTCGAGGAGCCACTTTTTCACCTACAATCTTGCCTGGGAGGCCCCAATTAGCTGCGCTGAGACACTTCGTTAGCTTGAGGAGGACGTTTAGCATCTTTTTAGCTTTAAAATGCTCGGAAAGAGTGACACGGTTGGACTGTTGGTGTTGAAACGCTGCAAAAACACTGAGTTTCTGGTGTCTTAAATGTGAATATGTGATGCTTTTCTATGGGATACAAGACATTAGTTGGATAAAATAGATCAAATTAGGCTCTGGGTGGTTGATTTATTTAGATATAAAGGATAAAGCAGTAGTTATTTGCAGCAGCAGAGGTTTCCTCAGGTGTTTTTCTCAACAAAGCAGCGTGTGAAGTGACAGCGAGAACAAAGACTCCTGGGTATTAATCAGGTGAACTGACCACCGACGTGTCTGGAGAGTAAAACAATCATTTACTCCACAGTTTTGTCCGATTCAGTAAAGATTATTGTGGGTTCATCCTCCATCTGGGTCTTTTAGTGTCCTATATGTGACATTTTCAGCCTCTTCTTGGTCACCTGGCATCTTGTTTAGGACATTTTGAGTGACTTTACGGTTATTTTACGTCCTATATTTGACATTTTCGGCATCTTCTGGGGTCGTTTCGTGTTTTGTTTTTGACATTTTGACTCAAAGGATCGTTTTTAGCTTTAAGACTCCTGAAGAGAGCGACTCTGTTGCACGTCAGAGTTGCAAAAACCACCCTTTCTGATAGTAAAGGACCTGGTTGCAGCCAGTGATTGGAGGATTTCACTGGTGCTGCAACAATTATACAATTAATTGAAGTTAATTAACTATTTTTTGTGCAATAAAGGAAAATATTCTCTGCTCCTGGCGTCTTAAATGTGAACACGTGATGCTTTTCTGTGAGATAAGAGAGGTTTTGGAGTATTAGTTGGATAGATGACATTAAATTAGGTTCTGGTAGCCACATCGCAGCAGCAGCAGGTGATTTCTGCTTTTGTTTTCCCCAACAAGACTCCTGAGTATTTATCAGATGAAGTCAAACATGTCTGGAGACTACAACAGTCATCCTTCCTTAAAAAACAGCTTCAGTAAATCTCTTTCCATTTCCACAAACACTCCGACAGCTACCAGGCGTCTTCCTCTGCAGACGAGTGTGTTCTGGTGTAAACCTGTGAGCGCCAGCCTCTAACTGAACGTCCTGCTCCACGGAGCGAGTTTAGCCAGTTCGGCTTTTCACCTGGAGAGGCGAGGCGTGCGCTGGCACAATGGCACCCGACGCCACACACACAAACAAACAAACAAACAAACAAACACAAGCAGTGAGATGATGAAGGCCGTCCAGCAGCGACATGAGGAATCCTTTGATTTCACTGTGATGCGGGAGGAATTTCCCAGTTTGTCAGCGAGGAACTACTGAACAATGTCGCCATCATGACAGCGACAGGAGAAGCATGTGTTCAGAACATTTTAGCCTCATGTTTAGTTCAACTACTGAGGGCATTTCACTAAAAATGTCTCTGTAGCAGCTAAAAATAGCACAAATGAGGCAGGCAGTATGGTCGACAAGGACACAGAATGTACTCAGACTGGGGAATCCTTAGAAAATTCCCTTCTCAGCTTCTCCACGGTGAGTTTACAATGAATCCGTCACCTTTTAATGGCCTTTCTACTCCTGTTATACACAAATAAATCCAACGTACTCTGCACAAGAGGCTTGGAAGCAGATTCCAGTGAGCTTCAAGCCATAACCATCTATTATGGTGAGTTCTGTTGCTCTAACTTCTCCTTGTGTCACCATGATGTTATTTTAATCTCCTTCACTGGTGCGTCTGAAGCGATCACACATAAGTTTGGAGCTGCTTCTGCCTCGCCAGGATCTTCCCTCGGGGAGTTTAGCTGAGTTTACACGGCATCCAGAGATAATTCAAGCATTTCCTATAACGTTCTCACGTCGTGTAGCAGCTCGGTGCTCGTTATCTTTGCAAAACATGGCAAAGTTGAGGATAAAAGCAGCAGCAGCAGCAGCAGGTAACATGCACAGTTGAATCCGTGCGTAATTGCGCCTACCTGGTGAGTTTTTGGCCCCCTTCGGTCCGCCCTGGTCCGGATCCTCTTCTCCGCTGCCTCTTTCTTCTTCTTGCTCTTCTTTACTGTTTATCAACCCGAACCCTGGGTGTCAGTTTGCGCACAAAGAAAGCCCGCAAACACGAGATCCCACGAGAAGAGCTTCGTGCGTAAAATTCTAAAAAACCTGAATTCAAATTAGAGATAATTTCCAGGACGCGCACGCACAAAAAGAAGCAGCCAGAGAGCGTCTTGCTTGTCTCTGCTTGCTCAAACCGAGCGACACTCCTCTCCTTGTCTTTGTGGAAACTTTTTCTTTCGCCTGCCGCTCAGAGAAAAGAGAAAAAAGCAGCAGAATGAGAGTAAAAAAGCCGCTGACCTTCGTGCGTCTTCTGGTGCGTCTTCTTCCCTCCAAGTGTGTGTTGCGTGTGTGTGCGAGTATGGTGAGTGTGTGTGCGTGTGTGTGTGAGTGTGTGTGAGTGTTTGAGTCTCTCCCAGCGTCGCTCCACTCCCCTGCACCGCTCAGCAGCGTCAAAGCGGACACAGTGGCGCACGAACGCTGCTGCCTGCCGCTACAAAATAAAAGCACCGGTGCTGCAAGCAGAGACATGCATGAGGTTGTAAGAAGAAAATACACATTAAATGAGCAGAAAGATGCAAAATATGTGAGATATGACCGATGCAGCTGATTTATTACCTCTGTGTGCTTGAGAGTTGGATGTTTGGAGTTATAATTTGGATCCAGTGGCTGATCTGTGATTTAAAAAAGCAGAATTTAAATGCAAAACTCTTTAAAAACACCTTTCAGAAGTCTTTATTATACAGTTCTTCAGAAGTCACTGTCAATAACAGATAAACCTCATTGTTTAGGGTATAACTCTACAAGTATTTAGTGTGTGTGTTTTTAAATAACACTGACAGTTCCTCATTTATATTGGAGTTATTTAGTTTGGCGGCATCATTTTAGAGCCGCAGCTAGTGATTATTTCATTATCGATTATTTATTTGGTTGATGAAACATCAGAAAACAGCTTCCCAAATCCAAAACTGGCATCTTGCAGCACGCTGTTCAAATTCTAATAAATGTTTTGCACGACTGAGTACAGTAAATCTTTCTTTTCTGTGTATGTGAGCTTTGCTTTTAGGCAGTGAACACAAAATTTGGGGCATTTCTTAACAAAATGACAATAAAGCGAAGAGCAGCATGAAAATGTTAAGATATAGACAGTATAAACGTGTGAGAATGTAAGATATAAATAAATACTCTAGTGTTTTAGATTTGCTTTCTTCTTTTTTTGTGATGCTATCTATTTTATTTGTTTTTATTTTATTAGATAGAAATGCAAATTGTGCTGGTAGAAGAAAGAAAGTGCAAAACTGTGCTGGTATATATAATAATAAAAAGAGTGTTGCAAGTCCTATTTGTTCATTTAATCCTCTTTTACTCATTATTTTTTACGTGTTCGTTTAGTCTTATTATTAGCAGTAGCGGCCTTGTCTTCATGGCTTTACTCTTTATTTTCTTTTACTGTACTTGTTCGTTCTTCTTACTTGGATTTCTGGTGCTTTTTTGGTGTAGATTTATATTGTACATTTTTCAACATGTGTTCTGGTACTTTGCCTTTCTTTCTTTTTTTATATATATTTTTTTATTTTTGCATTGTCTGTAAAGCACTTTGCACGCTCTGTTTTTAAAAGGTAATATATAAATAAAGTTCTTATTATCATTATTATGCATGCAGTATACTTTACAGTGTATTCTGTCATAATATTTGCATGTTGCATAAATCTAATTCATGATCTTCAACTGTGTTTTGGCTGCTCAGTGTATTTTAAAGCGTTAGTCATATCAGGTGCTTTTATTTTGTGACTGCTTCCTGTCTGCGCGTCCTCGGTGCGCAGAACTTGACGCAGAGTAAAGTGGGATATTCCGCGCGGCTGCTGCCACTCTCTCTCTCTCTCTCTCTCTCTCTCTCTCTCTCTCTCTCTCTCTCGCCCACGCTGCTCCCTGCGTGACGCAAATCCGCGCGTGGGCGGACACACGGGGCGTGGGAGGCTTTCTGCACGGAATACCAAACACAGGCAGGTTCAACACCCACAGAGAGACAGAGAGACGCAGCAGCAGTTTGCTCTCAAACTAAATTATTACTGTGGATCTTCTTTCATTATTTGATCCTCGCCAGTAAATATTGTCACAACTAATCGCAGATATTAAAACTGTGCTGCTCAACGAGCCGCTCCGTGCTCCCATGTTGGGCTGTCATACATCTATTTGTATGTGCATGTCTTTACATGTATGACACACGTGTTTCACATGTACAGTGTGTACTTCTGGACAGTATTCTGAACGTGCCTGTGTATTTTTACACAAATGCCAACATGTGTTTTCACTGTACTTCTTATTCAGTTGTATAAATTACATGCACCAGGTGTAAAATGTGTTTACAGACAGTTTTACATGTATGTTGTAGCGTGTTTATATGACCAAAACTTACCATACATGTAAAACGAGCAGGACTGTCTGGTTTTAGCCTTAAATAACTGGTTTGTTTTGTGTGAACATGGTCAGTATTCATAATAATACTAATATTTTAATCATAATATTAACTTTTAATCATATGTTACAGACATAGCGTGACACACGTGTTGTCTTTAAGCATGTATAATTTACTGTGTGTGTGTATTAGTCTGTCATACATAATAAAAACTGAGTTACAACGACACACACTGGTCTGTATTATGAATTCGATGCTGTATTTTTATGTCTGCTACACTTTATGTAGAGATTTCTCAGATGTTTTTCTCATTTCTGTCAAGCAGCATCAGCACATATGTATCGTACATACATGTAACATGTGCATGACTGTTTATTTTTCATTACAAATACTGAGCATGTGTGTATGTATAAATACCACACAGGGTAAATATACTGTATTCATGTATTGTTCATATTTTTTTTTGGTACTATACGTCTGTAAAACATCAGTATTTGCATCTCTTTCATATGAGCTCTTCTTATGGATACATTCATGTTTTCTTCATATGTTGTTTATAAAATATGTGCAGTTTTCTTCATGTGAAACGTTTTAGAGCATGAATAGTTTTACATGAATGCTGTTTTAAAGGGTTTATATTTTACAGCAGTGTTTCTCAACTGGTCCAGCCTTTAGGACCCAATATGTTTCTACATTTTTACCAAGTTTTTGGAGATATTTTGGCCCATTTTGACAGATTCTGAGCACATTTTGGTTCATTTTTGGTTAGTTTTTAGCATAAATTTCTCCTATAAGCTGGCAGAGACTGATCTAGAGGTTAATATTGGGCAACTACTGGTGTCACCACCACTAAATATCCTGTTATTGAAAGCAAACTGTGCCATAAGAAACACTTCCTTCAAAATAAAAGACTTTATACCACTACTTTTTGCTTCTGCGACCCTCTAAAAATGGCTTCGCGACCCACTTTTGGGTCCCGACCCACCAATTGAGAACCACTGTTTTACAGAATGTGTGTGTACGTGCTGTCATGTAAAATATGTGCATGTGTGTAAATGTTTATTTTGAAAATCACACGATACAACTACATGCCTTTTTATACTTTAACTATATAAAATTCATGCATGTGTGTATTTTTTAATGTAATGTATTTTTTGCATACTACACTATATTTCTATGTATAATCTACCACATAGATGTATTTTAGATATTTTTATGGTGACTATACGCCTGAAAAATGTTTGCATTTGTTTATGTTCACAATATGTTCAATACATACACACAGTGCTGTGATAAAGTATTTGCCCCCCTACAGATGTTTTCTATTTTTGCATATTTGTTCCACTTAAATGCTTCAGATCATCAAACTAATTTGAATCTAAGACAAAGAAAACCCAAGAAAACACAAGATGCAGTTGTTGTTTTTAGAAGGAAAAATACCGTCCAGCCCATCTTTCCCTATGTGAAAAGTAATTGCCCCCTTAGCCACCAACTGGATCTAAACATCCCTAATAGAACCTGTCTGGTTTTGTGAAGCAGCTAAAGGGTCTCTAAAAGCAGCTCATGATGCCACGTTCTAAAGAGATCCAAGACCAGATGAGGAACAAAGTCATTGACGTCCATCAGTCTGGAGGGTTACAAAGCCATTGCTGAGGCTCTGGGACTCCAGAGAAGCACAGTGAGAGACTTTATCCACTAATGGAGGAACATGGAACAGTGGTGGACCTTCCCAGGAGTGGACCAACCACCAACATTTCTCCAAGAGCATCCATATCTAATCCAGGAGTCACAGAGGAACCCAGAGGAACATCTAAAGACCTGCAGACCTCACTGGCCTCAGTTAAGGTCCGTCTACATGATTCCACAATGAGGAAGACTCTGGGAGGAAATGGATCCATGGAGAGTTGAAGGATCAAACCACTACTGACCAGAAACAACATAAAGGTTCATCTGGATGAGCTCCAAGACTTCTGGATAACATCCTGTGGACTGATGAGTCAAAGGTGGAACTTTTAGAAGACATGGGTCCGTTACATCTGAAGCTGATACTGCATCCACCTGAAGAACATCTACCAACAGTAAACATGGTGGTGGTAGTGTGATGGTTGGAGGACCTGGAGCCATGAATTCTGCTCTCTGTCAGAAGATCCTCCTGGAGAATCTCCACCATCAGTTCAGGACCTGAAGCTCAACACTATAATGGTTGAAGTGAAGCAAGACGAAGACCCAAAGCAAACAAGCAAGTCCACCTCTGAGGGGCTCAGAAAGAACTGAATGAAGGTTCTGGAGTGGCCCAGTCAAAGTCTGGAAAGTCTTGAATCCAACTGAGATGCTGTGTTAAGACCTTCAAAGGACAGATCATGATGAAAACCATCTAATGTGGTTGAATTCAAACTATTCTAGAGAAGAGTGGACCAACGTTCCTCCATGGTGATGGAAAAGACTGATCACAAGCTGGAACCAACATTTAACTGCTGCTGCCAAGAGACCAACCGGTTATCAGGTTCAGGGGGGCAAATACTTTTCAACAGGGTTGATCCAGGTTGTCAATAAATCATTATTTAAGAACGGCACTTTGTGTTTTGTGGGTTTCCTCTGTCTAATATCACATAAATATAAATATTAGTTTGATGATCTGGAACATTTGAGTGTGAGAAACATGTAGGGGGCAAATACTTTTACTACACTGACAACACACGTGTCCATTTGTACAGATAATTTTTACCTACAAGAAGTTTTTTGGGAACTTTCGTGAATTATTTCGAGGGATTTTCCTGAGTAACCAAACAACACAACAGGCATCTTCAAACATTTGGAGGAAAACACGCCACTTGTTTTGAGTTTCAGACGTGTGAACTGGAACTGATCTTCTCCTGTGGTTCAGACCCTGTTACACATTCCTTGTTTTTTACCAGAAGTAAAATAAGAAAATTACCTCGAAACATTCCCCTCGTCTCACAGAAGCAAGTGATCGAGGTCCTTCTGTGACACGTTTCTAACTTGTGAGCTTCAAAGGCGTCCCGCTATGACTCTGACGGCGGCGTGTTGTGACTGAGATCTGAACAGGTAGCCGGCTCACGTGTGCGTCTGTAAAGCTGAGCGGCGCTCAAGTGCGTCAATGAAACACTCCTGCATGCAAATGCTTAATTCAGATTTCTCAGCGCTGCAATCGGCAGCACATGCAAATGGTTTCCAACACAGGGAAGTGGGCAGCAGGAAGCCTCTGAACAGTGTGTAGGTATCAGTGCGTCAGTGCTGCTGCTGAGCTTCTGGCTGATCTGCTCGAGTGTTTCCCAAATGTGACTTGAACAAAATCAGTTCTAATGTGCTTCATTGGTCGTCATTAATGAACAGAGTCACACTGGAAAAACCCCACTTAGCTCACCAGTAGTAGCCCACTACACCAGTACTAGTAGTACTACTGCAGCTTAGTGCTGGGCTGTGTACTATCAGCATGCAGAGGAGGAAGCTTCACTTCCTGAATTATCAACTTCACCACAAATAAGTAGGTCAAAAGTTGGAGGTCATGGTGACCAACAAAGACAAAGCAAAGATAAGAGGAGAGAAGTGCAGTGAACAACAGCTTCAGCGTGAAATGATTCAAACTGGTGTCACCTTATAGTAACTGTAGGTTTAACAGAGTATTTACACGTCTGTAGAATTACAAATTAACAGTTTGGATTCACTAGAATAAAAATACAGGCCCCACAGTAGGAACCAACACAACTACAGTCAGTACGTCTTTCTATACCGTAGGTGTCAAACTCTTTGCCCGCAGTGCAATTATATTTGGCAATGACTACTAGAGCTGGCCCACTGGTATTATTCAGAACATAATACTACAAATCCCAGAATGCTCTACTGGTGTTTTGCCACGTCAATCAGGACAGGACCCATAAACCACCTCTCCTCTGTTGACAGTAGTCATAGCGACCTCATGCTACTACTGGCACTGTGCTGCCCCTCCCAAACATGGAGAAAAGAAAGGCAGAAAACATCTGGACAGAACATCTGTTTACACATGTAGAAGACGGACCTGTGTGTCTTCTATTAGGGCTGGACTGAACATCCGGATCATGATTTTGAGATTGGAATAGTGCCTCCCCACGCCGCCGTCGCCTGGCTGAGCATCTGCATCAGCGGCATGCGGGAACACCATGGCCACCAGGAGATACCCACACTAATGCCGACGAACACCTCGACCTCGCCGCCCCCTCTTTTACTTTGAAAGGCCCCAAAGGTGGTCAGTTCAAGTCAGGCGTCCGACTCATCCAGGTCGTAATTTTCTGTTTCTTCTTCTTTACAAACTTTTGTGTGATTTTGTTCTTTGGATGCTTCTCAGATAAGTTTCTCTAGACTCCGTGCTTCACTGTCAGGACCATGCATTCACTGTGGTTCTCAGGTTCACGCCAAACCTGCTGGACTCCTTCTAAATTAAACTAATTTATCTCGGTTTCATTCCCAAATAATGCTTTCCAAGTAATTTATATTCTTCACCAAAGCTTTATCGTGCAGTTTTGTACTAATCAGCAGGAAAGGTCGTTTTTCTTGGACAGCCTCAGTCCGTGTACGTCGCGGCCATTCGTTTCCTCATTTTGAGATTTCAAAATAAAAACGAAAAATAAACCGTTTCCTGTTTTTTTCAGTGATAATACAAAATGAAAAACGGGCCATAATTCATTATCCATTATCCGTTATCTGATTTAATTAGATGTGTTTGTAAATGGAAATTAAAATTAAAATACACCCGTGGAAAACTTATTTCTCTATTTCCTGTTGGTTTTGGCTCCGTGATCCGTCTGACTTCTGAAGAGGAGCTAGCGATTTAGCTAGGTCTGCTAAATGGCGGAGCTAGCGATTTAGTGCTAGCTCCGCCGCTAGCACTAAATCACGACTTTGCTTTCTGGCAAAGCTAAAGTAACAGAAAACCTCCAAACCTCCCCAAAAACGTCCCGAAAAGCAGCCGAACGCTAGCGATTTAGCGCTAGCGGCGGAGCTAGCGGCACCACAAGGTCCCTCCAAAGGGACAAATAAACCCCACGCTGGTGAAAAGTCCACTGTGAAATAGTGAACAATGTGAGCCAAGCAACGTTTGGACCCCACAGTGGGTCTTCATCAGGCCACGGCACACAGCAAGGTCTGCTAACAGTGAGCTAACACTGGAGCTTTAGATACCAGATCCTTCCTCATCAGAAGTCAGACGGGTCACGGAGCCAAAACCAACAGGAAGTAGAGAAATAAGTTTTCCACGGGTGTATTTTAATTTTAATTTCCATTTACAAACACATCTAATTAAATCAGATAACAGATAACAGATAATGGATAATGAATTAGGGCCCGTTTTCACTGCAAAAAACGGGAAACGGTTTACTTTTGGTTTTTATTTTGAAATCTCAAAATAAGAAAACGAATGGCCGCGACGTGCACGGACCAACCAGCCTCCATCCAGGTCGATATTACGGAAAGCTCCTCATGCTGTCAGAGCTTCACAAAAACCCTGATCTCCACTGAAAACTCCTAAAGTAGTTTCCTGTTAGCAGCCATGATTAGCGGCACTACGGCTCCTTCTACACCTCCTGATTACTGCTGCTTCATCTGATGTTTAGTCGACCTTCCTGTGTCCTTCTCATCCTTGTGAAGTCAGAATTTCTTGGCTCTTTTCCACGTGGAGCCATGATGTACGGATAAACGCAGCCTATAGATGTAAAACTAGGAGGTTCTGCTCATTTTATAACCATGTTCATGCAGTTAGACGATACAGGAGTATTTACCTCTGATGTAGTTTCTACTTTGGGGACTGAATTTTCAACACAGTCTTTTGAAAGTCAGTGTTTTTGACTTTTCATAAGAGGAACCACTCGACTTGTCGACTTAGAAATCATGCAGTTATTGACTTTTAAGCGATGTTGTCCAGAGCAGTCCTCCCTTCTGTTGTATAACGTAGCGCTGATACCATGTTCTGGGAATGAGATGCACCTCCTGCAGCTTCCTAATGGATTAAATCCCCCCAAACCACCCGAGAGCAAACCCAGACTCACTGCTGGGTGAAACTTCGGCATTTGCATGTAAGATGAAGCCTGGAAAAAAACAGCGAGCTTGTAAACGCCGCTCTCCTGACAGACTGCAGAGCGACGCCCTCAGCGCTCATCAGGGCCGCCAGCAGCTCGAATCAAATCTCCACACGATCGCTTTGACTCTGCCTGATTCCCCATCAATGAGCTATTTTGGGGAATTAGGCCAGCCGCCACCAGTGGAACACCCTGGGGACAAAACCGGAGCGTCTTCTGTCAAACCCCCACCTCCCCAAAAACACTCCCACCTCCGCCGCCATTACGCCCCGGAACGCAGCCGACAAACTAAAGTGAAAACACAAAGAAGTGCAATTTACACCGAACGCCGCGGCTCCTCTAATGTGTCTTCAAAAGCCCAAATGATGAGAAAACTCGTATTTGCAGAGCGTGCCGAGGTGGGGGTGGGTGGGTGGGTGGGGTGGGACTGCTTGCTTTTCAGATCCTCTAATTAATTTCAGAAGGAAATTAAAACAAATATCAAAGTAAAACTGCACATTATGCTGGAATATGAAATCCTACAGGGATGTTTTGCTGACATAGGAAGGTAAAATCACTTGAAACTTGTTATTTCATGGCAGATATTAACTCACTATCATGCTAACTGACTAACAGGAGTTCATTAAGTGATAAAAAAAAGGAGGTAAACACCATAAAATACGATTACAGATGCTTATAAAGTGACATAAACTCCTTTATGGCAGCTGTAGGAATATTACAGATACGATAACGAACATTTTTAAAGAATAATTTGACATTTTAGTAAAGAGACCCTTTTTCTGACCATTCAAAGCTACAGCTAGCAGACCGCTAGCCTAGCTTAGCTTAGCACAGTGATCAGCTAGCATGTCTCTGTGATGATTCCTCTAAAATGTCTCATATTCAGCTTCAGTTTTTGGATAATTTAAACAAAAATGATGCTAGATGGTGGACTGGGAAGTGCTTTTTACTTGATTTTACTTTGGACGGAGTCAGGCTAACTATTTCCAGACTTTTCAGATCCTCTAATTAATATCAGAAGGAAATTAAAACAAATATCAAAGTAAAACTGCACATTATGCTGGAATATGAAATCCTACAGGGATGTTTTGCTGACATAGGAAGGTAAAATTACTTGCAACTTGTTATTTCATGGCAGATATTAACTCACTATCATGCTAACTGACTAACAGGAACCATTTTGTGATTAAAAAAAGGAGGTAAAATACCATAAAACACGATTACAGATGCTTATAAAGTGACATAAACTCCTTTATGGCAGCTGTAGGAATATTACAGATATAATAACGAACATTTTAAAAGAATAGTTTGACATTTTAGTAAAGAGACTACAAGCTACAGCTAGCAGACCGTTAGCCTAGCTTAGCTTATCACAGTGATCAGCTAGCCTGTCTCTGAGATGATTCCTCTAAAACGTCTCATATTCAGCTTCAGTTTTTGGATAATTTAAACAAAAATGATACTAGATGGTGGACTGGGAAATGCTTTTTACTTGATTTTACTTTGGACGAGAGTCAGGCTAACTATTTCCAGGCACCATGCTAGGCTAAGCTAACCCTCGGCTTCACATTTACTGTACAGGCATTAACGTGGCATCAGTCTTGAAGGGTTTTTTTTGAACTGCGGTGAAGATTTGCTTTAACTTTAGATTATTTTGCAATTTTTTATTATCATTTAATCACAAGCTTTGTTGTTATCTCGATAGAAAGATGTCCTTGAACACGTTTCTGTTAAAACTGGTTGCATAAAAACATCTTTTCAAGCAGACACAAAAGCAGAAATCAAAAAAACACAGCAGGACGTTTTACTGATTAAATTATCTGGAAATATTAAATTTTTCCACTAAACTGTTTGATGTCGATGTGATTTAGTTGCAGTTTTAATTCATTTTATTAGTATTTGAGCTAATTTTCTTCATTGTTTTGTAATTTTTGGGATCACTTTTTTAAACCGTGGAACAGAAACGTTTTCCTGTTTTCCTTTAAAACTATTATTGTTGTTGTTGTGTAACTTAAATTATTGTTGCTATCTTGATAGAAAGATGTCCTTCAACACATTTCTGTTAAAACTGGTTGCACAAGAACGTCCTTTCTAGCAGACGGTGTTGATTAAATCCTGCCGGTTCGTGGGCTCGTGTGTCAACAGGTTGCTCTGCTGATGAAGGCCGTGTCTGCCGACTGAAAGCTCTGGGAGAAGCTGATAAAGGGAGTCTGACTCGGCTTGTTTTGACTCTGTGAGCTGCAGAGTGAACTCAACGCTCATGATGTCTTTTCCACACATGGAGGCAGGTAGGCAGGTAGGATTCCAGTCCGCCCACCTTCACCCTCTAAATCCACGTCTGGCTGCTCGGTGTGTGTCTGTCTGTGTGCGTCTGTGTGTGTGTGTGTGTGTGTGAGTGTGTAATTATGCAGATATGACCTTCTAGCAGTGTTCCCATGGATCAGCCTCCGAGCAGACGGGGATCAAATCAAACTCTGCAAAGGAGCGGAGAGCAGAAGGAATATCAGCTCCATATCTCTTTTATTTTTCGACCTCCCCTCCCTCCTCACCCGCTTCCCTCCCCTCCTCCTCCTCCTCCCCCCCCCCACGTCTCACCTACACACAAAACACTCAATATCAAACAACGGGAACCAAACAGGAGCAAATTAATGGCGGCAGGAAATAGGATGTCCGCCCACACGGTGAGGTAGGTTGACACCCAGGCTGCCTGTTCCCACAAGTCCCAGTTTCCCAGTTTACCAAATTCTACACAGCTGCCCTGCTTCCTCCTCCTCCTCCTCCTCCTCCTCCCCCTGCTGCTGCTGCTGCTTCACAGCCTCCAGGTTTTATCTGGTGGAAATCATGTCAACTCCATCAGCTAAAACCGCATTAGACGCCACGAAAATTGTAGCACTTCACCCCCAAAAGCTCCTTTTCACTCCCTTGAAAGATCGATTCATATCTGCCTCCAGAATCTAAATGAGACAACGGAGTCCGGCTCATGAGGAAACACCAGCCTGCATGGATCAAATCTGAACTCTTTGTGCAAGGAAACGTAATCTACAGGGACTAGAAAGTGGAGCTACTGCAGCTACTGTGCAGGTTTTACATTTTTCAAGCAGTTTTTTGACACAACTTCACACCAGAGTTGAGATAACAACTGATTTCAAATGCAAACGATTCAATTAGCGAGCGCTGCTAAACAATAAAACCAACACTGTCATTCAGTTTCATTCAGTTCAAGCAGATTTAAACTTCCCAATGTTTAAAATGCTCCGTATGGATGCGATCACTTGGTTTCAGTGTGGATAAATTTGACGTTACAAGCTGCAGAGTGGTTTTTTAAATAGCTGTCAGAGCTGCTGCAGTGACTGAGTGGAGACTAGAGGCTTCTCTGTGCAGCTACTAGCTAACTTCTACTGCAGCAAAATCAAAGTTAAAATAAAAAAAAAATAATTAAAAAAAAAAAAAAAATATATATATATATATATATATATAGATATGTAAATTGAAATTCTATAAATGTACTATTTTTTAATCCTTAATATACATAATTATTTTGGGATAATAATGGCAAATAAAAATGTAGATTTAATACATTTTTTCTGTTATTTTACTAGATATTATCTGTAATTTAACAAAACAGGGAAAATCTATATATTAACAGTTTAAAAAAATTATTTAGCATTTTTTAATTCTTAATATATATAATTTGTCTGGGAAATAACAACAAATAAAAATGTAAATTTAATACATTTTTTTACTGTTATTTTACTAGATATTATCTGTAATTTGACAACCCGTAAAATCATGTCATATCTACTGTTAAGTAAAAAAAAAATTAACAATAAAATGTTTTAATCAAATAACTGCAAATATCTGTAACATATTTAAATATTGTCTGAATACATAAATGAAGTATAATTAATTGATAAAATTGTGTTGATAAAAATGCAGCTCATTAACTACTAACATTAATCGTAATTTTGGCTTCACACGATTAAATTGACACGACTGACTGATGTTTAAAATGCTCCGTATGGATGCGATCACTTGGTTTCAGTGTGGGTAAATCTGACGTTACAAACTGCAGAGTGGTTTTTTAAACAGCTGTCAGAGCTGCTGCAGTGACTGCGTGGAGACTAGAGGCTTCTCTGTGCAGCTACTAGCTAACTTCTACTGCAGCCTGCATTAGATGAGCAGATGCTCAACAAGCAGGGAGTTTAACACACCCGTCATGTTTCTATGACAATAAATACTGATCCGAAGCTCAACTCAGGACATTTTTATTGCTGATCAAACTGATTATGTGTCAGAAAGATGAGAAAAATCTGATAGTTTCCCGTCATTATTCAGCCGTGTGTCAGGTTTCCAGTAGGTAGTTGTAGCTAGTAGCTTTCCATGCTAATATTATGGAGTAAAAAGGCGCCATATAAGTGCAGATTATTTACCATTTACCAACTGATGGATTATTTGGTGACGTTATTGTGCAGTAATGAAAGACAGAACTGGATCTACAGTCTTTTCTGATGCAACAAACACTTACTTTTCATTATTTAAACTTGACTTTTCTTAAGATTAAAGCCTCTGTTTTGAGGGGAGACCTGTTACGGAGCAATAAAGAGCAGATTATTAATGTTTGTATCTTAAGATGTAGGGCGTTGTGCAGTAGGTGGATGTGTAATACAGATAACTGGGGTTCTTATTCACCGTCCCTTTTCTGGTCTGTGCTTACCTGTCTTTGTATTTGTGTGTCTCTGTGTTCACCTGTGTTCAGTCTGTGTACATGGAGTCTTTCTACAGGTGTGTCTTATATCTTTTGTGTTTTATAACATCAACCTAGCAGGTGGAAATTAGCCCTGGGCTGTAATCTGGCATATTTACATTTGCTTAAATGTTCGTTAATATGCATTGTTTCCCCCTTTCTCTTAAATGAATGAATGAATGAATGGATGAGTTTTATTTGGTGTTTTTGCCGACAAGCCATTAAAACAAACATCCTCTTACATTAACTGAAGTCCTGAAGTGATTTCGTATTCGTTATTCACGTCCACGTTGGGCTACATTCCCGCTAACGTGCTAATGTTAGCATCAGAAGAAGACAATGATCCTAAAAATCCACAGTATCTCCTTGAAGCAAAGCGTTAGTTGTGCAGCTGTAGCCTTAGTAGTTAATGAGCTTCATTTTCATCAACACAATTTAATGAATTAATATACTTTTTTCATTTATTTAGACAAGATTTAAACATGTTACAGATATATTTTTTTATCTGTTAATATTTGGTATAACAGTATATATATGACATAATTTTACGGGTTGTCAAATTACAGATAATATCTAGTAAAATAACAGTAAAAAATTTATTAAATTTACATTTTTATTTGTTGTTATTTCCCAGAAAAAATATTTATATTAAGGATTTAAAAAATGCTAAATATTTTATTGAACTGTTAATATATAGATTTTCCCTGTTTTGTTAAATTACAGGTAATATCTAGTAAAATAACAGGAAAAATGTATTAAATCTACATTTTTATTTGCCATTATTTAAAAAAATATATAATAAGGACTCAAAAATAGTAAATTTATAGATTTTTAATGTATATATTTTTTATTCTAATTATTATATTTTTATCTACATTTTTATTTTATTTTTTATTTATATTTTTTTATTTTTTAATATTAACTTTGATTTCTTAGATTTTAAATTTATAATTTTTGTTACATTACAAGGCAAGGCAAATTTATTTGTATAGCACATTTCATGTACAAGACAATTCAAAGTGCTTTACATAAAACATTAAAAGCATTACAGAAAGAGAAATAAAACATAATTAAGACATTGCAAAAATTAAAAATTAAAATAATGTAGAAATCAAAATAATGTAGAACAGATACTATCTAGTAAAATCACAAAAAAAATGTATTAAATTTACATTTTTATTTGTTGTTATTTCCCAGAAAAATTATTTATATTAAGGATTTTAAAAATGCTAAATAATTTTTTAAACTGTTAATATATAGATTTTCCCTGTTTTGTTAAATTACAGATAATATCTAGTAAAATAACAGGAAAAATGTATTAAATTTACATTTTTATTTGCCATTATTTAAAAAAAATATATAATAAGGATTCAAAAATAGTAAATTTATAGATTTTCAATTTATATATATTTTTTAAATTTTTATTATTATATTTTTATCTACATTTTTTATTTTATTTTTTAATTTTAACTTTGATTTTTTAGATTTTAAATTTATAATTTTTGTTAAATTACAGATACTATCTTGCAGAAAAAAAGCATTTTAACTGTAAATAACGTCCACATCAAAAGTCTATTTTCACAAATAATATATTTTTTTCCCTTTTACAACATTTCACTGTAAAATTCCACTTTTTCTACTGTATTTAAATCAGCAAAAAGGCATCAGAATTTACAGATATATGCAGGAATAATTCTGTATATTAAGGTTAATATATGGATTTGGTAAATTACAAATAATATCTAGTGAAATAACAGAAATAAAGAAGCATTAATGTAAATATTAACCGTAAAATAAACCAGACCAAAGCTGTTAATAACCACATAGAAGGTCTTTTTATGAATTCTTGGCCTTCAGATTCCACTATTTCTACTGTGTTTAAATCAGCTAGAATGTGTTATGTTTTACAGATGTTTGCAGGATAAAGCAGCCTGTCAGGTGTGTGAACATCCATCCTGCTCTTAAAGGCCTGTTTCTTATTAATTGCGGTGCTTTAAGTCGAACTCGTGGAAATCCTTGTATCTCCCACCGTCGCTCCCAATTCCCAGAGCCCTTTTCGGTTCATGTGATCGGGTTTTTGAAACGCTTCCACGAGCCGGATAAATAAAAAACTCTCGACTCATCCTCCAATTTAAAAACACTTTTCTTTTTTTTAAAACCCCCCCGAGAGCGAGAGTTAGAAGGTTTCCGCGTGACAGCAGCAATCTGCTTTCAAGCCGTCCTGTCAATCTTTCCCGAGGAGTGGGCGTCACTTTTTTATTTTTTTTTATTATTTTTTATTTCCCCTCCCTGCATCTCATTTGGCAGAGAGCCGCTTCCCACTTCACTGTTCACCAGACGCCTGCTCGCTTCATTTCTCCCTCTTCTTCTTCTGTTTTTGTTCCCCTGCAACTTTTTTCTCTCCTCCTCCTTCTTCTCCTTCTTCTTCTCCTTCTTCTTCCCCCCTGGAGTAGAAACACATTTCAATGCCACGCCCACGCCCGGGCCTGTCAGCCCCTCGCCCTGTCACAGCGCCCACGCTGCTCCGCTCCCCTTCTTCCCACCAACCCACATCCTCAACACTTTGCGCTCTAAAGAAGCAGCTCTTTTCATCCAAGTTCCTCTTTTTGTGGAGGAGAAATAAAACAACAAGGGAGTCTCCAGGCGGTGGTGGTGCTCGTCATGGAGTGTCCCTCTTCATTTGGAGGGAATGTGGGTTACAGGATGACAACAGAGAGTGAATAAAAGGAAGGAGACGGCTGCTGGGAGTTCCTCGTGTCGCCTCCACCCGGCAGCAGCGACACGTTCAGACGGGCGTGGATCAGCGGGCAGCTTCTGGCTGTGTTCACGCGTGGAGCCGCTGTGTTTGCTCAGGAGCCTCACTTAGTGTCTGTTGAGAAAGTGTGGGCTGGTATGAGCGGCTTATGTCTGACTGAACACGTGTGTGCACGCGTGGGCGGAGAGTGTGTATAGGGGCGATGTGTGTGTGTGTGTGTGTGTGTCTTTGCACACATTACACTCGCGTGGGCGTTTTGGGCAAGGATGTGTGTGGGCGTAGCGGGTAGGCGGAGGTTATGTGACATACAGATAGAGACTGCAGTGTTCCTGCAGCGTGGAACTTGAGCAGCTCTCAGCTATAGGGGCCCTGCTGCCTGCCAGCGTGGAAATCTGCTGCCTTCATTTGCATCCGCCACGACTTCAAGTCAAATCACCTCCAATTAGGGTTTTATGACAACAAGCGTTTGTTTTTGTGAGAAGCTACGATGTGCAGCAGCTTTAGAGCCGCTTAAAGTTCATAAAACACCGTCTACTGCTGCGATTAAGGAACATTTTTAACTGTAATTTACTGTTATTTCACAGATTGTCCCTCTTTTTGTTCAAGTACAGATCATAAAAGTGTTAAAACACACATTTAAAACAACAAACAAACCTAAATTTGTTCAAAATTATGTGTAAAATAACAAAATTTGAATGGGCAAAAAAGTAAAACCCTATTTTACCCTGTTTTAGTTATTTAAAAGAAAAATATGTATATTAACAACAGAAATATGGTCATTAATATATATTTATAGAGAGAGAGGTTGTCTCTGTTTTGCTACATTACAGATAATAACCAGTAAAATAGTAAAAACGCAATAATGCTTTGTTTTAAAGCCAGTTAAAGTTGGTAAAATATCGTTTACACTTTAATTAAGGGACATTTTTAACTGTAATTTACTGTTATTTCACAGATTGTCCCTCTTTTTGTTCAAGTACAGATAATAAAAGTATTAAAACACACATTTAATACAACAAACAAACCTAAATTAGTTCAAAATTATGGTGTAAAATAACAAAATTTGAATCGGCAAAAAAGTAAAACCCTATTTTACCCTGTTTTAAAGTTATTTAAAAGAAAAATATGTATATTAACAACAGAAATATGGTCATTAATATATATTAATAGAGAGAGGTTGTCTGTGTTTTGTTACATTACAGATAATAACCAGTTAAATAGTAAAAAAGCAATAATACACATGTTAAAAAAGGAGCTTCGTTTTAAAGCTGCTTAAAGTTGGTAAAATATCTTTTACACTTTAATTAAGAGACATTTTTAACTGTAATTTATTGTTATTTTGCACACTGTCCCTCTTTTTGTTCAAGTACAGATAATGAAAGTATTAAAACACACATTTAAAATAACAAAACAAACAAAAAACAAACCGAAAATTTGATCAAAATTATGTGTAAAATAACAAAACTATAAGATTTTTACTGCATTTGAATCAGCAAAAACATACTACCCTGTTTTAAAGTTATTTAAAAGAAAAGTATGTATATTAACAACAGAAATATGGTCATTAATATATATTTATATAGAGAGAGGTTGTCTCTGTTTTGTTAAATTACAGATGACAACCAGTAAAATAGTAAAAAAGCAATAATGCACATGTTTAAAAAGGAGCTTTGTTTTAAAGCTGCTTAAAGTTGGTAAAATATCATTTACACTTTAATTAAGAGACATTTTTAACAGAGTTTTAACTGTATTTTACTGTTTCACAGATTATTCCTCTTTTGTTCAGGTACAGATAATAACTGGTAAAATCACAGGAAGAAGTGTTAAAGCAAACATTTAAAAAAACAACAAACAAATAAAAAACAAACCTAAGTTTGTTCAAAATTATGTGTAAAATCATAAAATTACAATATTTCTTACTGCATTTAAATGAGCAAAAAACTATTACCCTATTTAAAAAAAAAAAATCTAAATTGTGTTTAAAATCGTAAATTCAAAGTTATTTGAAATAAAAATGTGAATATTAAAATAGAAAATACACAGAGAGATGTTCAATGTTTAGTTAAAACACAGAAAACAATCAGTAAAATCACAGAGAAAGTCCTAATAAGAAAATACTATTTATTATTAATATAATATAATATAATATAATATTATAATATTATATTATATTATATTATAGTACATTATATTATATTATATTATATTATATTATATTACATTATATTATATTATATTATATTATATTATATTATATTACATTATATTATATTATATTATATTATATATTATTATATTATATTATATTATATTATATATTATTATATTATATTATATTATATTATATATTATTATATTATATTATATTATATTATATTATATATTATTATATTATATTATATTATATTATATTATATATTATTATATTATATATTATTATATTATATTATATTATATTATATTATATTATATTATATTATATATTATTATATTATATATTATTATATTATATTATATTATATTATATTATATATTACTATATTATATATTATTATTATTTATATGTGTGCAGGAGCTTCGTTTTAAAGCTGGTAAAACAACATTTACACTTTAATTAAGGAACATTTTTAACTGTATTTTTTGGATATTTTACTGTTATTTCACAGATGGTCTCTGTTTTGTTAAAGCACAGATAATAACTGGAAAAATCACAGGAAAAAAGTGTGAATACACACATTTAAAAAAGGCTAATCTTTTTCTAAACTGTGTGTTTAATCGTAAAATTACTATATTTTTACTGTATTTAAACCAGAAAAAAGGATCGGCGTGTTTTAATGTAATTTGAAAGTAAAATCTATATATTAAGAATATAAACTGTAAATAACATCCACATAAAAACCTTTATTTTCACACGTCGTCTTTATCTCTGGTTTTTCACAGATTGTCCCAGTTTTGTTCGATTTCAGATCAAAACCAGTAAAATTAAATATGTTTTAATGCACACATAAAAACTGTGTCACTGTCATCAACAGAGAAACTATTTAAACTAGTAAAGCCGCTTAAAGTTGGTAAAACACCGTTTACACTTTGATTAAAGGACATTTTAACTGTAACTGACTGTTATTTTACAGTTTTTCCTCTTTACTGTTAAATTAAAGATAATAACTAGTAAAACAGTGAGGAATGGACATCAACTAAAACTGTAAATAACGTCCAAATTTAACATTACAAAAGTAAATTAATCATTAATCACATCCAGTGTTTTACAGACTGTTCTGGTTCAGTTAAATTACAGATAATAAATAAAATATTAATGTGCGCATTAACAGGCCAAAACCTCAAACGCTACATAAAGATATCTGCAGTTATTTAAAAGAAAAAGTCTGTTTGTAAATTATGTAAATTAATTTTAACGGTTATTTTTTTACATTTTGCTTGTTTTGTTAGAGGACAGATAATGACATTAATGCTAACATTAACAGTAAAAAACAACAACAAAATAACATAAAATAAGATAAAATAAAAACAAGTCCAAACTGTACAAAAAAAATCCACATCAAAAGTCAATTTTCACAATTCATAATTTGTTTTTTACAGTGTTCAGTAAAATTCCACTGTTTTTACTGTAAATCAGATTGTTTTCTATTATTTTGACATTTGCTGTTATGTGAAAGAAGAATTATGTATATTAACGACTGAAAAATAGTAATTTTTTTTACTTTAAGTGTTTTTCTGTTGGGTTTTCCCTGTTTTGCTGAATTAAAGCTATTATGTAGTAAAATTGCAGAAAATGTCCGCATCAAAAATCTGTAATTTAAACAACAGTGATTTATTCTTTTTACATTGTGGGACCATAAAATGATACTTTTTATTATATTTACATAATAATTATATTTATAGTGACTGTTATTTCCAAACAGGCTTTGAATTTTCCAGCATTCGAGTATTTTAACTAACATTTTTGCTCCTTACTGCCCAGATCTCACAGTTTTCTACAGGAGAACGACTATAAAATGAAATATTAGGCAAAAAAACGTCAACAAACAAAGCATTTTAATTTTATAGAGGTGAGTTTTATCAAAAGTCCCCTCATGGACTGTTGTCGTGAACTGGGAGAGTATCTGCAGAGACCAAAGCTGTTTACGTTCCAGGCTGTGAACACGTTTAGTTCTGCTGTGAAGTCGGACACGTTCACATGCAGGTCTATGGGGACCGACTCAGCCCCTAGTGGACGTCTGAGGAACTGCATCGGTCAGTTCACAGGATGCAGAAACTATGACCAGGCCTCATTTTATCCTCCTTAAAGTGACGTGATTTTAAGAGATATATCATCTGCTTCTCTTTGAACAGTCCCAGTATTATGTTTTATGTTTTTAGAAGGACTAACTCCATAAACGCTGCGTGGTTTGACCTCAGAGAAGAAAATCTGCAGCTCCAATATTAACGTTCTCATACCAGACTTCTATTTCTATGGTTTGTCAGATTTTGACCGGCGCTGAAAATGAGTCATCCTCCTGTTAAAGTGGCCTTGTGGTTAAAAAAGACGACTCTGCAGCTGAAAAGGTTAAAATCGCTGCAGAAGCCTCACATTTTAATGTCGATTCTGTCGCTGAATCACCGAGTTTCTGAATAAATATCAAACATGAAGGCCTGTAGCTCTAAAGAAACTGACGCTAAGATGCTACATGTAGCATCTTATTGCCTGGAGATGCTAAATCTGAACGATAAAGAGTCCATCTGAAGTCTTGGTTAAGTTATAAAGGACACATAATGTAGAGTACAGATTATAATGTGACTCATGTGGAGGAATTATGCTTTGTTACGTAGCATAGCATCAGCTGAAACCACAGTTTTCTCTCTGGACGTTAAGCCACACAAACACTATGTTAAACCCATGATGCATATTTTACATGTTGGGTTTTTAAGGACAAAGTTGATCCTTTTTAAAAATAGGGTGTAATTTACAGGAATTATTTTGCATTTTTGCGTCAATTTGTGGTTGTTTTGAGGTTTTCTGTGTCCATGTGTTCGGTCTGGGGACATTTTGTGACTGTAGTAGTTCTGTGTAACGTTTGGACGCCGTCTTTTTCTATATTGTGACTGATTTGAGTCTTTTTGTGGTGGTTTTTTAATTGTTTTTGTACTTTTTGGTTGTGATTTTGCATCTTTTAGTGGTTGATTCCAGTCTTTGCGTGGACTCTTGGCTTCTGTGGTACTTTTGTGTCTATTTACGGGTGCTTAACGTCTCTTTGTGGCGTTTATTTTGCATTTTTTTGCCTGTCATTTTGTGTCATTTGTGTTTGTGTGTTTGCATGTGTTTGTGCATCTCCTGACTGTGGCTGTTTGGCGTATCTTTTGGGACATTTTGCGACAGTTTCGTGGTCGTTTTCGGCCTCTCTGCGATCGATTTTGCATTTTTCTTTCATGCATTTTGAACTAATTTGAACTTTTAATCCACAGTGCTCCCCACAGATAAATTAAACACAAATGTGATAAAATCTAAGTTTTTGTCTTCATTAAATGCAATAAAACTTGTCCTGAGTTTGGTGTGTTTCTCGTCAAAACCTCCTCCAGTGGGCGGGGGATTTCGCTTTAATCTGGCCTACATCTTTGACTGTGTGCTTACTGTGTGAAATTCTACGGCGCAGCTTGAGCAGAGAGTTCGCTGTAGCGCAACACAACAACAAAGCAGATGCGTGGAGGGAGATTCTGAAGATGTTGCAGACGACATGAATGAAATCTGGTGCTAAAAGTACAAACGACTTGCAGCCTGTTGGGGTTTAAAAGGTCACGTCGAGCAGCAACATGCATCATTTGCTGTGAGAAAAACCGACCCGGCGTCTTGGCTGTGGTGGAGTCTTAAAAAGCGATGCGCTGCAGCTTTAAAGCTTCGGCGGTGGAGCCCTGCAGCTCCCTGCTGACAGGCTGGAGGCTGACGTGGAGGGGATTTGCCCATTTTGGCCACGTACGGGCCTCAGCGACCCTCGCCGCCCACGAAATCTTCACCCTGAGAGTGCTGCTGACGTCTGACATGTCTGCTATCTCCAGGCGGAGGCGGAGGCTCCCTCCAACCACGACCACACACTGCAGTCAGAGAGAAACCAGCGGCCGTGGCAAACACCTCGGCTGATCTGGAGGTGTGATTAATCTGTTAAGTGCATTAATTTTGCTCGAGAAAAGGTCATGACTAGCTATCAGATCGAAGACGTGACAAAGCCCTTGAAGGGGGGAAAAATCCCTCGCAGGAGAGGACGGAGAGGAGAAGAGAAGCCGGCAGAAATGATGAAACAATGCGAGCTACAAGGGTGTGAGCAAAGTTGAGGCAGGCTTTGAAGTGAAGCCACACATTTTGCATGATTATTGCTGTTAAGTTTTTGATCTCGAGCCAGCAGGCACGAAAAACAACAGCAGCTTGGGATTAGTCTCCCCCCCACTCACACGCCTACCTTGCCAGCATAAGTCCCTGACTCAATTAGAAAAAAACCTCTGCAACTTAGGGCTCCTCACGCACAAGTACCCACATCGCCCTGCCCACGTCCCTGCAGCACATCACAACCGGCATCACTTTAATCGCCGAGCACAATGAACGCACGGGGATTTGTCTTGGTGACATTAATGCAGAGACGCGCTGGCAGCTAATGCACACGGCGACAGGAGACAACAGGGCCGAACGCAGCCAGGAAATAAAGACTTCTCCGGCTCTAATTGCGTATCAGATACCGTCCTCAGAGACTCCTGCCTGCACAGGAAGCCGTCTTCGTTCGTGGAACTGGTCAGTTAGTGGCCACCTGAAACTACGAGAGACGTCTGAGAGATGAGCTGTAGCACCAAACACCAACAGGCTCTGGTTGCACTGCAGGCGTCAAGGTTCCCATACAGGCTTGAAAATGTGGTTCAACCATGTCTGAAGACAAAGAGGTGGAGGGTTGGTTTCACAGTTTCAAGCGTTCAAGTGAGGAATTTACAGAAATAACAAGAAAGGCCACATAGAAGGTGGAAGGTGGTGCTGAGGCTGGTTTTGTGGCTATTTTTGCATCTTCTTGTGGTGGTTTTCCACGTTTTCTGGATTGTTTTTGGGGTAGTTTTACATAACTGAACATCTTCCGTCTTTGTGTGGTAGATATTCATCTTTTTGTGCTGATTTCAGTCTTTGTGTTTGTGGTTTGCATCATTTTCTTGTGTTCATTGTGTCTCTTTGTGGTTGTTTAATATGTCTTTTAGGGATTGATTGATTTGTGGTTGATTAAAGTCTTATTGTGATAACTTTTGCATCCTGTTGTCGTCATTTTGAGTCTCTGTGGTAGTTTTTTTTAACCTTTTTGTGCTGATTTGAGTCTTTGTGTTAGCTTTTTCTTTGTTCCTTGACTCTGCGTTGTGTTTTGCTTGTCTTTTGTGGACGCTTTGTGACGTTGGTAGTTTTACGAAACTGAACAATTTGGATGTCATGGTTGATTAAAGTCTTTTTGTGATAAATTTTGCATTTTGTTGTGGTCATCTTGAGTCTCTCTGGTAGTTTTTTTTTAACCTTTTTGTGCTGGAGTTTAGTCTTTGTGTTTGTTGTTTGCATCATTTTCTTGTGTTCCTTGACTTTGTGTCTCTTTGTGGTTGTTTTGTATGTCTTTTAGGGATTCATTGATTTGTGGTTGATTATCATCTTGTGATAGGTTTTGCATCTTGTTGTGGTAATTTTGAGTCTCTTTGTGGTAGTTTTTTATCTGTTTGTGCTAGTTTAAGTCTTTTTGTTTGTGGTTTGCATTGGTTTTTTTGTGTTCCTTGACTCTGCGTTGTGTTTTGCTTGTCTTTTGTGGACGCTTTGTGACGTTGGTAGTTTTACGAAACTGAACAATTTGGATCCCATAGTTGATTAAAGTCTTGTTGTGACAAGTTTTGCATTTTGTTGTGGTCGTTTTGAGTCTCTTTGTGGTAGTTTTTTATCTTTTTGTGCTGATTTCAGTCTTTTTTGTTTGTGTTTTGCATCATTTTCTTGTGTTCATTGCGTCTGTTTGTGGTTGTTTCGTATGTCTTTTAGGGATTGATTGATCTTGTTGTGATAAGTTTTGCATTTTATTGTGGTCATTTTGAGTCTCTGTTGTAGTTTTTTAACCTTTTTGTGCTGGTTTGAGTCTTTATGTTTGTGGTTTGCATTTGTTTTTTTGTGTTCCTTGACTCTGCGTTGTGTTTTGCTTGTCTTTTGTGGACGCTCTGTGACGTTGGTAGTTTTACGAAACTGAACAATTTGGATCCCATAGTTGATTAAAGTCTTGTTGTGGCAAGTTTTGCATCTTGTTGTGGTCGTTTTGAGTCTCTTTGTGGTAGTTTTTTTATCTTTTTGTGCTGATTTCAGTCTTTTTTGTTTGTGTTTTGCATCATTTTCTTGCGTTCCTTGACTTTGCGTCTCTTTGTGGTTGTTTCGTATGTCTTTTAGGGATTGATTGATCTTGTTGTGATAAGTTTTGCATTTTATTGTGGTCATTTTGAGTCTCTGTTGTAGTTTTTTAACCTTTTTGTGCTGGATTGAGTCTTTATGTTTGTGGTTTGCATTGTTTTTTGTGTTCCTTGACTCTGCGTTGTGTTTTGCTTGTCTTTTGTGGACGCTCTGTGACGTTGGTAGTTTTACGTAAGTGAACAATTTGGATCCCATAGTTGATTAAAGTCTTGTTGTGATAAGTTTTGCATCTCATTGTGGTCATTTTGTCTCTTTGTGGTAGTTTTTTATCTTTTCCTTTGCATTTGTATGTTTGCATTGCTTTTTGCACCTCTTGGCTTGGCGCCTCTTTGCGGTGGTTTTGCACGTCTTTGTGATTTTGGTAGTTTTATGCAACTGGACATCTTGCATCTCGTTGTGGTCACTTCCTGGTTGTTTTGTGACCATTTTTGCATCTTTGTGTGGTCATTTTGTGTCTTCTTATGGTCACTTTGCGTCTCTTTCTGGTAATTTTGCTGTTGTTTTGCATCCTATTGGTTGATTTTTATCTTTGCATTTGCATTTTTTGTTTTTTTATCTCTTTGTTGTTTTTTTGTGTGTCTTTGGGGACATTTTGTGTCTTTTGTGGTTATTTTGCGCATATTTATTGGTGTTTTACATCTCTTTGTGGTTGATTTGAGTCTCTTTGGGGCGTTTTATGAATTTGTCGGTAGTCATTTTGTGTCGCTTTGTTGCCCGTTTGCATGTCTTTGTGGTTGTTTTGTGTACACTTTGGGATATTTTGTGACTGTGGTAGTTTTACATCATCTTGTGGTCATTCTGGGCCTGTTTGTAGTCGATTTTAGTTCTTGTATTTGTATTTGGATCTGTCTTTCTTGCATTTTGCTGCTGTAGATGTTCAAGGTTGAGCTAATTGTAACGTCTTTAAATGCTGTTGGGTCATTTAATCCTCAGCAGTCGTGTAACAAGGGTCTAAGTTGTAGCTTGCTCCCATTTGGACGACAACAAAGACGACTATTTTATAAACTTGTGCTTCCCAAATCCAACATTCAAACCAATCAGATCGCTTACATCTACATCAAACCTTAACCAAGTGTTCTGGTTGCCTAATCAGCACCGAAAGGTTGAATTATGCTCAAGTTACCGAGTGTAAACATTGCAGGAGGTCATGTAAGGAGAATAAAGAAGGTTTTGCAGACAGGCGCAGTGAAACTCTTCCTTATTTTGTTGGTAAAACAATCATTAGCTGCAGTGTTTCCACAAACCAGTACCTGCTGAACCTGAAGGTGTTTCCCTTCCTGTTCAAACCTCTCAGATCTGCAGTTTCCTCTCAGCAACATCAAACTTTGTGATTCACTCATATTTTCCAACAGCAGTTCGGCTCCCAGCTTCCCGGCCAGACCTGTACCGGTCACTGCTCCTCCGTCAAGTCGGCGGTCTAAGAAGTGAAGTGGAGTCGCTCACCGAGGGAATAAAGAAGCTCCGGCTAAGAGAGTAAGATGTAAATGTGAGCATCAGTACGTTTAATCTGCTCGAGAGAACAGTGTCGGATAAGTATGAGTAAAATGTAAATGTGCTCTGCTGTAATGTCTTTCTCATTAGAAGTCGCCCTGAATCTAAGCTGCAACCGAGCGCCTGAATTACTCACTTAAAAGTCCTTGTTGATGTAATGCAGCTGAAGCTCGTCGTGCACAAAAAGCCTCGGCTGAATCTAAGTGATCTGCTCTTTGGCGTGCTATTATTACACCGCTCCTTTTCACCAAACTCATCGACGCAGGATGAAAGAGCTGCGACAGAGTTTGATTTTATTCTCACTACCTCCAAGTCGCTCCACAATAATGACTCATTTGTAAATGTTTATCCACTGTGGGCAGCGAGGAAAGGTCAGTTAAATGCCTATACGCTTTATGTTGAGTTTTAAACCTTCACTTATTCTGCTGCTGGTTTTATTCAGCGCGAGTCGATCCACTAAGAACACAACGGTCCTCTTTGGTGAGCAGTTTTTAACATTTAAACCAGATTATAAATAAAGACACGTCCACAAAAACAATCACGGAGTTTCATTTAGGGGGGAAAAATAACATTTCCCCAGAGATTTTTGAGAATGTTCTTGTAGAGCTGATACTAAATGGACCTTGAGGTGAGATTAATTTGCTAATCGCTGATTCTAGGAGCAAGAATGAGCTTTAATGTTAAAATCAAAATGGATAAAAAGTCCTGGTATGAAGAAAAACTCACTTTATCCAAAGAGTATAATAGTGGTGGATGGAAATGTAAATTAATCTGCTTTTTTTTTTTTGGCAAATGCAACTGAAAATATGTGTTTGTTTATTTTATTATATTTATTTTATTTATTTAATTAAATTTATTTATTTAAATAAATATCTAAAATATTTATATTTAATAATACAAATATTTAATTTAATATTATTAAATTAATTATAAAATGTATTTACATTTTGTATATTTAATATACATTTATATTTAAATATTATTTATTTACATTTATTTTTGTAGCTTGTTCCTTTTACTGTCACCATGTTTTCACTTTGTTTCCCATTTATTTTGTAAATCTACACATAAATTGCCGTTTGAGGTGAATAAACTCGTCTAAGCTGCACAAATATCTGGAAGTCTGATTATAATCTGCACTATGTTTGGATAGAAATCTAACTACTCTAAGGTTTTGTTAAATTAATGCATTAAACAGCCATGGATGTCACATTTCCATTGCTTAAGATTTGATTGGAGCTCTTTAATTTCATTGCACCCATTTAATGTGAATCAGTTTATCCCTAATTAACTAATCTTCACACAAGATTAGGGAATAAAAAAAGCTAATTAAGTTCTGTCTTTGAAGGCGGATGAACTGCTTCGACAATTTAAACTTTTGAACGGCTGCCTTTCGTCCAATCAGACTGCTCCTCTGTCTCTCTCTG
Organism: Dascyllus trimaculatus; assembly: GCA_024666655.1. Lineage (NCBI taxonomy): Eukaryota > Metazoa > Chordata > Actinopteri > Pomacentridae > Dascyllus > Dascyllus trimaculatus. The sequence goes on along the minus strand of CM045468.1, from coordinate 3,909,148 downwards.
ACGTCCGATTGGTCGTAAAAAAATCCCTCCTTCAGCAGATCGCAATGAGAAAAGAAGCTGTGGACTCTCCTCCGCCGGGTTCAGCCGAGTGTCAGCTGAAAGCTTTCAGATGTAAAGTGCAGCCCTCCTGCCGCGCTGGGCTCTGCAGGCTGCGGGGGCCGGAGGAGGGTCCAGGCGGGGCCGGACCGGGCCGGCCTGCTGGGCTGCTGGGCTACCGGCCGCCCACGGAGAGGCCTGACTGGGTGGGCGTCATCTATGGAGCGATTGATCCCAGCCAGGACAAAAAGTCTCCCTGTTGTCCTCGAGCAGCAGAAAAAATCGCTCACTGCAGCAAAACGCCATGAAATACGACGACAGCGGTCCTCATACTTCACTGTTTCATCTCAGATTTTCACCTTACAGTTGCTCTCCTCTTCCCATCCAGGTTGTTTTTAGTATTTTATGCTGTTTGATAGATTTTATTCTATTTCCTGTCCTGCTTTTTGCATGTATTTGTGTTGCTGCCTGTCTTACAACATCTGCAGCTCCATAAACACACCAGCTGCCTCCCTCCTCGTTAGTTCACCAGCTTCTCTTCACATTCTGCATTTTAATTATTTCATATTTCATTTAGCTCCGACTCTTAAAGCTGTTACTTAAAGCACTTTGTTCTTGTTCAAAGGGGTTTTTTTCAGGTGTTTTCTGCATATAAATTGGTAAATTATTCACTTCATAAGCAGTCAGCTCAAGGGGTTGCATGTACAGGTGAGTGTCGTTGGTCCGTGTACATCGCGGCCATTCATTCTCATATTTTGAGATTTCAAAATAAAAACGAAAAATAAACCGTTTCCCGTTTTTTTCAGTGATAATACAAAATGAAAAACAGAAAACAGAAACGTGACCCGTCTGACTTCTGATGAGGAAGGATCTGGTATCTAAAGCTCCAGTGTTAGCTCACTGTTAGCAGACCTTGCTGTGTGCCGTGGCCTGATGTAGACCCACTGTGGGGTCCAAACGTTGCTTGGCTCACATTGTTCATTATTTCACAGTGGACTTTTCACCAGCGTGGGGTTTATTTGTCCCTTTGGAGGGACCTTGTGGTGCCGCTAGCTCTGCTGCTAGCGCTAAATCGCTAGCGTTCGGCTGCTTTTCGGGACGTTTTTGGGGAGGTTTGGAGGTTTTCTGTTAATTTAGCTTTGCCAGAAAGCAAAGTAGTGATTTACCGGTAGCGGTGTCGCTAGCGCTAAATCGCTAGCACTAAATCGCTAGCGCTAAATCGCTAGCGCCAAATCGCTAGCGCCAAATCGCTAGCGCTAAATCGCTAGCTCCTTTTCAGAAGTCAGACGGGTCACGGAGCCAAAACCAACAGGAAGTAGAGAAATAAGTTTTCCACGGGTGTATTTGAATATTAATTTCCATTTACAAACACATCTAATTAAATCAGATAACAGATAATGGATGATGAATTAGGGCCCGTTTTCCGTTTTTCATTTTGCATTATCACTGAAAAAAAGGGGAAACGGTTTATTTTTCATTTTTATTTTGAAATCTCAAAATAAGAAAACGAATGGCCGCAAAGTACATGGACCGTCGTTTCGGTGAGATAATAACCAAACTTATTGTAGAGTTTAACGCGCCAGAAGATGATCTCATACATCCCAATAAACAGAAGGTTGAATGTCATATTTATTGCATTTTGTAGTTGTAAAATATTGAAACTTGGCACACCAGTAGACGATACCTCCATCTCTTAGTATCTTAAATTTCATCAGCCTACCCATGATTCAAGACGTCCATCTGGCCACTTGGAAACAAATGACTTTTCTACCTGTGTCACCTTTGATTGGCCATAACTCCCATTTCTACTAACATATGAAAGCTTTCTAAGCATTAATAATGTCATTCAGATGTTATTCTCACTACACTTTGATCAAATAGACGCTATATATTAGAGATATAGTTTTCCTAATTGTTTGAAAATCCACTTTATTTGCAATTTTTGAACAAATCCTGAATTTGAGAGGTCTTAAGCGCAAAACTGAGTCTTGACTTCCAGAATGTGCTGCGTTCCCTCCATTCACCAGACACTTCTGAGCTTCTCCTGAACATCTGAAGACTCTAGGACGTAAACTTCAAGAGATACAGACGTCTGAAAGTGGCATCTCCTTCAACTTCCAACTCACTAATGATTTAATGAAAAATTCCATTGGGTGAAAAATTATGAAAATGTTGGAGTTTCAGCTAAATAAAACTGCCAGATGTCAGTTTTAGGTGCCAAAGATTATTCCTAGAAAGTTTAAACAGATTCCTAATCTCGCCGAGTTGACATGAAATGACCCGGCTGTGATTTGGTGAACTGGTCTTGTTTACTGGTTTCATCGTGACGGATTATTGCACTGGTTTGGTACATTCACATTTGCAAACTTCTAAATTAGTCAGCATTTTACTTCAAATAATAATAAGAAGAGAGTATTTGTTGTTTTAAGTCAGCGCATCTGTCCATAACGTGATCCTAACGTTAGCTAGCATTAGCATCCTGGTGCAGTATCATGACAAGTCGCCCAGTTGTACACATCGAGTATGAAACAGTATCGACGCTGTAAAGGCAGCTCTAGTAGCACTGACAGTAAAATCTACAAGATTTATAATGCAGGGCGACGTTACTCCAAATGTTACTCCAGAACGAGCGTTTCAAGCTCATCCAGACTTTGTTGTAGGTTCAAACTCTTCGCTGATGATCTCTTTCTATTTTACCGTATTTTTAAATGATTTTATCCACCACAGCCGCCGCCATTACTTCTGCTAACAGCGTTCAAACGCTTCGCTGGACTGATATCCAATAAGAAGCCTTGCATGAGTCGCGTCAAAACAATTCAGAGTAGTCATAATGATGTTCGCAACTGTTGTTTTCTTCTTGTGCTCTGACATCCCCTCCAGAGAACCTGTCTGGGTTTCCCTACAACCTCCTGATGTCTGATTGTAGATCCCTTCGCTAGGTGTTCTTTGGACGGCCTCTTCTTGTCTGGTGGTGTTGTGAAAAGATGTCCAATCCAGAAGCATCTTGTTCTTCCACTTTCTTCTTCTACTGGTAATTACTGCGTCTTACATCGTTGTTATTGATCTTATCCGGAATCTTGAGGATCTTTCTCAAGCAGTTCTTGATGAAGGTCTGTAGTTTACTGATGGTATGTTTCGTCACTCTCCAAGCCTCCCAGTTAAAAATCCTCACTTTAGGCCCCGTCCACATGAAGACGAGTCCAGGCCTAAACGCACAAATAGTCCGTCCAACCCGTGTATCGTCCACACGAAGCATTCTGGGGGTCTGGCTTCGAGGGGACGGGGCCTTAGTTTGTTGCTGTCCTACTGTGGAGTTCCAGATGTTTTGGAGCTGCAACAAGGCTATCCCTGCTTTGACGTCTGCATCTGTAGCACCTTGGACGTCAATGTTACGCCACAAATAAGCAAAGGACTCCAGTTCCTTTAGTGTGACTGGTTCATCTCTGGTTTTACTTATCCTCTTGAATCCTCTTTCTGCTAAGATCTACTTGTGAAGAGGTAGTTGTCAATGTCGAAGTCTTATCCTGCGTCTAATAACGGCTGTGAAGAAGTAAAGTCAAGGTCATCCAGTGGTCCATTGTATTGCGCTACAGGTGTTTTGTCGGGTCAGAATTGTGTTGTTGATGTCTGTAATGTTAATTCAGCCTCGGTAGCTCGGTCTTTCACCAGTTTCATTGACCCACACTAGAGAAAACAGCTGTGATGCAACAAAGCTGAAGCCTCAAAGCGTAAAAACCTTCAAATTAACTGTGGAGTTCAGAGGTCACAGCAGATGGAACAGAACAGAAACGCATCAGTTTCCATTCATTAGTGCCTGAGCGCGAGACAGCTGTGGAAACTAAGAAAAAAACAGGTAAAGTTTGAGCTGTAGTATGACTTTGGTATCACGCCAGTCTTCCTGCTTTGAAGGCCAGGCAGCCGTGCTGGGGCGTCGGTGTGGAGGTGTTCGCCTGGAGAGGGGGAAAGGTCACGGCTACAGAGCACGCTTCTTTTATAATACGCATCGGAGCTGCTCATCAGCTGCTGAGGCAAAAGAAGAAGAAAAAAAAAAGCACCTGTAGTCTTTTTAGTGGTGTGGGCTCGACGCTGAGGGAGTTCTGGAAACTTTTGGGCTGGAAACTTACATATTTGCAAAGATGCACTGAGGATGTCGGTCTATCTGGCACTAGAGACACCCGAAACTACATTTTATTATTTGTATGTCAGTATATCATTGTCTTGGACCAATGTCCTAAAAACACCATGTAGAACTGATCGTACGAGCAATCTTTAGCTTAAAACGTGCGTCCAAATGCAAAATCCATCGCTCCCTGTTGAAGGTTTTATTGCTTTTAGTCTGCATTTTTATTATATCTGTTAAATTTACATTGGAGGTCCATTTCACATTTTGAAAACAGGGAAATTAAATGACCAAACTAACACACGTACAAAATAATCAGCTGAATCTGGAGGAGAAAGGTGATTTTGTTAATTTACTCTTTGCATCAGCTGCTTCAAAGCAAATCTCTTCACTTTCTGTCAGATCTAATCATCTGTCCTGATGTTCTCTTTTCAGTTTGCACATCTTTTGTATTTCTGTCTTTACTTCAGGAGCCCAAGTGTACTTATGTGTAAAATAAACCTCTATCTATCTATCTATCTATCTATCCATCTATCCATCTATCTATCCATCTATCCATCTATCCATCTATCTATCTATCTATCTATCTATCTATCTATCTATCTATCCATCCATCCATCCATCCATCCATCCATCCATCCATCCATCCATCCATCCATCTATCTATCTATCTATCTATCTATCTATCTATCTATCTATCTATCCATCCATCCATCCATCCATCCATCCATCCATCCATCCATCCATCCATCTATCTATCCATCTATCTATCTATATATCTATCTATCCATCCATCCATCCATCCATCCATCCATCCATCCATCCATCCATCCATCCATCCATCCATCCATCCTTCCATCCATCCATCCACCCACCCACCCACCCACCCAGCCGTCCGTCCGTCCGTCCGTCCGTCCGTCCGTCCATCCATCCATCCATCCATCCATCCATCCATCCACCCATCCATCTATCTATATATCTATCCGTCCATCCATCCATCCATCCCTCCATCCATCCATCCATCCCTCCATCCATCCATCCACCTATCTATCTATCTATCATCCATCCATCCATCCATCCATCCACCCATCCATCTATCTATATATCTATCTATCCGTCCATCCATCCATCCATCCATCCATCCACCTATATATCTATCTATCCGTCCATCCATCCATCCATCCCTCCATCCATCCATCCATCTATATATCTATCTATCATCCATCCATCCATCCATCCATCCATCCATCCATCCATCCATCCATCATCCATCCACCTATACATCTATGTATCCATCCATCCATCCATCCATCCATCCATCCATCCACCCACCTATCTATCTATCTATCTATCTATCTATCTATCTATCTATCTATCTATCTATCTATCTATCTATCTATCTATCTATCTATCTATCTATCTATCTATCCATCCATCCATCCATCCATCCATCCATCCATCCATCCATCCATAAAATACTAAAGTCCAAAATATACATAAATCAGACCAACTGCAGTAACACCTCACCATCCATGAGGCAGGATGTGAGGATCAGGATGTGTTTGGATGCAGCTCCCTTCACTGAAGTGTTTCTCTGCAGGTTTTGAGCTGCTGAAAAACGACTGAGCAGAGGAAAAAAAAGGAGTCTTACGTTGCCTCCATTTGAGATTTTTGCTCCTCCAGGAAACCAGCTGCCAAAAAAATAAATAATTCTCCCAGCGAAAAACGCAGGAAGGTCTTCTGAGAAAGCTGAGTTTTATTCACCCCTGGGGGGAGCGGGGAAGCTCACAACAAGGACCGAGTCGACGAGATGGATGCGACTTTCTACAAATTCCTACAAACTGACAATAATACTGCAAAATATGTGAAGGTATTATCTTTCATGCACATGTATTCAACTGATTCCTCTGGGTTTTCAAGGGACAAACATCTTTTAAAGAGGGCCGCACATTAAAAACACCATCATTAGCACTTCCTACGGTGCATGTAATGGTCCAGACATCAGCTCCATATGGGGATGTGATCGCGTGAAGTGAGTAATTTTAAATAGAGATATCGGGTCGTGCAGTTGCAGAGTTGTGCTTCGGTTTTTGTACCTTGAATGCAGCGGGAGGTTTGGGAGTTTCAGGAGGTGGAAAGTTACGTCGTCTGACCCATTTTCCCTTCGCTGGGTGACTGGGGTCAGGTACCCACTTAATTCTAAACTTGGATCTTGTTTTTGAGGCTGTAATTATAACATTGTACTCAGGAAAATGCTTCCTAAGAGTTGGGAACAGGGGAAAGAAGCAGCTGAACTACACAAATCTGAGCCGATCTGCTGAAAACTTTAGCTGTTCTTTAATTATTTGCTTAAAAAAAAATAATAAATTGAGAATCCTTGGTGTCATATTTCAACTGTGGCAGGATAAAATGCTTAAAAAGAGAAGCTGACATCAAGTATTCAGTGAGTAACACCAGCCGTCAGAGATAAGACACACATTCTTACCTGAGGATCCTGCTTTCATGTTCTGTCTGACAGCAGCGTCTGTTGGAGGCCGCAGATGTTGATGCATCTGGGAAAACGAGGTTTTTGCCGTAATTAGTCCAGTCAGTGACACTTCACTCTGCAGCTCTTCATCCACTGCTTTCTCATCTCACGCTAATTATCATCATAATCCATCATTAACCGCATTGTAGAGCTCCACCGCAGCTCGCAGCCCTGCTCTCATTGATTTTTAATGATTAATAATGCATGTCCATTAGAAGCACTCTGTCTGCTCTCCAATCCACAGCTCCATCATACATCTACACACACACACAAGCATAGCAGAGAAAAGCTATAAAATAGGATTTTCAACCATCATCTCTCACCTTTTCTCTGCTTTTCCTCCCGATCAGCTGAGAGTAATCAATATAAAACGGAAAGAAACAACCCACTAATCTGTTAAAGGTAGAAAAACACCAGCAGCCTGCAGCTAAACGTCGGTAACCTCCCATCCTGCTGAGGCTCTTTTGCTTTCTCCAAAATCACATTTGGCTGGTGAAGCGGCGAGAGTCTCTGGCAAAATTCGGAAGGCACCAACTATTGTGACCGGTGGATGAAAATGTTAATTTCCTCCTTTGATAATGATGCATGTCATTTCCAAATGTGATTATACAAACAGAATGGCGTGCAGCATGCCTGTAATGTGCTTAAGATGTTTTAAAATACACCGCCGTGCACGCTCACTGTGGAGTATAAAGGGCCCCACAGGAAACGTTTAAGGTTCCTCAGATTAAAACCACAGGGGGGCCCGGGGCGGTGCCCTGAGGAACCCCGTGATTAAAGGTCTTAAAACATAAAGGTAATTTGAGGCATTTAAGGAGATTATTAGCAGTGTTGGTTATGAGAGGAAGCAGCAAACAATAATTCTAGCACCAGTCGCTGCAATTAGAACAGGAGAGATTTTACATTTAAACTGTTGAATCACTGATGAAATGTGGTAAAAGATGAATAATTCCAGCCAGTAATTATATATATTTTCTATTATTTGCAAGCCAATAAATCTGTTTGTATACGTTGCTCTTGCTGCTGCTAGCGCTGATGTAAACTAGTGCTACCAGTTATAGTTGAACATGTGAATCCCTGGATTACCATGAATATTCTGGGCGTGACGAATAAACACCTTCACTGCCTTAACAACAACCTCTGATGTGCAGCTGATGGAAGCACTTACCCTCCATTTGTGGAGCAGCTGTGTGATGAATATGATGAACTGTCTGAACGTGGAGCCCAGCCGTCAGCCAAACCCTCCCTGCAATGACAAGACAAAGATCTCAGCAAAACATCAGCGACTCATGAAGGATCATGAATTAAAAATTAGGTTGATTCCCAATAATAAAGCAGGAGCAGGGCTGTGGTGCATGAGGACAGGTAGCACTGCAGTGTCCTCACTTCCCAGTGTAAACAGAGGGAGGCTGCATGAACACAGCCAGTGGGGTGATGCCAGACCGACCATGACAGCTGTCTGCTCCTATACATCTTAGTCTGCTGCACTCGCTTCACACTGCAGCTCTGTTACTGTACAGCCACACAGGAGGCGCTAACAATGCTAATGCCACACAGGAGGCGCTAACGATGCTAATGCCACACAGGAGGCGCTAACGATGCTAATGCCACACACAGGAGGCGCTAACAACGCTAATGCCACACAGGAGGCGCTAACGATGCTAATGCCACACACAGGAGGCGCTAACGATGCTAATGCCACATAAACACAGGCTTTGTTGTTTCATTATGGCAAATGTATTTCAAACAGAACTAGAAAATTATCAAATATTAAAAGCAGCTAAAAACAGATATTATCTTTACAACATCATTAAACATCACAAGAATAATTATTAACTTGTGACATGATTACAAAAAATCAGAGCTAATGTTTGCCATTTTTTCCTTAGTCTTGTAGTCTAAAAGTTGGCCTGTGCTAACTTAAGCTAACCCGATCCCAGATAGCAGAGTAGATTAGCCTATTTCAACTGTGCAGCTAATATATTAGCATAATAAAGCTCTGAACTACAAATAAAAGGTCTGACTTCACCACAAACATTAGCTGGTATTATTACAGTCATTTAAGAATTAGATGTAAATTACATAGGCTAACTTAGCGATGACTAGCTGAGCTGATTATACGGTTAGCCAACTGAGATGCAAAAAAATTAGCATTGTTTTTAACGAGTAGTGTACATTACATAGCTTCAAACTACAAGTACCATGTCTCACTTTACTACAAATATTAGCTAGTATTATTACAAGTATTTGAAAACTAGCTATCTGACTTAAATTTGCACAGATAGGTCAGAGTGCGCATCCTAACACTGGCTAACTTTAGCTACATAGGCTAACTTAGCGATGATTAGCTGAGCTGATTATAAGGTTAGCCAGTTGCATTGTTTATAACCTGTAGTCTACATTATATAGCATCAAGCTACAAATACAATGTCAACTTTTACTACAAATGTTAGCTAGTATTTTTACAAGGATTTGAAAATTAAGTATCTCACTTAAATTTCGACATCTAACAAATAGCATTGATGCTAGCACTGGTCAACATTAGCGACACAGGCTAACTGCACAATGGTTGGCCGAGCTGATTCTATGGTTAGCTAGATTGGAGGCAAGAATTATCTCGTTTATAATAATAGTATATATTTTATGGCATCAATCTACAAAAAAATAACTTTACTGCAGTTATTAGGTAGCATTATTACAGGAATTTGAAAATTAGCTATCTGATTTAAATTTGCACATATAATGCACAGTGCTGATGCTAGCACTGGCTAACTTTAGCTACATATGCTAACTTAGCGATGACTAGCTGAGCTGATTATAAGGTTTAGCTAGATTTGAAGCAAAAATTAGCTTCTTTATTGTTTATAACCATTAGTGTACATTTTGTAGCACCAATCTACAAATAAATCTAACTTTACTGCAGTTATTAGCTAGCATTATTACAGGAATTTAAAAATTAGCTATCTGACTTAAATTTGCACATGTAACGCATAGTGTTGATGCTAGCACGGGCTAACATTAGCTACACAGGCTAACTTAACGATGACTAGCTGAGCTGATTATAAGGTTTAGCTAGATTAGAAGCAAAAATTAGCAACGTTTACAACAACTAGTTTACATTACACAGCTACTAGCCTGATAATCAAAAAACGTAACCTTACGTCAAATGTTAACAATATGAGAGAAATTTGAAAATGTGCCATCCAAGTTATATTTTGACATTTAATGAAAAGTACTGACATAAGCACTAGCTAACTTAGCATTGATTAGCTAGCTAGAGTAGTAGTCAAGGGCTTTACTCAAAACTATATTCTTTGAATTGAGAGAAATGTGAATTAAGCCAAATGAGTAGCCATACGCAGTAGCTAACTTTCTGAAATTTATGGTTAAAGTACATTTAGTGGCATTTAGAGCTCTATCTTTACATTTTTACACAATGATGTATACATTTTGGGGGCAAAAATGGCAGGATTCCAGCCAGTGTTTTACAAGCTAAAGCAGGCCACCTCACCAGGGCAGGTTGAGGCAGATGGCCGCCCTTCCTGAGCCTGGTTCTGTTGTTTCTTCCTGTCAAAAAGTGCTTATCTGGATTTGTTCGTTGTCTCTGTAATATACATATAATATGCAAAGTGTTCTTACACTTGTGTTGTGGATTTTAGCATAAAAATTTAACTCCACTCCTGCTAACTTGTTAAAAAATGTGCCTTAATAAAATGTAAACATTCATACAAAAAGACTAGAGGTGTTACTTTGCACAGTAAAATGAGGTTATCAATTATAATTAGTTATTATTTCCACTGATAGATTACAGTTTCTATGAAGAACTGGTAGCTTCTTGTTCTGATATACACTCACGACAAAAACAAACTGTGCTGTAAACTGCACAGAGATACAGCCCAACATGTGAAATGCCTGCAGGATGCTTTTGTTTTTAGCATCATACTAAATTCAGCCTATCTGTTCTAAAATAGCCACAAATTTCTCGATCCAAAAAGAGGATAGGAGGCATGCAGCCATGTGATATTGAGTCTGCAGCATCCTGCCAATAACATGACTCGCCGTGGTCTTTAGTCTGACTCAGACTTGACTCAGGTGGTCCGGATCGCAGCGCTGCAGGAGGTCTAACCGGGTCGTCTGGGGGGTTTCTGGAGCGGGCTCATCTTTAACCCGTGACCCGCGCTGTTGTCTGCTCAGTTGCACTTCGCAGCTTAGTCATTTAGCTCGGTGGTCTCCAGCAGTTCGCCTCGTCGGGCCGAGAGTCTGCAGGTTTCTGTTTCTGCTGGTTTCACTACCGTTTACTACACAGAGCCCCAGACAGTGGAAACACAACATGACGGCCGGCTGTGGCTTCGTGGATTCACAGAGCTCTCAGTTATCTCACATTAAAGCGTTTTATCCACACAGTGCTGCAGTAAATCTGAGGATGTTCATAACCTGGTGAGGATTTATATCATACAGATACACAGATATTAAATATGGTGTGTTTTAAAGCCTGATTTGGACTGTTTTACAGCAAATAAACCACTCAAAGATGCATAAATACACACTTCAAATATGTTCCTGACATATAGTGAGGAGGGTTTGGAATCAGCACTTCAACGGGTTCCTGGAGGAGTTTAATAAATATTATTTACAATTTGAACCCTTTCACGTCTTCAGGCTTCTAATAATGCTCCAGATTATTTTGATTATCAGACGTTGTTGAATCTAATATCTTCATGTCTGCATGTTTTTAGTGAACGAACACACTGTAAAAGTGTTTTTGGCTTATTGTGAAGATGGTTAGAAATCAGTAATTTAACCCAAGGGTTCCCAAAACAGCGCGTTTGCTCCCGAAAATTGCTTATTTTTAAAAATTCTGAATACTTTAATGTCTTCAGGCTTCTACACTCTAAAAAATAATTCAGGGGATCTGTTAATTAAATGCATAGCTGCAAGACAGAAATATGAGTTTTTCATTTAGACAAAGCTTTTAAGTTGGAAACATTACTTCATGAGTTGATAATGTTGGTAATTACATCAGCTCAGTATTTTGTATAAAACTGTTTTAAAACAAAACTCAAGTTGAAGTAATTCATGAAATTAAGAAATAAGGAAATAAAGTAAATCAGAAAATTGAGCTGGAGCAACTTAATTTTTTAACAGCTGTCAACTTAAAAACTCTTGTTCAGAACTTTGAAAATTAAGAACATGATGCTTAAAATGTCTTTTAAATGTAGAAAAACTAATTGGAACAACTTCATATTTATGATTAATCAACTTAAACCCGTGTTTCTGCTACCAATCATTAAGTAGATGTAAATAAAAATACTTTTGATTGTGAGGAGAAGCTATTTCCCCCGACTCAGTTTAGTTTGTTGGTTGAACCTAATTTATTCCAAGTTACCACAACTCAAAAAGATCGACGCAAACAGTCGCGTTAATTTTCTTAGTTGAGCCAAAAGATTTGTTTTTAGAGTGTAAAAATGCTTTAAAATACTGTAAGTTTTGGGAAAAGGCCAATTTGATGGAGTCACAAGTAGATATTGCTTTATTCTTAACTAACACAAGGAGATAAACTGTAAAGAGAATATAAATACCTTAATTTAGATATTATTTTAACGAGTGTCTTCATGTTTACATGTTTTAAGGCAACATGTTTGTAGCACAAGATGAGGAGGGTTTGGAATCAACATTTTGACCCTTTAAAAGGCTCCCAAATCAGCATATTTGCTTCCAGAAATAGTTTTTCTTCTTCAAATATTTAATATTTTAACATCTTCAGGTTTCTAAAAATGCTTTAAAATACTGTAAATTTTTGGAAAAAGACTAATTTAATGGAGACACACTATAAAGAACATGTCGTTTCCTTGATTTGGATATTGTTTTTGACTTAATGTCTTCACATTTGCATGTTTTCAGCCAACAAACACACTTAAAATATGCTTTTTTGACATGATAAGGAGGGATTGGAGTCAACATTTTGACTCAAAATGCTTCAATGTGTTTCCAAAACAGCGTCTGTGCTTCCAAAAAATGTTTATTTCTTAAAAATTCTGAATACTTTCACATCTTTAGGTTCTTAAAAAGGCTTTAAATTAATGTAAATTTTGGGAAAAGGCCAATTTAATGCAGTCGCAAGTAGATGTTGCTCTGTTGTTCATGAGTAGAAAGAGTCTGGGGACTACAAACAATAAAGAACATGTCATTTCCTTGATTTGGATATTGTTTTTGACTTAATGTCTTCATATTTGCATGTTTTCAGCCAACAAACATAGTGAAAATGTGTTTCTGTCACATTATAAAGAGGGTTTGAATCAACATTTAGACTCAGGAGCCTTTAAAAGGTTCCCAAAACAGCATATCTGCCTCCAAAAACTGCTTATAAATATTGAATCTTCAGGCTTCTAAAAATGCTTTAAAATACTGTAAATTTTGGAAAGAGACCAACTTAATGGAGTCCCAAGTAGACGTTGCTGTATTCTAACCGGCCTCATAGCCTTAAGAGTTTAGCGATCGGTGATGAGGATGAAGAAAGTTCACTTAGTTGGAATCCAGACAAGCGTTTCTCTGCAGTTTTTAAGTTCTCGTCCCAGTTTTGTTTAGAAGTGAGTGCATTTTAGCAGAAAGGAGACTCTGTTGGTGCATAAATCCCACATCTACAACCTGGTTAGGAGCCAGATCTCCAATTAGAATACCAGACTGAGGAATTAAGGAAGCACAAATGCTTAAAATAAAGCAGATGCAGCTCTTTTCGAACAATATGAAGCAGCCTGATGGATGAAATTAACCAGTGAAATGGAGTTATGAAGGCCGCTCCAGTGGTTTGGTTCCACTTTTAAGCTTGTTTTTGATCCATTTATGTCGCCTTTATCACCTTTTTTAGGCTTCAACTGAAGCCAGGTGTCTAAACAACACTCTACTGGTGTAAAAGCAGCTTCTAACTCTCAGTTTCAACACCAGGTTTTGGTCCCGGATCCTTAAAGAGAGTCTTTGACTCAACAGTTCCTCCAGTCCAAATATGGATTTATAGCGAATTTTCACTTGATTATTTGGTTTATTGTGGCTGGAAATTACATAAAGAAGCAACAAAAGCAACTATTTTTACATTTGGTCCCATTTTTAAGCTTGTATTTGACCCATTCGTGTCTTCTTTAACCATCATTTTGAGGCCAGGTGTCTAAATAAACCTCCCCTGGTGTAAAAGCAGCTTCTAACTCTCAGTTTCGACACCAGGCTTTGGTCCCGGATCCTTAAAGAGGGTCCTGGAGGACACCGGGAGCCGTCATCACCGTGACTCAACAGTTCCTCCAGTCCAAATATTGATTTATAGCGAATTTCCACTTGATTAATTGGTTTGTTATGGCAGGAAATGACACAAAGAAGCAACAAAAGCCACTAGTTTTTACGTTTTTTACCAACATGAATGTACAGTAAAGCCAGAAACTATGCTAATCTCGTAGAAATGTTGACTTAAAATGAATTTCCACTTGATTAATTGGTTTATTGTGGCTGGAAATGACATGAAGAAGCAACAAAAGCAACTATTTTTACATTTGGTCCCATTTTTAAGCTTGTTTGTGACCCTTTTGTGTCTTTTTTAATGGTGTTTTTGGCGTCTTGTTCTTTTTTTTGGTGTTTTTCTGCTTGTTGCAGCTTCTAACTCTTAGTTTTGACACCAGGTTTTGGTCCTGGATCCTTGAAGAGAGTCCTGGAGGACACCGGGAGCCGTCATCACCTCGACTCAACAGTTCCTCCAGTCCAAATATGGATTTATAGTGAATATCCACTTGATTAATTGGTTTATTACGGCTGGAAATGACAAAAAGAAGCAACAAAAGCAACTATTTTCTCATTTGGTCCCATTTTTCAGCTTGTATTTGACCCATTCGTGTCTTCTTTAACCATCTTTTTGAGGCCAGGTGTCTAAATAAACCTCCCCTGGTGTAAAAGCAGCTTCTAACTCTCAGTTTCGACACCAGGTTTTGGTCCTGGATCCTTAAAGAGGGTCCTGGAGGACACCGGGAGCCGTCATCACCTCGACTCAACAGTTCCTCCTCGGGGCGTCTGGCTCGCCTTCCTGTCGCGGCACCGGGAGGCTAAAAATAGCTGCAGGTTGTATCTGGGCAGCGGTTGGCCGGGAGCGAGCGATTAGCATAAACGCTCATGCTTTTTAGCATTGATGCTAATTGGGGACAATTAAGGCAACGGGCTCCGGGTGAGGCTCGCATTGATTATGAAGGGAAAAGAAGCTAAAAAGCTGAGACGTGACAGTTGTTTTGAAGCATTTTGATTCCATTTTGGAGGAAAATGATAAAAAATTAGCTGCATTTTTGGCGCCTAAAGTCACACTGGAGGAGCCCCTCGCTGCCCAAAGTGCCCACGAGCAAGGCGCCGCAGCGTTCAGCTCCCTCTGTTCTTGGAAAGGTCTGCAGGTCAGCGCCGCGGTGATTCCCCGCAATTTCCAGGGACATGTCGGGGAACAAAAGCCCGCCTCGCCTCGCCTCGCCTCGCCTCGCCTCGACCCTCCGCGCCGTTCAGATTAAAACGCGCCGCTCTGCTCGGCGGCTCGCGGTCGTGACACGCTCAAAGAAGGAAACGGCGCTATTGTGCTGTTCTTTATTAAAGGACCACGCAAGACGAGACGACAACAACAACAACGACGACGGAGAAGGCTTCAACAGCACAGGGGCTGATGAAATTTCTCCACGGATATCAGACGGGCTGACTGAGCCAAGACGGGCTGATTTTATTATTTTTATTTCCCATTTATTTATATATATATATGTGTTTTTTACGACAGCACATAGTCTAGTTTTTGAGGAAGCCTATTACTGTCCTCCCACACACACCCATCAGTAGCAGGCGCACCACGACCTCAATAACCCTCCACACACACACACTCACACACACTCACAGGCTGGCTGAGTCCATTTAAGACTCCAGGAACCTGGCGGCGCCTTCGGAGCGCTACTGCCATCAAGTGGCTGCTTCAGGAATGACTCACATCCAGCACTAATGTTGATTTAATGCGGATTTTCTCCCAACCAAGAGGTTTATTATGGCTGGAAATGATATAAAAAAAGCAGCAGAGGCAACTATTTGTACAGTTTTTTAACAACATAATTACACAGTAAAGCCTGAAATCACTCATAATTAGTTTAAATGTTAATTATGATGAATTTTCACTTGATTATTAAGTTTATTCTGGCAGGAAATGACACAAACAAGCAACAAAATCAACTATTTTTATGTTTTTTAATAGTGCAAATATACAGTTCGGCCTCAAGCTATGCTACTCTGGTAGAAATGTTGACTTAAAATTAATTTTCACTTGATTAACAGGTTTATTATGTGTAGAAATGATATAAATAAGCAACAAAAGCAACCATTTCTACATTTTTTAACAACATGAATATACAGTAAAGCCTTAAATTGTTCATATTCAGCTTAAAAGTGGATTTAAAGTGAATTTTAACGTACCCACTTGGTTTAGTACGTGTAGAAATGATAGAAATAAGTGTTAAAAGCAACTATTTTATGGTTTTTAACAGCGTAAATATGCAGTAAAGCCTCCAATTTTTCATATCCAGTTTAAATTTTGATTTCAGTCTGTAGATCCAGGCTGGAAATGACATAAACAAGCAACAAAAATAACTATATTTCAAAAATTTATATGTATTAAAGCCCTAAATTACTCAAATCCAGTCCACATTTTGATTTCCAGTGATTTTTCACTTGATTAAAAGGTTTATCCAGGCTGGAGATGACATAAAGAAGCAACAAAATCAACTCTGTTTACGCTTTTTAACAACATGAATATAAATTAAAGCCTCAAATTATTCATATCCAGTTTAAATGTTGATTAAAGTGAATTTTTACTTGATTAATATTTTTATCCAGGCTGAAAATTACATAAAGATGCAACAAAAGCAAGTATTTTTAAAATTTTTAGCAAAATAAATGTCTTTAATTGTTGATTTAATGTGAATTTTAACTCGCCAAATGTATTTATTATAGCTGGAAATGACATAAATAAGCAATAAAAGCAATTATATCTCAGTTTTTTAACAACATGAATGTACATTAAAGCCTGAAACTACAAAATCTGGTAGAAATGTTGATTTAAAATTAATTTTTACTTGATTAACAGGTTAATTATGGGTGGAAATGACATAAAGAAGCACCAAAAGCAACTATATTTCTAAAATAAATACGTATTAAAGCCTTAAATTACTCAAATCCAGTGCAAATTTTTATTTATAGTGAATTTTAACTTGATTAATGGGTTTATTCTGGCAGGAAATGACATAAAGAAGCAACAAAAGCAACTAATTTTTAAGTTTCTTAACAATATAAATATAAAGTACAGCCTTAAATTACTCACATTCACTTTAAATGTTGATTTACAGTGAATTTTATCTTGAATAATAGGTTTATTATAGGTGGGAATGACATAAATACGAGACAAAAGCATTTACATCTCAGTTTTTTAACAGCAAGAACGAACAGTAAAGCCTTTAATTACTCATATTCAGCTTAAAGGTTCATGTAAAGTGAATTTTAACTTGACCAGCTGGTTTAGTATTTATGGAATTTAAACAAACAGGTGGGAAAAGCAACTATTTATAAGTTTTTTGAGCAGTTTCAGTGAAAATGTCATGCCCAAAGTCGTTAAAGACCCTTAAATTGTCACAGGTTTTTGAGGAAATGAAGCTCCGACCGTGTTGAAGAGCATTTTAATGGACTATAAATTCAATAACGAGTCAGGGCTGAAACCAAAGAGGTGACTGAAGATGAAAAGAGTCAAATTCAAGACACAGAATTAAAGTAAAAACATAAAAACAAACATTAATAATTAAAATTAACATATTTATCATCTTCTTTATGTCATTTCCATAAACTATCAAAAACTACAAAACTGCAGTAAAAAGAACT
Organism: Dascyllus trimaculatus; assembly: GCA_024666655.1. Classification (NCBI taxonomy): domain Eukaryota; kingdom Metazoa; phylum Chordata; class Actinopteri; family Pomacentridae; genus Dascyllus; species Dascyllus trimaculatus. Next base: position 3,891,548 of record CM045468.1, on the reverse strand, counting down.
ACGTTTCCCTCGGTGAAGTCCTGTACTGTACGTGTATAAAAGAACTACTGTACTTACGACATTCTCAGCTGTTCTGGAGCTTTCAACCGCCTCATGTGAACTTCCTCAGGAGATTGGAAAGCCCAGTCACAGCACCCGGGATCTGTTCATGATTAAACCTTGTTTCCTACAGATTTCTAGATATACATTTCAGCTAACGTTGACCTTTAAAAGCCTTTAAAATATACGAAGAAGACCATGTGATTTGATCGAAAGCTTCAACCCAGCTACTAAATGGACCTTATGGGGAGACAGTGTTGTAAAAAACGTGTTCAGGTTAAATCATCTCTGAGCATCACATTTCAAAGAGCACAGAAAAATTTTAACTCAAGGCCCGCTTACTTTTTAAAAAAATCAACACTGCGAGATGTTGTCACAGCGCAAAAAATGAGTAAGCGTACCTTGAGGTACTATGAGAATTTTCTGTTTGTTCTTCATCTCTGTTTCTAACATTAAGATTCTCTATTTTTTAAAATTAGTTTTTTACTGTGGTTCTGGAGCCTTTTAAACTCTGCTAAAATGGCCGAAGAAGACCATGTGATTGGATTGAAAGCCTCATAACGTCTACTCAATGGTTCTCGCAATAATGTGTTTTTTTTTCCAACAAATGTTTTCGGGTTAAGTTGTCTCTGAACACAAAGGCCAGTTCTTTGACTTGGAAAAAGCAGAAAAAAAGTTAACTCAAGGACGACTTACTATTTTTTTGTTTGTTAGCACCGGAGCTTTTAACATCTCAAAGTCTAATCAACTTCTTCAGTCAGTTGTTAACTTACTACTTTCTTTTGACTGTTCGTCTAAAAACAAATTGTTTTTTGCAGCTGTTCTGGAGCTGTCAAATCTGCTCAAATGGCTGAAGAAGACCATGTGATTGGATTGAAAGCCTCATAACAGCTACTAAATGGCTCTTGCAATAAGACATTTTTTTTCAACAAATATTTTCCGGTTAAATCATCTGACCATGAAGTCTAGTTCTTGAACTCTGAAAGAGCAGAAAAAATGTTAACTCAATGATGGCTTACTATTTTTTGTTTGTTATCGCTGGAGCTTTCAACTGGATCTCAAAGTCTAATCAGCTTCTTGAGTCACTCATTAACTTACTATTTTTTGTTTGTTATCACTGGAGCTTTCAACTGCATGTCAAAGTCTAATCAGTTTTTCGAGCCACTCATTAACTTACTTTTTTCTTTGATTGTCTGTTGCTGTTTGCGTCTGTTCTGGAGCTTTCTAATCAACTCAAATGGCTGAAGAAGATAATGTGATGTGATCGAAAGCTCTGGAACAGCTACTAAATGGACCTTTCAATGAGACGTTTCTCTCAACGAATATTTTCCGGATAATCATCTCTGAACACAAAAGCTAATTTTTGAACTCGGAAAGAGTAGAAAAAAACATGTTAACTCAAGGACAACTTACTATTTTTTGTTTGTTATCGCTGGAGCTTTCAACTGCATGTCAGGGTCCAATCAGCTTCTTTAGTCGCTCCTTAACTTACTCTTTTCTTTTGACTGTCGCTGTTTACAGCTGTTCTGGAGCTTTCAAATCAGCTTAATGGCTGAAGAAGATCATGTGACGTGATCGAAAGCCCTGGAAGAGCTACTAAATGGACCTTGCAATGAGACTTTTTTCTCAACGAATATTTTCCGGTTAAATCATCTCTGAACACAAAAGCAAATTTTTGAACTCGGAAAGAGCAGAAAAAAAACATGTTAACTCAAGGACAACTTACTATTTTTTGTTTGTTATCGCTGGAGCTTTCAACTGCATGTCAAGGTCCAATCAGCTTCTTTAGTCGCTCCTTAACTTACTCTTTTCTTTTGACCGTCGCTGTTAACAGCTGTTCTGGAGCTTTCAAATCAGCTTAATGGCTGAAGAAGGTCATGTGATGTGATCAAAAGCTCCGGAACAGCTACTAAATGGACTTTGCAATGAGACGATCTTCTCAGCAAGAATTTTCCAGTTAAATCATCTCTGAACACAAAAGATAATTTCTGTACTTGGAAAGAGCAGAAAAAAACATGCTAACTCAAGGACAACTTACTATTTTTTGTTTGTTATCGCTGGAGCTTTCAACTGCATGTCAAGGTCCAATCAGCTTCTTTAGGCGCTCCTTAACTTACTCTTTTCTTTTGACCGTCACTGTTTACAGCTGTTCTGGAGCTTTCAAATCAGCTTAATGGGCTGAAGAAGATCATGTGACGTGATCGAAAGCCCCGGAAGAGCTACTAAATGGACTTTGTGGTAAAACGAAGACTGAACTTTCAAACTCAATTAGTTTTCGTCATTATCTGTCATTTATAAGAAGTGAAAGCTAAATTAAATCTATCATTGAGTGTCTTGTTTCAGTCGGAAATGACACCATTCTGGAGCTTTTGGGTGAAGATCAAGCGATCCGATTGAAAGCTCCAGAACAGCTACGAAATAAATTATAATACAGCATTAAATCTACTATTCAGGCTCTTTTTTTAGCTGGAAAATGTTCAGATTAATGAAGAAAAAATGCTCCTTTAATCTGAATTTAACGTTTCTCACAGTCTTATTAGAACAGGCAGACGGCAGGTTAGCGTTAGCCACAGCTATTGACATTTATACGGTACTAAAGGGCTAAATCTGGCCTTCACAGACCAAAAAACTGACAGATCACATCAAGTTTTCTTCACTCTTGTTCCAGAATGTCCTTTAATCATCTCCACCTCGTTACAGTAAACAGGATTCCTTCATCTTTTAAGGCTTCTTCTACGCGGACGACATGGAAACACTCAATACTGGGAGTAGTTTGGCATGAAAATCAAAGGCGTGAAGCTCAGAGCTGTTGGCAGTTTCAGTGTAAAAAACGTCGGGATGTTTGACAGTAAAGGGGTCTCTGCTTGACATCCATTCGTGAGGAGTTAGAACAACGACGAGGCTTAAAAAGAGGCACTTCATCTTCACCGTGTGCTCCTACACCGACATCCGGAAACTAAACGCCCGTGTTGAGCCTTTAAAAGAAGTGACAAAACATCTGATCACGCAAAGCTGCACTGAAAACGGATTAAATTCACAGGAATAATCGCAAAACGTTTGTTTGTGCTAAATAAGGCAGTTTTTTCCCTTCCCGTCATTAAGATGTGAACCTACGTGTTGAATTTTAAAAAATAAACCATCGACTAATTTAGTTGGGGTTTGTTCTTTTCCTTTATGTCCATGTTTACTCTATTTTATGACTGTTTACCTCCGCCAAGGAGGTTATGTGATGGCCGGCGTTGGTTTGTTTGTTTGTTTGTTTGTGTGCAAAATAACTCGAAAAGTAATGGACGGATTTGGATTAAATTTTCAGGAAATGTGTGAAATGGGACAAAGAAGAAATGATGACATTTTGGGACTGATCCGGATCACCGTCTGGATCCAGGAATTTTTTTAATGTAAGTGTAAACGGGTTGACAATAAAATGCGGTTTACTCTAAAAGCCACCAGAGGGCACTCTTGTTTCTGGGGTAACCCCCTCTGACCACATGACATTTTGGGTCTCCATGGGACAGACAGCGACAGTGACGGAGTTCTCTTTCCTTCCTGAGCGACATACGCACGGTTGGGCCGGCATTCTTATCTCCGGTTGTCTAAGAAGCTGAGAGGCTGTTATGAGCTGCCGCGCTAGAGGCCGCGCCTGTTCATTAGGTCGGATGGGGTGAAGGCCGCATTGTCGGTAGGACATTTGAACTGTATGTAATTATATTTGTATCTGTAACTTTCCATACAAAATATGTGAATTGGGAGATTGTGTTGGGGGTGGACTGAAGCTCCTTGGTGGAGGTATGCGTATGCCGTCTACTAATCCAAACAAATATGTTGGCCAAAAAAACAACACTAATTGATTAATTTATGCAACGTAGAGCAAAAATAAAATATTTATTTTGTCTGTATTGATGTTAACTTGTGTTATTATGCATCTTCATACAATAAAGAAACGTCATTTCCAGCCACATGGAGCAGATCTGTTCTAATTACACAGTACAATTGCGATCGAGACGCTAACTTCCCTGACGAGAAACACCGATTTTTACGGAAGATAAAATTTCTTGTATTTATTAAAGTAAATACAGACCAACTAGGGGAAAATTTGATGCATTAAAACTAATGAATTACTGCAAACCTCCTTCTGCTGCTGCTTAAAACTAAAAGCATCCAGCTGGGGCAAGAAACCGAGAGGCTTTTATTGTGAAATTAGCCGCACACGTCACAGTGTGGCCGGTCCACAGTGATACCGTCAGTATAAAAACGATTACAGCGCGATAAACCGCCCCTACTACAATTTAAAAATCTCTCAAATATTATGATTTGTGTCAGAGAATAACCTCAGTTGCTAACGAGTTAATAAAGCGCACTTTATTTTGGTAATTTCCTGCTGTTACATCATAAAAGGTGTGTATTGTCACTTCTTTTAAACGCCGTTTCAAGTTCACTTTCACTTTTTAAGTACGTTAAGTTGATTAAGTTAAGAAGAGGCACATTTATATTTGAAGGTTTTCCCTTCACACTCCACCGGCAGTAATAATAATAATAACAACAATAATAATAATAATAATAATAGTGCACAGAGTTTAGAGGTGATTTGCCGCCAAACGCACCTCCATTTAAACCAAAGCCCCCGGGTCAAAATTAATCCACTTCAACAACATAAAACAATCTAAAACATTAATTTCCAACCTTTTTTTTCCAGCATTACAGGATATTTTCTGGACATTTTTGCCTCATTTTGTGATAAAACACACACAAATATTCATATTAACCTCTATAAATACAGTGTTTTTAAGCTGCAGTGGATTTAATTCAACACCACGGCAGATTTTAACACTGACTTGTTGAGATGGACAATCCTGCAGGAGTAAAACAAGCTTGAAGCCCGGTGTGTATAAATTAAATAGGTTCCTAAATGTACAGTCAGTGTGTGTGCTCCGCTGTGAACGCTGGGTTTTCTTGCGGCCCTCCTCCGCCTGAGGTAGGAGGGTGGTGGTTAGAGTCTGTGGGTGCTGGGTGGGTGTTGTCTGGTGTTTCTGAGGTGGATGCCGGTGGCTCTGTGGCGTCATCGCTGTGGCTTCCGTGCGAGGTCGCCACCGCCTCGTACTCGGCCGACGCCTGCTCATTAGGAACCTGGCAACAAGAGGAACAAACAGTGATGGCGGCCGGCCGGTTCTGCAGTTGCATCACACAGTTCACAGTTCATTAAATAACAGCAACAGAATCAAGAGCTAGCTAGGAAACCCTGCCTGAGCTGCACCGCGGCTAGCTGCTAGCCAACAACAGCATGAATACTCTGACGCTAATGCTAACCTGTTAGCCTAGTTATGGTATCTAGGGTGACAGCCAGTTCGAAGAGACAAGAGAAGACAAACTGTAATGTAGTTTTTAAAAACAGCCAAACCTCCCTGGCGTCTAGCTTCACTGATCTGACCTCGCTGCTCTGTCCTTGAAGCCGTGATGCCTCGATGTGTCTCGGAGGAAATAATTAGCCGCACAGCATGCATGCTTCTGATTGGACGGCACCGCGCCTTCGATCTGAGGGTGTTTACCGACTGCTGATGGGTAAAATGAAAGGCATAAACAAGGCTGCATCACCACAGACTGGAGATTAAAGGTAGGCGTCGTCTCCAGGCCTTAAAAGTGACCTGCACTCTCTCCAACAGCCAGCAGGGGGCGACCGTATAGGAGTTTGTATAGAAGTCAATGAGAAAATGACCCAACTTCTCACTTGATTTGTCACCTCAGTGAACACTTTTCAAATTAGTTTATGGTCTCAATTGCTAGTTTAAAGTCTCCTTTAATACAACGTGGTGTTTATTTGGTAGATTATGGTCCCATTTAGAGGAAAATAGATGATAAAATTGAAATTAAACTGTATATTTTTGGGTGTGGGACTAGTTAATGGCATAAATTACAAACTTGCGGCTTCACAACAGTCGTTCATGAACTAATGTGTGACTTCCTGGAGGCTACATCCAACTTTTATACACAGTCTGTGATTTGGATGCTTGAAATTAGCTTCATCTGCGTTTTTAACGCTGTGGCGAGTCGGTTGTTTAGTGGATCTGCAGAGATACGACAAGCAACAGCTCAGCTTTAGCATTCAAAATATTTAAAACTGATTATGTTGTAAGGATTCACCATCAACTGAGCTGCAACAATATTTATTATTCACTCTCTTTTGTGTTTGTATTCATTATTTTATTCATTTTACTGCCAGTTTTACTCAGTTTGTGTTTCCTGTGTGCGTTTTAACATTTAAATTGTCTTATTAGCAGGCTGCCAGTCATCTGCAAAGGTGCTAAATTAAGTCTAAATAAACACATACAAGTATTTTCTAGTTAGTACAAGTTGCTCTCCAGTCGTGAACACAAATGATTAAATAAAAAACAAACAAGTCATCAGCGTGGGTCGAGTTAACGTGTTCGGCGCATGTTGCCTCTTATTTTAAATATGATCTCTGTGCATTCTCACGGCTGTGGGCGAGTTGTTGCGACCTCTCAGATATATAATTTTCGTCTGGAAAAATACCAAGAAATTAGCATTAAAACTTCATTTAGTGACACTATCCTTAACAAACGTGGACAGCTTGTTTTTTTAACCCCTCACAGAAGGTTAAACTCTTATTTTTATCATTCTGACTCATCTGAGCTGCTTTTTTAGAACGTCTAATTATTCACACTGTAGGTTTTTTTTGCAATATATTTGATGCACTGTGGTTTCTGATGTTTCACAAGAACACAAGTAAAGACAAGAGGGCAAGCTGAGCAAAGAAAGCCTGGACTAAGTCAGGCAAACGGACTTTTACGCAACCATCCCACACTGACGTTATCTAAATACCAAATCAATCACACGGATCAGGGGTTAAATGATACGTCCCCACCCAGAAACCCAGAGCTGCTGACTGACAAAGGGTGGGCACGGAGGTGGCATCATCATCACCATCATCATGCATGCCTGCGCCTCACATGACGTCACGATCAGGCGTGGGAGGCTCGCAAGCGCAGACAGACACACGCATGCATGTACACACCCACGACCCACACACAGGTAGAGATGAGTCACTGTTGTCACGACATGCATCAACACACGCCCCGAGGAAACCCCAGACCAGACCAGACGACCCCCGACCACACAGACACGGTAGTTTTCCGTCAACCTCTGCACACAGAAGCATCTCACCTTTCTTCAGTGAGCGTGTGGGCAGCCGGTTAGAGGAGGAAGAGTCGGGTTAGTGAGTTAAACCGTGATGGAGGGACACTTTTTATACAGTCAACAGACATTCAGACACATGGAAACAGTCGCTGTTATGATCCGACACATGTTGATCAGCATGTGTCTGTTTCCAGTGACATGAATCTCACTTTAAAACATAAAAACATCACGTGAAATGTCAGTGAGTGAGTCAGCAACTCCAGTTTAATCCCCACAAGTCCCTGCTGCAAGTCTAGTCTGAGCCTTGAAGCCATAAAAAAACATCTGAATCAATAATTTCCAGTTTTATAGGACATTTTTTGGCTGTTGATGCCTCGTTTCCTCATAATATATAGTACTTTTCACAATAATCTCTATAAATACAGTGTTTATAAGCTGTTATTAAACCTTTAGACAGACACAACTAATGGCAATAGTGCGTTGTTGTTATTTAAAACGTATTAAAGCTGCAGCTACACCAGCATGTGTCTGTTTCAGGCGACTGCATGCATGAATCTCACTTTAAAACACCAAAAATTCTTTAAATTCTCATTTAAACCAAAGTCCCCGCTGCAAAAACAAGTCTTGCCAAAGTTTTGAAGGCATATAAGAATCTGAATCAATAATTTCCGACCATTTTTCAGCATTAAAGGATATTTTCTGAGCATTTGTACCTCATTTCCTCATTACATACACTATTTTTTACAATAATCTCTATAAATACAGTGTTTATAAGCTCTTATTAAACTTTTAGACAGACACAACTAATGGATATAGTGCACTGTTGTTATTTAAAACGCATTAAAGCTGCAGCTACACCAGCATGTGTCTGTTTCCATTGACTGCATGTATAAATCTCACTTTAAAACACCAAAAATTATTTAAATTCTCATTTAAATGCTGCAAAAACAAGTTTCAAAGTCCCATAAAAATCTAAATAGATAATTTCCTGCTTTTTTTCCAGCATTAACGGATATTTTCTGGGCATTTACGCCTCATTTCATCATCACATACACTATGTTTTTGACAATAATCTCTATAAATGCAGCGTTTATAAGTGTTACAGCTGTTTCCAGTGACTGCACGCATGAGTTTCACTTCACCGCATCAAAATTAGTGTAAAATGTCGGTTTGTTTATGATGATTAAGTCACATAAATCAGCCTCTTTTAACAAACTTTCTTAGGGTAAACAATGCTAAAGCTATTAGCGTAACATGGTGGCCTCCTATCAGAATGCTAGCATGCTAAATGCTAGCTTGTTGCTAATGTTCCCCAAACCGTAGATAGGCTACGATTAGATTGATGAAAATCTGCAAGTAGAAATGATTATTATTTTCTATAAAGTGAGTCTGGCTCTAGTTTCTCTGTGTGTTTTGGGGTTTTAATTCCTTTTTAATCGTTTTAGGGTCTGTTGAATGTGTTTAAAGGATTTCTGTTCACCTGCAGTGGCTGAGTCTCCGGCGGCGGCCCGCTGCCCTTCCACACGCTCATCATCTCCAGGATCTGGACGACGGCGAAGGCGATGGTGACCCAGGGGGCTCCGGAGAGGACCCAGGCCGGCCGGTTCACGTCCTCCTGGTCCTCCTGGTGCTTGGTCTTCTTCACCGGCAGCGCGGCGGCCTGGCGAGCCGGAGACGGGCCTCCGGCGGCGTTCTGGCTCTGCACCAGGTCGATGGTGGCGATGGGGACCGGGCTGGAGGGAACCGGGATGTTCTCCGCCAGCATTTTGTCCTCTAAAGGGGGAAAAAAAAGAGACTGTTAGACCTCAGGATTACAGAAGAGCGACGTTTGAAGGACTTTCTGGAAGATCTGGAAAAAGGAGATGCAGGGAAATGAAGGACAACAGTGTGACATGAACTATTCACCTGCAGAAAACATCGAAGTTGCATCGTTTGTGTCTCGTCTGTTTCCTTTCCTGACTTGTTTCGCTCATACCGAGTCTAGTTTGTGTCGTTTTGCATCTCTTTTTTCTTTTGTTTTCTGTTTGTGTCACATTCTACCATGCGAATGTGGGTTTGTGTCTTGTTTGTATCATTTTGCAGTCCCTCCAGGAATTGGAGATGCTGCGATTCAACCAATCTCCATGATTGGTTGAATCCACCTTGCAATTTCGTCCAATCACCACGACTTTTCCACAATTTTGTCCCGCCTCCCGTGAGTTCCACCAATCACAGCAGTCCCCAGTAATGCACGTACGTCACCGAATTCACTTCCTTGTTTATGGTTTGAAGATACAGATGCAACAAAAACTACTGCAAAACAGTTCCCTGATGTTCTTCACCAAAGCGGAGCTAAACTGTTTTCACCCCGTGGAATATTGAGGTGGAACACAAACCAAAACCATCCACTGACAAACACTTTTCTACCGTAAACATATCAGGAGAATGGGTGAAACCAGCGGACCACAGACCAGACAAACCACCGTGATGAAGCTGTTGCATCCAGATCTGTGGCAGCACTGAAACAATGAAGGTCAGTTAGACTCATTAACTGACGTGACGAGTTGTGAGCGTGTGTGTCCCTTTGGAGGGACCTTGTGGTGCCGCTAGCTCCACCGCTAGCGCTAAATCGCTAGCGTTCGGCTGCTTTTCGGGACGTTTTTGGGGATGTTTGGAGGTTTTCTGTTCCTTTAGCTGGTGAAAAGTCCACTGTGAAATAGTGAACAATGTGAGCCAAGCAACGTTTGGACCCCACAGTGGGTCTTCATCAGGCCACGGCACACAGCAAGGTCTGCTAACAGTGAGCTAACACTGGAGCTTTAGATACCAGATCCTTCCTCATCAGAAGTCAGACGGGTCACGGAGCCAAAACCAACAGGAAGTAGAGAAATAAGTGTATTTTAATTTTAATTTCCATTTACAAACACATCTAATTAAATCAGATAACAGATAATGGATAATGAATTAGGGCCCGTTTTCCATTTTTCATTTTGTATTATCACTGAAAAAAACGGGAAGCGGTTTATTTTTCGCTTTTTATTTTTTATTTCGACCACTAGATGGCTTCACAGAGCGTCAGAAACAGAAAAGCAGCAATGGTTCGAGAAAGATGACAATATTTAAACATCTACGAATAAAATCATGAACCAAGGGATGTAGGAAATGAGCATATTCTTAATAAAATAAAAGCCTTTGTGAGCTGTTAGATGGCTGATAGCTACAAATAAACTAAAGAATATGTTCTGTAATTTTTCCTTTAAAGAAATAAGACACTTTTTCCCACCTTTGCCTTCGTCGTCTCCGGTCAGACACTGGATGAAGGAGAAGACGAGGAGGATGACGAGGGAGGCCATGCCGATGCCCCTGAACGTCGCCGCAGCACCTGCACAGAAAAAGCATCACAAGTCCAACTGAACTGAAGGAATCGTTGCTCCTTAAGATGCTTTTCTACCCCAAAGCGGTTGAAATTAAACAACTAAAGCGCCTTAAAACTCCCCCGACGGCCCATTTAGCTCCGTTTTCATCAGGCTACGCTAAATTTTCAGCTTGTCAAACGTTAGCATCGTACCAAAATAATTGACGAACACTCCCCCGACCGTCGCCCCACAGCCGCGGCCCAGACCCAGGTGGAGGCCCTGCAGGATCCCCTGAGCCGACGTCCTCAGAGCCGGCGGCACCGCGGCGCTCAGGAAGGAGATACAGGCTGCCCAAACCGAGGCGTGGGTCACACCTGGAGGACACACAGGGACAGGACAGGGTCACAGCTGGAAGGAATAAACCGTATCTGTATTTTTATTGAATGATTATTGATGAATAAATGCTCTATCTTAGGTCTGATCAGCCTCCTCTCTCCGTCTGTCGTCACTCTGTGGTCTCACAAACGTCTCTCAAGCAGCTAAAACTGAACCAGTAACACAAACCAGGAAATCAGCTCCTCTCATAGCGGCTAACAGCTACGCTAACGGTTAGCGGCTAACGGCTAAATTACAGCCGCAGATTAACCTGAAACAGAGTCTGTGTCGTTTGCTTCATTTCCTGTCTTGTTTTGCTCATATTGTGAATTGTTTGTGTTGTTTTCTGCCTTTTTTGTGGTGTTTTGTCTCTCATTTGTGTCTCATTCTTCTTCTTAGTTTGGTTCGTGTCGTTTTGTGCCCTGAGTGTGTTGTTTTGTTGTCTTATTCATGTCCATTTGTACCTCATTTGTGTCATTTAGCGCCCTTTTTGTGGTGTTTTGTTTCTCATTTGTGTCTCATTCTTCTTTTGTGTTTGGTTTGTGTCCTCCTGTGCCACGGTAAAATGAGCTCATGGCCGCCCCACCACTCACCACATTAGCTTAACAAAACTTAAAAAAAACAATAACAAAGAAAAAGAAAATACAAATATTTCTAAATAAATGTATATCTATTTTACGATGAGAAAAAAAATGATTATATAGGTAATGATGACGAGTAAAGTTGTTTCGTTCATCTGCGTTGTACGATTGGTGACGTGTTTCCACCATAAATATTTGTTCATAGACTCTCGTTAAAAGTTGTACATGCACAGTAGCTCCTCTTCAATACAACAGATAGGGCCATGTTAGGGAGCACCTTCCCTCCACCCACAGCTGACGTAGCTGGATTATCTACAGACCACCACCCTCCCCACATGGGAGGGGCTGACGAGTCACAGCCGTCTGTCATAAAAGTGCGGCTGATTGACAGGTCGAGTAGCGGGAGTTGGAGACGATAGACAGAGACGCAAAATAGAGAAAGAGACATTAAATAATTCAATGAAGTCACTTAAATCAAAACCTTTGGATCAGGAGAAGCTGCAGGTGAAAGAGCTCAGACCTGATCAGCTGAACATCATAATTAACCAGCAGTCCAAAGACAGAGGGGACAACACAGGACCTGGTTTAGCTACAAGGCTAGGCTAACTGATGTAGCCAGGCTAAGGCTTTATTCTGCTTTCCCTGCCTCCTTTTTCAAACATCAGGATGTGACCCAGCATGGATCAGGACAGGTAGGACTGATTAAAGCACTTCAGAAAAGGCAGAGAAGCATGAACAAGTAGGATCCACGACCAGCCATGTTCGGAAGAATAAACATGTCATGTCAGCTTGGTGAAGGCTACAGGATGGAGATCTGTAGCACAATGAGGAGGTTGAGGCTGGTTTCAGGGTTCTGTAGCAATAAGTTTGGTTACTTTAAAAGTAATTCTGTGATGCAATGTTCCTTACTTTTCCTGACTTCGTGTAGATCTTAAATTTATTTCAAAATGGTCATAAAAAGGTCTTTAACGAGTCTTAAATATGTTCAAACCTGCAGAAACCCTGTTTCTGGTATATGTCTATTTCAGAGTTATAGCCTCCCCTGGAGAAAACTGCACCAGCCGCCACTGATTATAATGCACCCTTTGTTTCTAAAACAATAGTAAAGCTGCATTTCTAATCGTTAAATGACCATAAAGCTCTTCAGTATTTGGTGCTGCAGCTGAGAACAAGTTCAGATGTTCTAAAGTCTGTCTGCAGGATGAGCCAAACGTTCACTGTGCTGCTTTTGTTGTTGTTGTTTTCACACTTGTCTTTAACCAACATTTTGCATTTCTGAAAGAGCAGCTGAGAGTTTGTCTTCACGCTTCGCCCGTCGGGGTCACGGAAAGCGAGATCGCAACTCAACACGAGGAAAAATATGATCCAGCCGTGGCGCAACAATAAAACACACAAGGCTGCATTCACTGTTATAAGAAACAAGACAACAACACAGCATGTATGGAAAAAACCCACCCGTCTGGGACGTCTTCTTTTGTTTTACATTTCTACTTGATATATATTTATAAACTTAGACTGTCATGAATTTAACTTTTTTCTACAACAGGTTTTTATTAGTGGTGGGACGCTTTAAAAAAATAATCTAATTAATTACAGGTTTCGTAATTCATTAATCTTGATTAATCAAACGGTATTATTTGACACGACATGCAAAGTTTTTCAGCTCTAATAAATTTTGGTTGACGACTGAATCAATGAGTAGACGTACAGTCGTCCCTCGCCATATCGTGGTCTCACTGTATTGTGGATTTTTAAATTGTATATAAATACGTAGCGTCCAGCTTCTCTTGAGCTAGTTGGTCTCTGATTGATCGGCGGCGATGGAAGCCGAAACGACCGTCAGAGAACCGGTGACGGTCTGGAGGATTACCGTAACATCATCATCAGTTTCCCGGTAGGTAGGCAGCCGGACGTCCTCGGTGTCGGTGCGTCTAAGATACGGCAAAGTGGGCGTTTCAAGTGGATCGCTGCATCGCTAGTTCCATTATCGGACACGGCTGTAGAAGCTCCTCTAGATGGAAGGTTTAAGAGTGGAGGAAGGGTTTATAAGAGTGTGGGGAAGGTTATTAACAGTGTGGGGAGGGTTTATAAAACCTTAATATATATAAATAATAAAATAAATATAAGGTCGCTACTTCCTGGATTTCATCAATCGAGGGGGGAGTTATGGAACCAAACCCCCACGACAGACGAGGGATCACTGCATACGTGAACTTAAACAACAAAAATGATTGTTTTTTATCTGCTACAGTCACTGATTAATACAAACTCAAGGTACAATTACAGTTACCTTGAGTTACAGTTACCAACATTTTAAGACTTCTTGTGACCAAATGTTAAAGAAAGCATCTTTAGCAAAGTAAACGGACCGACAGATTAATAAGAAAACGTCCTTTCTACCTTCGAAAATGATAAACAAAACAACAACGGGGGAAATATCGGCCATGACAGTTCAGTGCTTTTTAACAACAGTCCCATCGGCCTCATGATGCCTCTGAGGGTAGTTTTTTCTCGTTAAGCCGGTCACTGAGACAAACTAGCCTGTTTAGGGGCGGCTGGGGCCTCAGGTGGTAGAGCGGGTTGTCCACTGATCGCAAGGTTGGCGGTTCGATCCCCGGCCCCTCCACATGCCGAAGTGTCCTTGGGCAAGACACTGAACCCCAAGTTGCTCCCAATGGTAGATTAGCGCCTTGCATGGCAGCTCTGTCACCATTGGAGTGTGAATGGGTGAATGAGAAACACATTGTAAAGCGCCTTGAGGACCACTAAGGTAGAGAAAAGCGCTTTATAAGTGGAGACCATTTAGCATTTATGTTATCAGAACTCAAGGCTGCCCTTTTCTTTAGAATTAGTAGGGCTGGACCTGAACATATCCGGTCGTTGTGGTCGTATCCGGATCATAATTTTGAGAATATTCAGATATTCGTCATTAATTGGACCCGAGTATCCGGAGCACAGACATAGCCGTACGGACCAGCCCTGTGAATCCTGTGGATCTTCTTCGCGGCTGGGAAACAAACTTTGGGTGCATGATACCGGCTCCTAGCGGGCTGGAGTGTAGCATCAGCGTTAGCGGTGTGCCAGAAATGAGGGAACTGAGAAAAGAGCGATTAAATGTGTTATTTTTTTGTAATTAATTAATCGAACTTAACGCGTTAAAGTCCCAGCCCTAGCTTTTATTTAACATCTTTATAATGTTAAAAATTGTGACAGCTTTAAGTGCATTTAAAAAAAACAGCAACTAATATTCTGCGTCTGTTAAGTTTAAGTTGCTAGTACGTTATTCAGCAGTCTTCTTACGTTTATGTCTTTTTTATTAGCGTTTCTTAGTGTTTTTAAAAGCTCTTAGAGTCTTTTAGTGATTCCCGGAGACAAATTTGAATAAAAGCATCTCAAAATATTCGAAAGTCAAGCTCAAACTTTCTTATTTTTCTGGATTTCAGCTGTTTGCTTTCACGCTAAACCGCTGGCTCGTGCTTTGGTTTGAAGAACTACAAACATGGAGGCTGCAGAGAGGATTTTAAAGACTTATGCTACCTTAAAAGTGGCTTTACATTCATTTATTTGTGTCGTGTGTGTCTGCAAAATCAGAAAAGTCGACGTTAATCAACGGTTGCATGTTAAAAATCAATAATGTGTCGCTGCTGCAGTGACAGCCTCAGGATATTATGTGTTTAACTTGCACCTGAGCGGCTTCATTTCCTGTTTTAGCTCAGCTTCCTGTCTAAACCTTCAACAAAGAGCCGCTCGAAGCCTTTCACACTTAGAGATCTCCCAGCGAACATCAGTAAAAACAGGACTCTTCTTTCTGTGCTGGAAAACGTCACGTACTTTGCAGCCTCCTCATGGTTTTGCTGCTCCACAGACCAATCAGGCGGCGGAGCTGAAGCCCTGAAGCAGCTTTCACTTGTTTGCTCAGTGAGGCGTCGTGTTTTCTCAGGGCGGACGTCTAAAACAAACCGGCTGCTCTACGGACACGTCTTTGAAAACTCGAGTGTTTTTCTCCCGTGTGGCGTCTCCGTCTCCTCCAGTCTGGTCAGTTTTCTGCCACATGAGTTGGATTCATGGACTGAATCAGACGTTCTCCTGATAAAACTTCCCACGGTTTCCAGTAAACTCACAGAAAACAACCGATACGAAGCTCCACATCCAAGTTTCCCACTGATGACCGCAGAGCAAACTCTCACGGCTCGTCTGCAGGGTGGAAAGACAAAGCGTGACGCCGCCGTATGTTTGTTCACCAGCTGGCAGAGTCACTTAAATCTGATTTAATCTGCGCTTCCTGGTCAAAACAAACAGAGAGGCTCCAATGGGGGCTCATTTTTACAGCTCCTATGTAAAAATAACAGGTGTAGCTGTTGCTGCAGGTGGTTCAATCCAGACTTAAAGAAGCTAAGGGAGGTTAGCATGAAGCTAGGAGATGATTAAAGATGATATTTAGTGTTCTGGCTGAACTAAAAGGACTGCCGCAGCTGCAAAACTAAAACAGCAGAAGCTCCGTTTAGGCTTTTCTCTTCCACGCTGGTTTATTATTTGGTGCTTCTCAAACGCAGAAAGCATTTTAAATCATTACAAATGCCAAATACAAGCTTTTAAATCCAATATAATGAGTTAAATGTGCTTCGTTTGCATCTCTAGTAGCACAAACCTTACATTTGCTACAAGCATCAATCTTTAATGAATAATTGAGCTTTAAGGTTTATTCCTAAACAGGCAAATGGACAAAAAAACACCAGAAAAGCGCGATGAAGTTGATTTTTCTGGGTATTTTAGTTGATTTGGTGAATACAGACACAGCTGAGGGCAGTAGTTTGTGTCTGTAGGAAGATGTTTCACCATGCTGGATGTATCTTCACTCCTCTGTTTACTGTTTCTGAGACATGCTGCATTTATTCTACTGATCCAGGAGGTTTTATGTCGGATTTCAGGCCTCGCTTTTCTTGTTTTGTGTCTCGTTTTACTCATTTTGTCTAATTGGTGTCGTTTTGTGGCTTTTTTTGACAGTTTTGTCTCCGACACTGGATAAAAGTGGCTCTACGTACTACAGATATTTAACTATCTCCATGTTTCCAGCCTCTCCAGACTTCTTCTCTCTCCTCTGCTCATCAGCTCTATAAAGATGTTCCTCCATGCTGGATGTATCTCCAACTACTGTCTCCTCTGTTCATGTTTCTGAGCCACGCTGCATTTATTCTATTGATCCAGGAGGTTTTATGTCTTATTCTGTGCCTTCTTTTGGTCGTTTTGTGTCTCGTTTGTCTCGATTTGTCTAAAGGCTGCCACACACTAGAGGATTCTTTAAACCCTCTCAAATTAAGAGACCAAACACTTGAAGATAACAGAAGACAGATCACACAAGATCTCTCTCTTCTGATCTCATAGTGTGGTGTTAGCTAACCACGCTAACCGATCCTTCAGCAGACTATCAGGTTCTTCACGCTCAGTATTCCAAATCTTGCGTAGTCAAACGTGACTTCAGTGTAAACAAATAACGACGTTCCTTTTTTCAGTAACCAGTAATCTAGTTGATTACTCTTCCCATCATTATAACGTCGTTACCGTTACTAGAATTGAATCTGTTTTTCCATCAGACCATCCAGATCTCTGAGCCGAGGGGCAGAGATTTTTTAGGACTGTAAAAATTGACGCGTTAATGCGGATTAATCCACCATCATGATTAATCTGATTATAGTTTTTAGCGACGGTAACTCTACTTTGTTTGTTTTTACTTCCTGTTCCGTCAGTCAGCTGAGTCAGCTCGCGTTCTGATTGGCTTAAATCTGGTACACGTGACATCACACACTGAGCGGAGGAAACCCCCAAACACTACAGGGTTTATAGTCGCTAATATTAAACATGTTCATTATCTACAATCTCTCCTTCCGAGCGGATCGGAACAGACAAAATCACTTAACACCCCACAGGAACATCAGACACCACGTCGTTTGCAAACAGTCGGGCCTTTGCTGGCTTTAGGCCGGTTCACACTACAGGATAATCAGGCTGATTTTTGTCCCAATCTCCTTACGATCAAAACCAGCAAAGGCCTGATTGTCGGATGTTTGCAAACCACATGGTGTCTGATGTTCCTGTGGGGTGTTAAGTGATTTTGTCCGTTCCGATCCGCTCGGAAGGAGAGATCGTAGATAATGAACATGTTTAATATTAGCGACTATAAACCCTGTAGTGTGTGGGGGTTTCCTCCGCTCAGTGTGTGATGTCACGTTTACCGGATTTAAGCCAATCAGAACGCGAGCTGACTCAGCTGACTGACGGAAGAGGAAGTAAAAACAAACAAGTAGAGTTACCGTCACTAAAAATGTAATCAGATTAATCATGATGGTGGATTAATCCGCATTAATGCGTCAATTTTTACAGCCCTAAAAAATCTCTGCCCCTCGGCTCAGAGATCTGGATGGTCTGATGGAAAAACAGATTCAATTCTAGTAACGAGACACATTTTTGGCAGCAACGGTAACACAGTTATAATGATGGGAAGAGTAATCAACTAGATTACTGGTTACTGAAGAAAGGAACGCTGTTATTTATTTACACTGAAGTCACGTTTGACTACGTGAGATTTGGAATACTGAGCGTGAAGAACCTGATAGTTTGCTGAAGGATCGGTTAGCGTAGTTAGCTAACACCACACTATAAGATCAGAAGAGAGAGACGTTGTGTGATCTGTCTGTTGTTATCTTGAAGTCTGTGGTCTCTGAATCTGAGAAGGTTTAAAGGATCCTCTAGTGGTGCCGGCCTTGTGATCGTAAGGAGGAGATTGGGACCGATTATCCTGCAGTGTGTTTCGGCCTTTACCGACGTCATTTTATGTCTCGTTTGTGTCTGTAGGAAGATGTTCCTCCATGCTGCATTTATTCTATTGGTCTAAAATGCTCTACGTCTCGTTTTGTGTCATATTTTGTGGCTTTTCTTGACCATTTTGTCTGTAATCCTGTGATAAAAGTGGCTGTACATGCTATAGATATTTCACTATTTACACTCTTACAGCCTCTTTCCAACAACCTGCTCCTCTGTCTTCCACTCCCATCGATCCGCTGTGTTTCATTTTCCTTCCAGTCTCTCCTGTCGTCTCCTCACTAGAAAAGCTTCGGTTCAGACGGTTTGTTTCTGCAGGACTTTGAAAGGAAACGTAGAATAAAACGAGGCTTGGTTGTTATTTTAAGGTGCATTCGAGGAAAGTCGAACCTCTGGTGAGTCTTTCTCTTCTACAGTTTCTGGCCGTGAGTAATTCTGGTGATGTTTAAAAAGAAAACAAACCCTCCGGTGGACTCTGGGGTTGAAGAGGTTAACAGATCTGCTTCCTCACTCTCTCATTATTACCGACCCTAAACCACACAGATGATTGAATTAACCTGAGAGTTGATGGTTTACAGCTTCCTCCTCTGTCCTCCCACCAACCAGCAGGCTGCAGGAGGAAAAGCGCCTCCTGATAAGCGTCCTGTTGGACAAACAGTCGCTTCCTGTCCGTCCTCAGGGTCCTAAACTCCCTGCAGGCTGACTACTGCTTACCTTGGAGGACCTCCATGGGCAGCACCGTCCAGGCGTTCTGCAGGTACGAGATGTACAGGTAGCGGGCCGTGTTGCAGGCCAGGCCGATGTAGAGAACTCTGCAAGACAAGGACGGGGTGTAATATATTACTGTTCATTCATTCCTTCAAAATAAGAGTCAAACAGTCGACACCGGAAGCAAAGCGGAGCCACAGACGACTGGTTATATCTTGGATTTAAGGTGTAAGAAACAGTAGAAACGTATAAATTATTTAAAAATATAAGTATTAAGCTGCAAGTATGTAACGCTGCTCATGTTGTTTTTTTAATATTTACATTTTTAAGTGTGAAAAAGTGTAAAAATATCCTTAATCTGCTTGTTAAGTTTGACGTAATTGACTCTTCCGGGTCAAAATGCTCCTTCAGAAGCAAACAAACTGCTTGAAATCCTTGTTTTAGCTCCACTATTATGATCAGTAAAGTTGCTGTTGCAGGTTGAGGGAAGTTAGCAGGAAGCTGGTTGGTATTTAAAGACGATACCGACGGCTCTGGAGTAGATATTTCCACAAAAACAAAAGCTAAAACTACAAACAATAACTTAGATGATAAACTAAATATGTAGAGATCAGGTTCTGGAGCGTTAGTTAAAATGATTTTCTGCCACCTGAAGGTCAGCTGCAGGAGTATATTCACATCCTTCAAAATAAAAGTCTTCTAAATTCATCAATCAACACTAGAAGCACAGCAGAGCCCCAGAGGATCAGTTCTATCTTGGATTTATGGTGTAAATGAGAGTAGAAATGCATAAGTTATTTAAACATATAAGTACTAAGCTGCAAAAGGGTAATTTTGTTCGAGTTTGCTTTGATTTTCTGCACTGTTTAGTGTAAAAAATGTGAAAATAATCAAACAAATCCTGAGAAGACTCGTCCCAAATTCAAAAAAATGTCTAAAAATGTGTTTATTTGCTACGTTCTACTAATTCTATTCAAAACATAACCTTTGGGATTCACTCATGATTAAAGCTGAGTAGTTTTCTCTAAGTTTAATCATGAATTAATTGAGTCACTGCATCAGTTCATTTGGTTCTGCTTGGGTTTTATTCTCTTACCCATAATCCCTTGCAGTTTATTAGACAATCATATCCACTTTTTAGATATGATTTGATTTTTTAGAAGCAGAAAATCCTAAAAAGTCTTAAATTTTTGGTGCATTTTAATAAATAAAAGCTCTTTTTTGACATTTCTCAACACTGAACCTTTAATTAGTTCTCACTAATTAACCGGCTAATTGTTTTAGCTCTGCTCTGAGGATCATCAGAGGCTTTCTCCTTCCACCCACAATAATCCCAGACATTATTTTGCACTTTAAATTACGACAAATGCTGAATGCGCGTATTAAAATCCAGAATAATGTGCTGAAACCGCTTCTTCTGCATCTCCAGCGGTGAAACAAAGAGCGGGAAACACACAAATCTAACGTTTTCTACAAGCTGCACTGAAAAACTTTAAGATTATTCAGACTTTTAGTGATTTTTTTTGATATTTTTAAGAGGCAAATTGACAAAAAAACACTTAAAGGGGACTTTAGTTGCAGCTCGCAGCCTTTACTAGCACTGAAAAGTGACAACAGCATTGAAACGTGGTTAAATTATGAATTAACAACCAGTCGATCTTCTGGTTTCTACTGTGGTGGTTCAACAAGAACAACTCCTCACTGTGATGTTAACATTCTCCAAGCCGCTCATCACAAGACAAACACGTCTGTGGCGGATTTATTCGAAGGTATCACCAAGTAATTCAGCATTAATGTTTATTATTACACTCATTTGCAGCTGTGACGAGTCGTCAGCTGTTAAATTAGTGAAGATTATTCAGCTGGAGGGGGGAAATTCTCCGGGTGCAGCTTCTTAAATGTGAATATTTCTATTTTTGTTGGGGAAACAAGGCACTTGAGGATGCTATGTTGGCTTTTCAAACCACTAACGGACATTTTTCACACATTTTCCGACACGAGTTTATTGAAATTGCTCGAATTATTACAGCCGAACAAAACGGTGCCGCGAAAAAACTCCAAAACTCACAAAAGTGTTTCAGGTTAGAGGCACAGAATTCAACAGAACCACTACCAGCAGCCTCAGAAAGTTTATTTTAACGTCCGATTTTGACATTTTAGCTATACTGCAGAGCTGCTGGATTGACCAAAGGGGAAAAAAGCAGCAAAACGAGCTTCAGATAATCGAATACTGCTGCATTTTTATCCTAAAATACTCAAAATAGAAGAAGATACGTCTATTTAGTCCAAGAAGACGCCTGAAAATGTCAGAATATTCAATTATTTGTCACTTTAGACACAGAAAACTGCAAAACCTGAACAACTGAGCAGCTGGAACCAGTGAAAGTTTGGCATTCTTGGCACAAAATGGTCCATTTAATTAATAAACGGACTGAAGAAACGATAATTTCAGCAATAACAGACAAACTGTGGAGCAGAAATCATCGCTAGATTTTAAACTGAGTGGTTCTCCTGTTTGTAAATGTGTTAAAAAGCAGAAAAGGTGGAACAAAACACACGTAGACAGCACGTTGAGTGGCGTCTAACTCATTGACTGCCATTGACGTATATTTACGTCATTTCAAATCCATTGACGTATATTTACGTCATTTCAAATCCAACTCCTCGCTGCCATTGACGTGTTTTTACGTCAATTATGTTTTTCAACCGAAGGCGGTAGGGGACATTCTGGCGGAGCTCTCCTATAAATGTCAGGCTTGTACTGTGGTGTAGTGACCATCTGGAGCCCTGTAGGTGGCAGCAGTGCAACGATCTGGATGAGAGATGAGCAGCTATGGGCATGTAGCCAAGAAGAGGTCGAAAGTTGACGAGGGAGAAAATGGCGCAACGAGAGAAGACGGTTAAGTTCAAGCAGCTCAGACTGGAGCAGAGCATGTGAGGCACTAAGCTGACTATTGAGAGTCGCGATCGAGAGACAAGACGATCATAAACCCGGGCCAAGCGGTGATACTCGGCGCATTTCATGACGCCGCATTTCTCCACAGTCCAGCTCAGACAAATCTGATCCAGATTCTCCAGATGATCGGCTGCCGTCTGGGTCAACCGGAGCAGCAGAGCCTCGTTCCAGATTCTCCAGAAGACATGAAGGAGGTAAGAACTAACCTGTTTTATAAATAACGATCCATCTGATTTGCTAACTTGCTAGCTAGCTAACTTTTACTGCTATCGTTTTGAGCGTGGTTTGACAGATAATCAGTCCCAACATCAACGCGATCCCAACCTCAAAGCGATCCCCCCGCCCCCCTCCTTCAGTCCAGGCCACATAAACACCATTTAGTCCCACTACATCATATAAACTACTGTAAAATCTGTTGTCAGTACTGACGTGAAGCAACGTTCAATTTACAGATCGTACATCCAGCAGAGATCCCACTCCTGTTGGCAGTGCTAAGAAGCAAGGTAAAAAAAAAGCATCTTTCTCCACATCAAACTGCAGCAAACACGTGTATTTTTGTGGTAATTGTATGTATTTCTATAATTTACAGGTCGTCCATCCAGCAGAGGTCGTGAGGAAGACCCCAACCCACCAGATTCACATCCACAAACACAGACCTGGAAATAAGTTCATACATGTTTGTCAGATGTAAAATTGTAATTGTACATTGTTATACATTTGTGAAATAATAATAATTTTGCCATCAAAAGCCCTTTCTCAGTGTTCTTTTTATTGTTTGATAGAAGGAACCAGTGTTCTGATGTTTGAGGTGACATTAAAGCTAAAAACATGAGCCTCAAAGTCTCTGTTCTGCTGGACTCGTTTCTTTTCACTAAAACCTGTTTTCTCAGCTTTTTGTTCAGAAACTGGCGTTTTGTGTGAAACTTGCCTCTATTCAACTGCTGATTACAGAAGAACGAAACAAGCTGGAAACAAACTTTTTTTACTGATGAAAGTAGAAAGTCCACTCTTTCAGAATCTGGTTTCAGATTTTACAGGATCATAGTACAAAATATTCTGTGGGTCTTGAAAAATCAGTCAAAATGCTTGAAAACAGCTGGCAGTCAATGAGTTAAAGAGTCACATCTATTATCTCATTTGAAGCGTGAAGCCGAGCTCTCGACCAGCGAGGCAGCAGCAGACGGCGTTTCAACCGCGAGCAGGTGATTTACTGACGTCGACTCGAAGCAGGAAGTGAGTTTGCAGCGTGCGGTTTCAGGCCGTCTGCTGCAGAGCGGAGGATTCAAAGCAGCCTCCAGCTCAGAAACACGACGAGTTAACTTCAGTTTGTTCACTCCTCAGTCCCGTCATGACTATTAGGAGCTGATATCTTTGGAAATCAAGCTAATTATCTATAATCTGGAGCAGAAAATGAGCCGCAACATCCTCATAAGACGCTCTGGTGAAGTCAGAAAGGTCATTTAACTCCACTAAACTCAACTTTAAGTGAAGCTTTCTTGCATTTTTTCTCCCTTTTGTTGCTTTAATGAGGAGAGAAGCTCCACATCAGCAGCCTTGAAGGATAGGAAAACTGTTTACATCTAATGGACGACGCTGGATCAGCAGAGAAGTCGCCTGTGTGGCTGCATTTAGCTGAGTTTAAAAACTACAAACATGGAGGACAACCTGAAGCAGCAGCTACACTGACAAAAGGCAAAAACTACCTTTTAATTAAAGCTTTTGACTCATTTTATGTGTTTATTAATCTTCCTAGAACATATTTTATTCTGTTTTTGATGAATTCTGACTCATATTTTGTCTCTTCCTTCCTGTTTTTGTGTATTTTTTAATCTCCTCTGGTGTTTCATCGCTATTTTTTGCACTTCTCATGCTTCGTTTGTATGAAAAACGCCACGTAAACAAAGTCTAATTGATTGATTGGTAGTTATTTTAATAAATCAGCAGGTTTAGATGGCGTAAGATGCTGGAAATACTAGATTGTTGTGTTTATTTAGGGTTAATTGAGGCTAAAAAGGCCGATTTGTTTGATGGACTTGTTGAAGAGCAGGTTTGATCTCAGTTCACCAGTGTCTGACTTTCATTTAGCGCCTCTTAACAGTGGTTTTGCGTCCGGTTGCAGTTGTTTTGTGGCCCTCTCTCGTCATTTTATGTCTTTTTGCTGCTTTTTTCCAGTTTGTTTTAGGAAAACCTCATGCTGTTGACACCAAATCATCCTGATAAATGCATGTTTATGAATATATAAAGACAGAGAAAGCGTCTGTGGTTGAATTCAGCGGCACAAAAACCTACTGAGCATCCTCCAAAACCATAATGAAGCTAAAATCATGTGTTATAAATTGAACGTTCCACCCTTGGACCGCTGGAAACCTGATAAAAAATGAGTTCTGTCGTCAAACTCTACCAAATCCAACATGAGTAAACCATAAATACACCTTAATTTTCCTGGTTAATCTCATAAAACACAGGAAAAAATGAAATAAATCCACATTTAAAGCTAATTAGTAAGTTTAAGAGCAGCTTAGGAGTTGTATTTTTAATTAGAATGTGTTAAAGCTCTCCAATAAATCTGCTTTTATTACAGTTTGAACTAAGATTTGGACCGACTGCTGCTAGTTTACTCACAAAATATCAGTTTCTGCAGAGAGGAATTGAGTTTTTTGCCTTTTTTTTTTAGGACTTTAACGACAAACAAAAACAAAATAAGTAAATAAATATTCTAGTTGATGAATCTGGCCTCTAAAAATGTCTTATTTTGGCATAAAAATCCTCAAAAACAAAGAAAAATTCAGTTTAATGTCGACAGTAGCTCCAGAACAGCCGGTATAGAAGCTGCCATGTTTGCTTTCAGTTATTAAAGAGAAAAAAAATGAAATATATCCACATTTGAAGCTAATTAGCAAGTAATTGTTACTAATAATACATCAAAACTCTCAAATAAATCTGGTTTTATTGTTGTTTGAACTAAGATTTAGATCCATGGTTGCCAGATTTACTCACAACATGCTTGCCACACAAATTATAGTTATTTTTATCACATTTCCTCTAATCTTTACATTTTTTCCAACAACAATCAAACTATTTCTGCCTTTTTAGGACTTTAACGACAAAAAAACCCAAAATAAACAAATAAATGTTATGGTTGATTAATCCTTTATTTGTCTGGCCTATAAAAACGAGGGATGCACGATAACGCCAATTTTAACCGATACCGATAATCGATAATTTTATACTTCCTGCAGCCGATAACCAATAATGTCAACCGATTGCCTTGGCGAAGCTCGGCAGCACTCGGCGACTCTCTGCTGCGTACTACAGCCTCGGCAACGCTCGGCAACACTCGGCAACACTCGGCAACGCTCGGCAGCGGTGCACACGACTATTCCAATATCAAAATTATTATCTGAATATCTGAAATGTCTTCTTCTGACACGGTAAACAAAGTCCACACTGGTCAGTGCCACGCCATGCTGCTTGTTTTCTCTGCCCGCGCAGATGACATCACACACGTGCGACTGTACCATCAGGGAGGGGAGGGGTTGAGGAGCCAGGCAACAGGACAAACCACAACATACAAACCAACGGCAGAAACCAGGATTCAAAGTCTTTATTATTATCTGGTCATTTTTTATCATCGGAATGACGTCATAATTGTCAATATTGACCGATAATTATTGGATACTGATATTATCGTGCATCCTTCATAAAAATGTCTTATTTTGGCAGAAGAATCATTGAAAACTGAAGAAGTTCAGTTTAACCAGCCCTGACTGTGTGAATCAGTAACAGCCGGTCTAGAAGTGGCCATGTTTGCTTTGAGTTATTAATTAATCAGAGGCACATTAAAGCGGCTCAGCAGTGAAGGTGAGTTTAGTAATTAATCAAAGCTTTTCAAACACTGCCTCCTTCCCCTCCTGTTGACTGAGGAGCCTCAGAGTCGACAGCAGAAACGTCACGACTGCCTGAAGCCTGAAATCTAACACTCGGCTCTCGAATGTCCAAACCGCCCGCGAGCTGCTTGGACAGAAGCATCAATGACGGCTTTGTCTCCGGGACGCTCTGACACCGAACGCCGCAGAGGAGGACGGACTGCACCGTTCACGCATGAACAAACACCTGACGTAGTTTATTATCAGGCTGCAGGATGGAGGACTCTCAGCAAACTCTGGAGGCTTCAAACTCAGGCTGAAGCTTTAACTACCTCCTGATCTCTGGACTTACAAAATAAAAGAGAAAAAAGTGAATTTACAGGCTTATTTTCATTCCAGTCCTGATTTGCGTACTTTAAATACAGTGATTTATGATCTATTAGGTGTCTTTTGTGGTCTAAATGCCCTAAAAACTCATTTTTCCTCCATTTCCTGACATCAAGTAAAGCTTTCTGCAGTTTTCTCGCTCATATAATCCACATTTAGCAGCTTTAAGTGGAGAGTTGTTGGATCTAAACCTGGTTTCATGTAGTCCAGACGGAGAATTAGCTGTAAATTCCTATTTTTTTCTATTTCTACAGTCTTTTTTGCTCTTATAGTCCAGATTTGAAGCTTAAGTTGGGGTGCATTTGGTTGTAAACCTGGCTTCATGTGGTCTAGATGCAGAAAAAAGTGCATCTACAGGCTTATTTTCAGTCCAGTCCTGATTGGACCAGTTTAAATACAGAGATTAAAGATCTACTAGGTGTCTTTTGAGGTCTAAACACTCTAAAAACTCATTTTTCCTCCATTTGTGATTTGCGGTTTTCTAACTCTGATGTTCTGCTCATTTCTCTCTCCTTCTTCACGTCGTTCTGTTTCCTTCAGACTGTAGAGGAAAACAACAGTGAAGGGAAACATAGAGTTTCTCCGTCGGCCTCTTACCTGACGTGTCCCACCAGCTCGATGAACTTGTGGCTGGTGAAATAGGCGGCGAGCTCTGAGATGTGGCTGAGGATGGAGCAAACCCCGAACAGCGTGTTGGTGCCCTTCAGGTCCTCCAGGTGCCAGTACAGGAAGCTGAAGACGAAGCCGTAGCCGAAGCCCATGAACCAGGCCACGAACAGGACGGAGCTGTAGCGGACGCTGCACAGCAGCTTCAGCAGGTCGCCGTAGTGGAACTCCTGCTCGGGGCTGACGGGGGTCCGGTCTGAAGAGCTGGACTCGGGTGTCGAGGTCCGAGGGCTCGCCGAGTCCTCCACCACCTCGGGAAGCTCCTGCTGGTAGTTGCCGCCCTTTTCAAAGTAAAACTGCGTGGCCACGATGAAGGCCACGCCCATCAGCACGCCGAACACGATGAAGGCGATCTGGTAGTTGTGCAGCCGGTAGTCGGGCACGACGCAGCCGACGCCGTCGATCGTGACCCGGATGTGGGTGTGGTCGATCCAGATGCCCACCAGCAGCATGGCCACACCCCAACCCAGGGACCCCCACATCCGCTGCAGGCCGTAGCGGTCGCGGGCTTTACCCAGGTACTGCAGCGTGACGGTGTCCACGATGGTGACGGCGGGGGCGCTGAAGAACTCGCCCACGATGATGACGAGCAGGATGAGCAGGAAGATGGTCTCCACCTGGTCCCTGTTGTAGATGATCTGGACTTCCTTCTTGGAGGTCGTGGTCGGGGAGGTGGAGGTGGTCTGCAGGGTGGTGTTTGGTGGCTGCTGGGTGGTGTCGGCCGGACTGAGGGGAGGCGAGGTGGTGTTGGCGTCGTCGCTCCGTCTGAGTCTGTGCAGGACGCTGAAGTACGAGTCCAGGAGCTGAGGGAGTCCAGGGAGGTCCAGGAAGCTCCGGCGGCTCCTGGTGTGGTTGGTGGAGCTGCTCTGGTTGGTGACGTTGCTCTGAGGGAGCGTCGGCGTCAGGGGCGGCAGCGTCGTCGAGGGAGACCCACCGACCTCCACACATTTCATCTCGGCCGGTTTGACGAAGCCGATGCCGCAGTTGAACAGCAGCCAGCAGAGTACGGAGAACAGCAGCACGGCCTTCCCCTTCTTGAAGCGGTCGGCCACCACGCCCCAGAAGGGGGCGCTGCAGAACTCGATGAAGTAGCGGATGCCGACCAGCAGCCCGCTGCGGCTGGCCGACATGCCCAGCTGCTTGTAGTAGACGGGCAGCAGCGGGTGCAGCGAGCCGTAGGCGGCGTAGAAGAAGAAGTAGAAGACCTTGGAGATGAGCAGGTGGCTGTTGATGCGGAGACACATGCGCTCGCAGCAGTCGATGGAGTCGGGCTGCGGCGCCGACGCCTGGTCGGGTGGAGCCTCCGAGGCCGCCGAGCCGCCGTCCTGCCGAGCCACCGACAGGGTGTTGAAGGGTTCGGCCAGGACATACTTCCTCTTGTGCTCCTCCTCGTCGTCGGTCAGGATGGCAACCTTGTCGTCAGCGGCCATTTCTGGGAGATAAGAAAATGAAGAGCGTTCAGGAAACAAATGAGCTGCTGCCGAGTTCAACGTCCTGAAAACACACCTGTAAATCTGACAGGTGGTTAAAGATCATCACAGCAGGAAAAACACTCAAAGGAATCCAGAGTTTTAACAATAAAGCATTTTAAGACACTTATTTTACATTTATGCTGCTTCTACACTGTAAAAAATGCCCCTCCCAAAACAAGAAAAACAACTTACTTCAAGGCACTTTTACTTTGAAATAAGTGTAAAAATCTGCCAATAGAACAAGTGAACATTTGACTTGGTAAGATTCCTTGAAATAAGACATGATATTTAGAATATTGAGGTCTTAAAATTAGCAGGGAAAACTTATTTTAAGCTATATTTTAGCAGCATTGTCAAGCTGAGGTGTCTTAGAATAAACCAGACATGATAAAGAATTAAATAGATTTAATAAGTTTAATGTCAGCTTCTTAATTTGAGATGTATTCAACTTATTTTTTTTGTATTATCGTGGCTCTTCTCTAGATTTAAGACCATCTTGTACTTGAAATAAGATCACACAGATCAATTGAGGGTATTTTCTTGTTTACATAAATGAAATCGAGGTTTCTCACACATGAAACGGCTTCAAACTGATTAGACGAGTTGAAATACGGAGATTCTTGATCTCCACCTGGTGAAGACGACAAGATAAACAGTGAAATAATTCTATTCTCTGTACTTTAAGGAGCTTTCTTGCCACAAAATCCACATTTAACAGCTTTAAATGAGGCGTTTTTGGATCTAAACCTCCTCTAATGTGGTCCAGATGGAGACACAAGAGTATTTACAGACGTATTTTCATTTTAGTCCTGATTTGAGTGGTTTAAATACAGTTATTTATGATTTATTAGGTGTCTTTTGTGGTTTAAAATGCTCTAAATACTAATTTTTCCTCCATTTCCACACATCAAGTTAAGCTTTCTGCAGTTTTCTCGCTCACATAATCCACATTTAGCAGCTTTAAGTGGAGAGTTGTTGGATCTAAACCTGGTTTCATGTAGTCCAGACGGAGAATTAGCTGTAAATATCCTCATAGTCCAGATTTAAAAAGCTTAAGTTGGAGTGTTTTGGGGTGTAAACCTCATCTAATGTGGTCCAGATGGAGAAAAGAGTGAATTTAAAGGCTTATTTTTTATTTTAGTCCCCATTTGAGCACTTACAACACAGTGATTAGAGATTTACAGTTGGTCTCTTGTAGTGTAAATGGTATAAAAACCTGTAAAATCCTCATTTTTTTAAGCTTCCACACACAGAGTGAAACTTTTTGGAGTCTTCTTGTTCATGTAATCCACATTTAACAGCTTTAAGTGGAGTGTTTTCGGATCTAAAACTCTGTAAAATCATCTTTTTTCGATGCGCACATGGAATAAATGTGTTCTGAACGGCCTCTGGAGTGTTTTTGTGAACATAATCCAGAGTTAAGGTGTTTTCAAATGTTATTTAACTGCAATTGTTGGACCCTTACAGGAACCTAAACCCCTGTTTTTGATCAGTGAATCAATCAAATTCGATGACATAGCATCTTTAAAACAATCAGACTCAGTTAAAAGTGAGACTGAGGTAACACAGGGAGGCAAAAATGGGCCAAAACAATGAAATAAGACACAATAATGACGTGTAAAGAAGAAATGAGGTAAATAAAGGCACTATAATCAATGAAATGATAAAATACATGAAGCTGTAATGTAAATAAAACAGTAAAATAAGCATCAATGCTGTTTAAACTCTGAAACAGGAAGACTTTATTACCCAGTGGGGTGTTAGGAGGACCGCAGCAGGTCCTCGGGCCACCGTTTGGGAACCGTCTACGCGGAAGTCTGAGGCTTCCAGAACAAAGCAGCGGTTGGTTTTAACAACATCTCACACCAAAGTCCACTCATTTAGCGCTGGATTTAAGGGAAGGAGCTGAAGCAGCCCAGACAGATGACAGCCGGACGGACACTTGTTCTGTTCGTGCTGCTGAGTTTAACCATGTAAAGGTGAATTAAACACAGTGAAGGTTAAATAAAGCTGTGAATTAAACCACACAGCAGCTTCATCGTCTCACCTGTTCAGGTCACCGCTCCATTAAACTATGACTGCGCAGTTTCTCTTGAATTTTCTTCCCGTCGTTCGGACATTTTCCACCAAACCCGTCAGAATTAAATTAATTAATTTACCGCTGCCTCTTTTTAAATTCACCGTCCCGGCTTCATGGTTTTTATTTCGGTTTAAACGCTGGGAGTTTCTCCGGTTCCCGTCTCTCTTTGTAATGAAGAACAACGGCAGCCCGTCAAACCGGAGCTTCCACCTGTCCTCACCGACGCACCACCGTCAAGCCGCCATCTTGACAACGTCACAGCATCCGGGATCATCCTTCAAAATAAACCTCGGGGGTCATATTCTAATCTATTGTTTTTATTCAATTATATTACATTATAATCAATTATATCACGTTAGCACATGCTTGTTATAAATTCTATTACACTACAGTGCATTATATTGTATAATATTATATTGTTTTTATTAAATTATATTACATTATAAATAATTGTATTATAGTATAGTATATATTTATTATAAATTCTATTACACTACAATGCATTATTTTACATTAATTTTTTATACATTTTATTATATCACAATTAATTATGTTATGTTATCGTATATTATATTTGTAATATAAATTATATTGTACTACAATACATTATATATTATTTTTTATAAATTATATTTACACTACAACATATTATATTTTAATTAATTACATTACTTTAGATCATATTTTTATAAATTAAATTACACTGAAATGCATTATTTCACATTATGTTGTTTCTATAAATTGTATTACACTACAATGCATTATATTATATTTTATTATAATGCTTTTATTAAATTATAATTAATTTTATTATGTTATAGTGTATATTTGTTATAAATTCTAGTACACTACAATGCATTACATCAAATTAATTTTTCATACATTTTATTATACCACAATTAACTATGTTTTTTAATATGAATTATATTGTACTACAATGCATATATTATATTATTTTTTAATAAATTATATTACATTTAAACATATTTTTATAAATTATATTACTTTATATCATATTTTTATAAATTAAATTACATTGCATTATTTCACATTATGTTGTTTCTATAAATTAAATTACACTACAACGCATTATATTATATTATTTTAGATTATATAACATCATATTTTTAATAAATGATATTTCACTACAATGCATTATATTATATTATATTATGTGTTTTATTATTTATGTTGCACTGTAATTAATTATATATTTATAAATGATATTGCACTACAACACATTATACTACTTTATATCACATTTTTTATTAATTATATTACACTACCACACATTCTATTATTTTATATTATATTTTTTAATAATTTTATTACATTGCAATGCATTATATTTTTATAATTACACTACTATTCATTATATTATTTTATATTATATTACAGTTTTTTAAAATTACATTCCACTCCAATGCATCATATTATATTTTTAATAAATTATATTACACTAAAATGCATTATATTATACTACAATAAATTACATTATGTTGTTATAAATTACATTACACTACCACACATTGTATTATTTTATATTATAGTTGTTTTTAAAATTACAATAAAATGCATTATATTGTTATACTATGTTTTATTTTTATAAATCACTTTACACCACAACGTATTATATGTTATAGAATATTATATTTTTATAAATTATATTACACGACAATGCTTTATATTACATTATATTATATTTTATTATATTATATTATATTATATTATGTGTGGATTTTCTAATTATAACAGGCACCTGTCTATTTCAGAGCTCAATCGATAACTAGCATGCTTTTATTTTGTCGGTATTTGACAGCAGTCTGGGGTAAATTCCGCCACCTTGACTCCTCAGCAGAGCGACTCCGCCTAAACGTCTCTAGTGTCTCAATTAAAGGGGAAACTTCCATTAATCACAGTCAAAACATTGGAAAACATCCCAGTAGTTCATTTTAAAGAGACACTGACAGAGGAAAGACGAGCCTGAGCGGCTGTAGGACTCTCTGTGGGGAAGTTATCCAATAAAAATAAAATATTAATCCACCATAAAGAGCTCCAAACTCCCCACAGCGACACGTATTAATAGGAAGGATCACTATTCACCTCTTTATTATGATTATTTAATAATTACAAAGATAAATGTTTACCTTTTGATGGACCTCAGATTTAAAGAAATTCAAGACAAATGAGACGATAATGGAACAAACTCACCTTTAAGTATCATAAAAAATGACTTTAAATGAATCTAAGTCTTGATTTCGTCCCTAAACTTTCCTTTAAAGTTGTTTAATTATTGCCATTTTATTCCATTTGCATGAAAAACCCATGAAATTTTTTTAAAAAGTGGCAGAAAAACAGACGTAAATGTGTTAAATCATTTCTAAATGGCAAAGAGTTCGACAGAAAACCCATTAAAAGCATCAATAATCATGTAATTCATAAAAAAGCTGCACAGAACATCAACACCGACATGCAGGAGAGTGTGAATGACGCTAACTGTAACTCAGCTGTACAGAAAGCTGTGTGAGGGTTCCTGGAAACGACCGGCGGCCGCACCCAGCTGCTGCCGTGGAGGGATGTGTGGTGCAGTACAGGCTGTTGACCTGCGGGGGGAGCTGCAGACTTCTGGAGACACCTCCTGGTTCACTGTTTAAACATATTCAGGAGTATAAAACGTGAGCAGGACTTGAAAACACACAGCTGTAACTCAGCGACATCCAGCCTTATAAAAGCAGCACTCAGTGACAAAGTGGTTTTACTGGTTCATGTTTGGGATAAACAGCTTTGATTTCCTGCTTCCTCTGAGACGAATCCAACAGAACCAACTGCAGAACCTGGAACCTCCTCCCAAAGTTCAACCTGAGCTGCTCAGTAGTCCGACTCGTCTGAAAGCTCCCCCTGCTGCGTCCAGTGCGTCCCCCTCTTCTTCTTGCTCCTCTTCCTCTCGCCCATCAGCATGGCGGCCAGCACGGTGATCACCACGGTGATGGTGATGATGAGCACGGTGACGGTCTCGGCGATGCACAGCTCCGTGTCCACGTCCGTCAGCAGGTAGTCCCTGAGGACGGGCGGCGCCTCGCAGGTCAGGTTGTAGTAGTCGTCCAGGAAGAGCCTCTGGATGCTGCGCAGCTTCCGGAAGACTCTCTGCAGGTCGCAGTCGCAGTTGAAGGGGTTCCCCTCCAGCAGGATGTGGGTGCTGTAGGTGTGGATGCTCAGGAAGGTCTTGAAGTAGACGGTGGACATGCGGTTGTGGGCCAGGTTGAGCAGCGTCATGCTGGTGAGAGGCTTGAACACGCCCATCTCCGTGTCACTGATGTGGTTCCCGGCCAGGTTGAGGACCTCCAGCGAGCGCAGCATGGAGAAGATGCCGCTCCTCAGGGAGCCCAGCTGGTTGTCCTGCAGGTGCAGCTGCCGCAGGGCGCTCATGGGCGAGAAGGACCTCACCTGGATGCTGTGGATGCTGTTGCTGCTCAGGTTCAGCCTCTGCAGGCCGTCCAGGTGCATGAAGCTGCGGCTGTCCAGGCTGGTCAGCCGGTTGTGGGAGAGCTGCAGCTCCCGCAGGAAGACCAGGCCGACGGAGAAGCCCTCCGTCAGGGTGGAGATCCGGTTCCAGCTCAGGTCCAGCTTCTGCAGGAACTCCAGCTGCGAGAAGCTGCCGTCCTCCACCAGGCTGATGTTGTTGTTCTGCAGCAGCAGGACCCGCAGCCTGCGGTTGGTGCTGAAGGAGTGGGCGGTGATGGAGGAGATGCGGTTGTCGGACAGGTCCAGCAGCTCGGTGGTGCTCGGGACCCGGCTGGGCGGGTGAGTCAGCTGGGCCCGGGAGCAGATGGTGAACTTGAGTTCTCCTCGGCAGTCGCAGCCCAGTTCACACCAGGAGCTGTGAGACCTGCAGGACGCCTCCGTCACCAGCAGGAGCAGCAACACCGACCGATGCATGGCTCTGGAAGGACAAGAGGAGGCGCTACTGAGTCATCAGCTCCCTCAGACATGGAGGCAAACATGAGGCTGCATGGATTCAGCACCAGAACATGTTAGAAGACCCCGTGGCAGGTCTGGAGTCTGTGATGAGGACTCCAGACCTGCTGAAGGTTCTGATGTTCTCCTCTGTCATGGCCTCTCTGCTGTTCTCCAAGCCGTCAGCGTTACACAACGTCGAGTGAAACCCACACGAGTCGCAGAATTAATCACAGCGACGTCTCCTCCGACTGATCCGCCTCAAATCCACTAATCTAGAGGCTTTCAGCGAGCAGCGCCACGGACCGTCCAGAGAGACGAAGCAGGAAGCAATGGGTTTTAACCGCTTCACAAACCACTCGCTGTTCTATTCGTCTGTTTGATTAATTCTGACTAGCCTCTGTCAAATTATTAAAGTTAAAAGACAGATTTTACCTGTAGAAGTGTGAAATTACAGATAAAAATCACAAAAAGCTGATTTACTGTATTGAAATCTGCAATAAAACATCTTTATTTTACAGATATTCGCCGTTATTTAAAAGAAAACATGTGTATGATGATTTTAGCAGCCGTTTTACAGAATATAAAGTCTCAGTAAAAGATATTAATATACATGTTAAACTGTCAGAACTGTCACAGGTGTTTTTATAAATACTAATGCAGCTCTACTGTCGTTAAATCTGCTAAAAAGCTGAATTATTTTAGAGATATTTGCCTTATTTTAACAGATTTAAACGTATTTCTGCCAGATGTTCTCGTTTATTTTGAGTTTCTACTCTACGATCCGATGCTCTCGTGTTAAATTCACGTCTGGATTTTCCTCATTTTAGCGCCGATGTCGTCCTAAAACGTCCGTGAACGTAATAAAACTCTAACAGATGAGTGAGATCCGCTGACGATTAATGGCTGAAGTCCAGTTTGCTGCCTCCAGATGTTTTTTAGGAGTTTTTCCTCTGAGTTTTGTAATTAAACGCAGCTTCAGACGGCAGCTTTTACACTCCAGTTCTCTTATTGATCACTTATAATTATAATCAATCCCCAACATGGAGACAGGATGGATTCAGTGTTTGTTTATTAGAGCGTCGTTATGTGTCTGAAAAGTGACTTATATGTGGAAAAAACAGACTGTTGTGTGTCTCATGTGTGATAAAAAGCTAAAACACATGTTAAAAACACTCAATAATGTGACGCAAACAGTAAATATTAATGTAATAAAGGAGTTTTAGTGACTAAAAGAGCAGAAGACCACGTTTTAAATATGAATAAATACAGAATACAACACTACAGTCTATAAGAAAAACCTTCCAGTGACACTAAACAGACATAAGAACCACTGTTTGGACTTTTTAGTCAAAGCTGTTCAGGAAAAATCCCATTTATCAGACTTGTTGGTACATTTAGTCCCTTTCTTCGCATTTTTCTGCTGCAAGAAAAAGATTAGAAAGTGAAGGAAATCTGACGAAAAAGTCACGTTTGAGGTTTTAAATTAAAATAAAGAAGCTGGAGAACAGAATCACACATTTAAAATTACTAAAAAGGCAGGTTTAAGTTGTTTTAAAAAGGCAAAAAGACACGTTTCATCTGTTTAAATCGGTTTAAAAGTGTCAAAAGGCGAGTTTAAATGTTAAAACGAACGTAAACATGGCAGTGAAACGGTTTCTACATGACACGAGAAGCTTTTTTTGTATTTCAACTGCAGCAAAATTGCAAATAAAGTCGCAGTGAAGCCCATTAGAGAGGAATGAGACGATTAAAGCAAATGTAAACAAGAGGCAGGAACAAGAAGAATGGAAGCAGCTGGTTTGATTATTTTATGTTTTCAGTGCCGATTAATTGCAGCAGGGAAATAAAAAAGCACGACAGCGGCTTGTATGATGATAAAAGTTCCTCTGATTGCCTGAGATTAACGAAGGAGACGCTCAACAGTTCAACAGACGAGGATGACAGAGGCTTTGTTTCTTCTTACCTGCAGCTGCCTTCGTCCGTCTACCTGCCGTCTGTCGTCAGCATCCGGCCGGCGGCAGGTGGAAACTGGACGTGACGGAGGAGAGCCGGGCGGAGGGCGGCTCGTCAATTATTCACCAGGCTGCTGGAGGGAGGCGGTCATGAGGCGAGAGCTCTGAGGGATTGGAGGCAAACTGGGCCACGAGAATTAGAGGGTCTGGATCTGATGGAGAGCCGCTTATTTATAGATCCACGCGTTGAATCAGCCGGAGGTGGACGAGGAAGTGATTCTGTGTTGGTTCATCAGGACGAGGTGAAGCAGAAAACCCCCAACAGATGTTTAAAACACTCAAAAAGATGTGAAAATGTTCGCTGGATGTGCTTTAAAGGGTGGAAATGATTATCTAGGACGTTAAAAATGTAAAATAGATGGCAAAAAAGCAAAAAGACACGATTAACATGTAATAAAAACAATCTTCAAATATTAAAAAGCAAAAATTCAAGTTTAAATGTTCAGGAAAGGCAAAATTTAACACGATTTCCACGTTAATTTACATAAATATTTAACATTTTTTACACTGAACATGTAAAAAATGGACGAATGCAAATTAAAAATGCAAAATGTGATTTAAAAAAGTCAGAAAATCCTCCTGAAATGTTAAAATATGTGAATAAACAAGCTAAAAAAGGTAAAAAGACACGATTAAATGCTGAAAAGAACATATTAATGTGTGTTATGTTGTGTTTGTGTGTTAGAAATGCACAGTTGTAAATGTAAAAATGTACAGAGATGCATGTTTGGAATGTTTTAAAACCAAAAATGTTCAATCTGTTTTAAAAAGCTCTTAAAATATTCAGAAAAGCAACAGAAAGTTTGAGTTTTGAGAGTTTTTAAATGTAAAATGTCCGTTTAAATGATGAAAGACCGACAAATTCACATGTTTAGTGTAAAACAGAGCAGAATTAATTATTTGAAATGACAAAAAATGTACATTTAAGCTGTTTTTAAAAGACAGAAAGACACGTTCCAACTGTTTAAACATGTTTAAATATTAAAACACATGTAAAATGTGTTTAAAATGGAAAAACAAAGAGTGTTCAAGCTGTTTAAACATGTTTAAAAATGTTAAAAAGACATAATCAAACTGGAAAAGGCTAAAAAAAAAAGTGTTTAAAATGCAAAAAAGGCACAGTTGTAAATGTAAAAATGTACAGAAATGCATGTTTGGAATGTTTTAAAACCAAAAATGTTCAATCTGTTTAAAAATGCTTTGCAAAATTTAAGAATAAAGAAACAGAAAGTTTGAGTTTTAAAAGTTTTAAAATGTAAATTGTCTGTTTAAATGATGAAAGACGTGTTTAACCCGTTTTTAAAAGGCTAAAGGACGAGTTCCAACTGTTTAAACAAGTTTAAACAGTTAAAATGGATGTGAACATTTGTTTATAATGTAAATAACAACATGTGTTCAAGCTGTAAAAGGCTGAAACGTGTCTTTAAAATGTGTTTAAAATGTAAAAACAAGAGAAAAAGGCCCCGTTACCAAGGTAAAAATGTACATAAATGCATGTTTGGTCATGTAAAGAAGCTTGTTTAGACCAGTTAGAACACTAAAAATATAAAACTGCACGTTTTAAATGTCTAAAAAGTAAAACTGCCTGTTTTAAACCAGCTTACTTCACCATGTAAACACCTAGTAAGACGATGCACTCAGTAAACATCTGCATTCACTCTAATAAACTGAAGTGCTGTTTTCTATTTTCACTGGGTGTAAATTGAACTCGTTTGGATGTTTGAGGCTTTAGTTTGCTGATCTCAGTCTGAGGAACATGAACGTCTCCACCTGCATGGAGGCAGCAGGTCCAGATGTGGCTGAGTCTGTCCTGG
Source organism: Dascyllus trimaculatus (assembly GCA_024666655.1). Classification (NCBI taxonomy): domain Eukaryota; kingdom Metazoa; phylum Chordata; class Actinopteri; family Pomacentridae; genus Dascyllus; species Dascyllus trimaculatus. Next base: position 3,853,335 of record CM045468.1, on the reverse strand, counting down.
ACGGAGAACCTGCTGGTCACACTAAGATTACATTAATGCTCCAAATCCCCGCCGCAGATCAGCGAAGCCTGATTGAAGAACCACAGCTTTGTTCTGTAACCCAAATTCAGTTTGAGCCTTCAGCCGAGTGTCACTGAAACCCTCTCAGGGAAAAGGCAGGAAGAACAAATAGAAACACTTCAACTCTACTGATTCATGTGGAAAAGGGACGTAAATAAAACAAAGCTCCTACTAGTGAAATACTGCAGCATTAAATGACATTAATGGACGTCAGGGTTTCAGCCTTTTACAGCTTAAACACTTTGTTTTTCCATTTTAAACACATTTTACATCAGTTTTAACATTTAAACGTGTCTTTTTACATTTATAAACATGTTTAAACAGTTGGAACGTGTCTTTCTGCCTTTCAAAAACAGGTTAAATATACATTTTTTGTCATTTCAAATAACTGCTCTGTTTTATGTTTAACGTGAATTTTTCTGTTTTTTATCACTTAAACGGACATTTTATATTTTAAAACTTTAAAACTCAAACTTTCTGTTGCTTTTCTGAACATTTTGAGAGCTTTTTTAAACAAATTGAACATTTTTACATTTACAAGTTTACCTTTCTAACACACAAACACAACATAACACACATTCATATGTTCTTTTCAGCATTTAATCGTGTCTTTTTACCTTTTTTAGCTTGTTTATTCACATATTTTAACATTTCAGAAGCTTTTCTGACTTTTTTAAATCACATTTTGCATTTTTAATTTGCATTCGTCCATTTTTTACATGTTCAATCTAAAATATGTTAAATATTCACGTAAATTAACATGGAAATCGTGTTAAATTTTGCCTTTACTGAACGTTTAAACTTGAATTTCTGCTTTTTATATTTGAAGCACGTTTTTATTACATGTTAATCGTCCATATGTCATCGTGTCTTTTTGCTTTTTTGGCTTTCATTTTACATTTTGATCATTCTAGATAATCATTTTCACCTTTTAAAGCACATCCAACATGCATCTTCACATCTTTTTGAACATTTTAAATATTTACAACTGTGCATTTTTGCTGTTTTTTACATTTAAACACATGTTTACATCTGTTTTAACATGTAAACATGCCTTTTTACGTTTTTAAACTGGTTTAAACAGTTGGAACGTGTCTTTCTGCCTTTTAATAATGAAGGTAAACATATACAGAATTATGCTATTTAAGCTTTGGACCACTATTTGATATGTTTGAGTAACATTTTACTGTTCTTATATACGTCTGAGTAAAAATAATTTAAAAGAAAAAACTCATGTTGTGTAAACTCAAGATCTGTTTTACATGTAAACGTTGGTGTATGTTTAAATTATTACAAAAAATAAATATAAATAATAAGAAATGCATGCTAAAGACCGTTTTAGAAAATTCAAAATGCATGTTTTTAATATTAAAAAGTCTAAACAATAATGTTTATAACTCGCTTTATAAAAAAACAGACATTCCCTCCCCATGTAAACAATAAATAATGTGAAATGTTGCATTTAAATGTTTATATATAGTTTTAATTTTCATGAAATCAAATGGAATTAAATGGAAATAGCAGCTAATAATCAGGTGTTAATCTGACAGGAGGCTTCCTATTGTACATTTGGTTCCATCTCAACGAATGCTGAAATTAAACAGAACAATTCTTTAAAAACATGTTAATTACTTTAATTCTCCTTTTAAAAACCTTCTACATTTCCAGGTTTTGTTAACGTTGTCAAAAAGGTAATTACTGATGATTATTTCCACCATTTTCTCGATTAATTAATTTAACTTTTGGTCGGTAAAACGTCAGAAAACGATGAAAAATGTTGCGTTTGTGCCTCGTTTTGCCCACAAACCAGATATATTCAGTTTATTGTCACAGAGGAGGAAAGGAAACAGAAAGTTTTCACATTTAAGACGCTGGAATCGGAGAATTTTGACTTACTTTTATAAAAATGCATCACATAAATCACAACTAGATGCTCATTTTTGAGACTTATTGAATCGTTGACGCCTCATAACTTGCTACACTGTAAAAAATGCCCCTCCCAAAACAAGAAAAACTACCTATTTTGAGGTTGAATATTGAGGTCTTAAAATCAGCAGGGAAAACTTATTTTAAGCTATATTTTAGCAGCATTGTCAAGCTGAGGTGTCTTAGAATAAACCAGACATGATAAAGAATTAAATAAATTTAATAAGTTTAATGTCAGCTTCTTAATCTGAGATGTGTTCAACTTATTTTAGTTGTATTATCGTGGCTCTTCTCTAGATTTAAGACCATCTTGTACTTGAAATAAGATCACACAGATTAATTGAAGCATTCTGAGATATAATGTCTTCTCACAGTTGGCTAGAAATCCTAATATTTAGTGGTGTTTGACAGTATTTGAAGGTGTTGTGTTTTAGGTGAAGCCAGCTACGCCCAAAAGGAGGTGTTTTAACTCAAAAGCAGACATTTGCTTTGTTTTTTTAACACATTTTACACATGCAGCTGTTTTCTGATATGAATTGGTGATTTTCCAATAAAATGCATTTACTTTATTTCTTAAATCCAGATTATTTATCTGATACAAACAACAGCTCAGCTTGAAACATGTATGAAATGAAATGAACCTTGTTTCTAGTAAAATACAACTAAAACAAGATCATTTCAAGATTGTTTGACTTAACAAGATATTTAAGATGCGTTGTCTTAAAACACGTCCCTCCATCTGCTGAAATGTTACCTGTAAAGTGAATTTATCTTAAATCAAGTGGACATTTGGACTAAAAATAAGACGAATAAACTTGGTGAGATGTTGAATTTTTGCAGTGTAGAAATTAAATCCTCCAAAAAAGCTAAGAAATAATAAAAACTCTTATTTTCTTGACTGAAGGGCTGCTAACTGTTGAAAATGAGGAAAACAATCTACCTGTGCTTGAGATTTAAAGGGTTAACGACACCTAAATTAAAAATGCATCTTTAAAACTAATTAATATGTGAATAATTACGATTTAATCTGTTTTATGAGCTTGTTTTGTGCTTTATTCTGTGTTGTTCATGTAAAAGTCACCTGTCATGTGTGATTCTTCTTCTTCTTCTTCGTGCTTTCTGCTGCTTTGTGACTGTTTCTTCGTCAGTCCTTCTTCTTCTACATACGTGGGACTAAAACGAGAAAGAAACCGGAGCTGCAGACATGTTCCCTCCAGACAGCCGTGGTACAGCAGAGCTTCCTCTCACAGGTATCGGGTGTCGGGGCGGGGATCCGGTTTCACAGCGACCTGAATAATCGAAGCTGCACAATAACAGCAGCTGGAAACTAGTTCAGGACCCTTCCTCCCTCCTGCTGCACACTCAACGAGATTATCCAGGTTCTGATGGCATCAAATCAGAGTCATCCTGGAATAATCACGACGGGTGTTCAGCTGTGGAGTTAACGAATAAAAACAAGGGTTTCTGTCTAAAATAAAGGACTTAATTGACAAACCAAACCCCCCCTGGGTTCAGATTTGGGACTCTGTGCTCCTGCCGTGGCCTTCTCCTGCTCTATTACCTGTATTGCTGCTAATCCTGCCTCCTGCTGCTACAGATGTGTCCAGCGAGTGTGTTATCAGACTATCAGAGAGCAGAGGGGATTACAGTAAAGACATGAAAGCTGGTCGGGGCTCCATGAAGACGCTAATCGCTAATCCCCGTGGCGGCGAGGATTACCCCTCATGTTCTGCCGCCGCCGAGGGGAACGTCTGACACGTCTTCATCCAGCTCGCTTCTTCTGCGTCGTTGCTGTCGTTTATATTTCTGAAACAGCACATAAATAAACTTTATCATACTAACAATGTTTAAACAAGGACAAAAAGACATTTAACATGAAAACTGTGGGAGCATCTCGTCCAAAAAGCAGGTAGAAAAACAAGGATGTGACGCCGACTGTCAGGTTGCTGAGTGTAAACAGTAGTTCTCACTGCAGGCCAGCAGGGGGCGCCGCAGGTCTGCTGGGAAACAAGGAAGCCGCTGAGCAGAACGGTTCCTGCAACAGAGGAGGCTTCAGCTTCAGGACCACCCCACCAGAACCCCTTCACAACAGCGCCACCTGCTGAATTGGAAAAGCAAGGATGTGGTGTAATAATAAGCAACGACGTCTAGTTATACATGGATGGTGATAAAGAACAGTGTTTTTGGCTGGAATAAACCTTTAACACTGTATATACTTGGAAAGAAAGTCAATATTTAGGTGGAACAAACCTTTAAAACTGTATATACTTGGAAAGAAAATCAATATCTAGGTGGAATAAACCTTTAAAACCACAAAATACTGGAACAATATTGTATTTTGAGTGAAATAAACCTTGAAAAGTATAAGTGATTTGACAGAGAGTAGCATTTTGGGTGGATTAAACCTTTAAAATAATAATTTCAGGTGGAATAAACCTTTTAATACCACAACTAGTGGAACAATGTTGTATTTTGGGTGGAATAAACCTTTAAAACCATGAAATACTTGGACAATGTAGTATTTTAGGTGAAATAAATTGTTAATACTAGAAGTATGTTGACAAAAAGTAGCATTTTGGGTGGATTAAACCTTTAAAATCATCATTTTGGGTGGAACAAACCTTTAAAACTGCAAGTAGTTGGACTGAAAGTAGAATTTTGTGTAGAATTAAGCCTTAAAACTGGAAATAATTAAACAGGAAGTACAATTTTGGGTGGATTAAACCTCCAAAATCATAATATTGACTGGAATAAACCTTTTAATACCACAACTAGTGGAACAATGTTGCATTTTGGGTGGAATAAACCTTTAAAACTAGAAGTACGTTGACAGAAATTAGCATTTTGGGTGGATTAAACCTTTAAAATCATCATTTCAGGTGGAACAAACCTTTAAAAACTGCAAGTAGTTGGACTGAAAGTAGAATTTTGAGTGGAATAAAGCTTTAAAAATAGAAATAATTAAACAGGAAGTACAATTTCAGGTGGAATAAACCTTTAAATCTACAGATACTTCGACAAAAAGTAATATTTTGGGTGGAATACACCTTTATAATTCTAATTTTGAGTGGAAGAAATCTTTAAAACCATAAGTACATGGACCACACAGACTTTTGGGTGGAACAAGCCTTTAAAACGATGTAGTATCTAAGGAGGAATTAACCTCTAAGACCATAAGTGGTAACAGCTGGTAGTACAGGACAAGCAGTAGCACACGTAGTACTGTAGCAGTAGTAGCAGCAGTACTACAGCAGTACTTGTACATGTACAACTTGTCTGTCAGCCACACCTCTGTCCAGTCAGTTCAGATTCATTTAGGAAACCCTTTCTGACACAGTAAGAGTTGTGTTGACGATGGCGGCTCGTTCACGCCCCTCTTCAGATCCAACATGGCAGCTGAGAGGTCATGAAATCAAGGCTCCAACAGATTGTCCCTGCCGCTGTCAAGTCCTCAATCAGGTCCTCAGATGTGACGGACGGCGACGACGTGGACGTCCAGGGTGGCGTCGACGGGTTTCACATACTGGAGCCACCGATGAGCAGACGGTGTGAAGGCGTGAAGAAGGCGGCGAAGGAGAACTCTGGTTTATTCCAGCTGAGCAATACTTAAGGTGGAATGAACCTTTAAAACTATGCTTAGTTTGACAGAAGGTAGATTATTAGGCGGAATAAATCTTTAAAATTGCAAGTACTTTGACAAAAAGTTGATTTTTGGGTGGAATTAACCTTTAAGACTGTAAGTACTGGGGCACTGAGGTATTTTGGGTGGAATAAACCTTTCAGAACAGTAGGTACTTTGATTGAAAGTAGAATTTTGTGTAGATTAAACCTTTAAAACTATAAGTACTTTGACAGAATGTAGAATATTAAGTGGATTAAACCTTTAAAACTGTAAGTACCTGTACACTGTAGTATTTTGGGCAGACTAAACCTTTCAGAACCTTAAGTACTTTTACAGAAAGTAGAATTTTGTGTAGAATAAACCTTTAAAACTATACGTACTTTGACAGAAAGTAGAATTTTTGGTGGCATAAACCTTTAAAACCATTGGTAACTAAACAATGTAGTATTCTGGGCGGATTAAGTCTTTTAGAACCTTAAGTACTCTGACAGAAAGTAAAAATTTGGGTGGACTAAACCTTTCAGAACCTTAAGTACTTTGACAGAAAGTAAAAATTTGGGTGGAATAATCCTTTAAAAGTCCAAGCACTTGAACAAAAAAGTAGATTTCTGGGTAGAATAAACCTTTAAAGCACAAGCACTTTGACAGAATGGAGACTTTTTGGTGGAATAAACCTTTAAAACCATAGGTACCTAAACAGTGTAGTATTTTGGATGGTATAAACCTTTGGAACTTTAAGTACTTCGACAAAAAAGTAGATTTTTGGGTGGAATTAACCTTTAAGACTATAAGTACTGGGACACTGAGGTATTTTGGGTGGAATAAACCTTTCAGAACAGTAGGTACTTTGACAGAAAGTAGAATTTTGTGTAGATTAAACCTTTAAAACTCTAAGTACTTTGACAGAATGTAGAATATTAAGTGGATTAAACCTTTAAAACTGTAAGTACCTGAACAGTGTAGTATTTTGGGCAGACTAAACCTTTCAGAACCTTAAGTACATTCACAGAAAGTAGAATTTTGTGTAGATTAAACCTTTAAAACTATACGTACTTTGACAGAAAGTAGAATTTTTGGTGGCATAAACCTTTAAAACCATTGGTAACTAAACAATGTAGTATTCTGGATGGACTAAACCTTTCAGAACCTTAAGTACTCTGACAGAAAGTAAAAATTTGGGTGGAATAAACCTTTAAAAGTCCAAGCACTTGAACAAAAAAGTAGATTTTTGGGTAGAATAAACCTTTAAAGCACAAGCACTTTGACAGAATGGAGACTTTTTGGTGGAATAAACCTTTAAAACCATAGGTACCTGAACTGTGTAGTATTTTGGGTGGTATAAACCCCTGGAACTGTAAGTACTTTGACAAAAAACATAGATTTTTGGGTAGAATAAACCTTTACAGCACAAGTACTTGGACAATGTAGTATTTTGGGGTGGAATAAACCCTTAAAACTGCAAGTGCTTTGACAGGAAGTAGTATTTTGGGGTGGAATAAACCTTTAAAACTATAGGTAGCTGAACAATGTTGTATTCTGGGTGGTATAAACCTTTGGAACTGTGAGTACTTCAGTTTATTTCAGGCTGCTGTGCTTCCATTAATGTGGCTCTAAGTGTCAGGATCACTTTGCACTCTTGAGCTTTCCGCTAAAGATTCAGGAAAACACAGTTGAGCAACTTTTTGGGTGGAATGAACCTTTAAAACGATACTTACTTTGACAGAAGGAAGAACTCTGGGTGAAATAAACCCATTCGCCTTCAAAACCTCAGACGAAGAAGGAAATAAAGACAGACTTCTGTGCTCGTTTGTGCAGCCAACAACAGAGCAACTGCTGTGCTCTGCGGTGCGTTCAGGGGAAGTCCGGTAAAGCCTATATGTATGAATGTTGATTTGTTCACTCACAAAAAAGCCTTTAAATGGGATTTATATCTTGTTACTTGCAGTGATTAACGTATACGTATGATAGTCTCTCAAAGGTTCTCACAGAAACGAGTGAAGCGGACTCCAACCCTGTCTATTAGCTCCAGTCATAATGCTGCAGACTTTACGTGTTGACAGTGAAGACGTCACAGACATTACGTACGCCTGAAATCCGTGAGGCTCAGTCTGCAAGTCCAGAGATTTGGGATTCAGCCTCATGTTTCTCTGGGGCGATGTCACCAACCTGGAGGTGGTGTTGTTGCCCTACATGATGTCATGAAGGGCAAATCTCTGATCGGCTGTTTGAGCACATATTTTCTGAAAGGTGGAGAAAGCAAGAGAGGGAGAGGAGAGACTTTTCTCATTTCAGGGGGTTTGCTGACACACTGGGGACGTATGTTATTGTTCGAAAACCATTCTAAAGTGATTTTTCATAATACGGGACCTTTAAAGGAGACTATGCTGAAAAATAATGCATGAACTTGTCGAAATACGTAGGAAGACAGAAAGACGTTCTGAAAGGTTTGCTGCTCGGCTACCGACTGAAATAGAAATGTGTTGCTGCAAAAAGTGAGACCAGTAGATAGCAGACTAGAAAACCTCCATGTGTCCACGAATGAGATGAATCTAGCTTTGATAAACCAACCTGGAGACGACGTTTCACCTCCACAACATCGACTGGAAGACGGAGCGACCGAACGCTCAACGCTACAAACAAGGAAACAGAGAAATGTCAGTTTGAGGCAGCTGATTTTAAAATATTTAACATGATTCAGGTTAAAAAAATCCTTGGAGAAGTGCAGAAAGCCAATGCTAGCTGCAGTTTTCCTGAATCTCTACAACAGAGGCAAAGGGTGTGATGCTAGCATGACATGCTAACGGGAAAAACACCAGGCTGAAACATCCTGGAGTCGACCGTTAATACTTAGGACAAAGGAAAAGTCACATTTATCAACCCCTGTTCCCTGAATTTCTTCCAAAAATAAGTCCTCTGAAATTTAAAATCTCAATTCTGGGGCGACGAGAAGAAAGAAAACTCCAAATTTAGGTACAATTGGCAGTAAAAAAGAACAATAAAGTGCTGATTGACTTCAAAAATCTTAGTTTAGTGAAAGAATAAGTGGACAAAAGATGGCGAGTTGTCACCATTTGCAGTAACTGTGCCACAGAGAGCATCCATCCTGCTGGGTGTGAAGCCATTCCTTAGAATAAACATCATCACTGCTGTCATCTTCACCAGTGTGAGCGCCATCATCACCATCATCATCATCATCGTCGTCGTCATTTTTAATTACTGCTGAGGTCAACAGTTCAGAACGGCGTCTAGAATTTGGCAAATCCAAATCCGGTCCGGAGATCTTCAGATCGTTTCTAGTCTCTGCTTGTGTGATGGTGTGTCTTTTCTGAGTAAGTGAGCAGTAAAGCCTCAGGAGGCAGAACAAGGAAAAGGTCACTGAGGATCTGATTCATGCACAAATATTGACATTAGTACGACTGGAGGCGAAGAACCGACTCAGAGATGCAATTAGAGTCCTGGTGGAAAACCTGCAGTTAGCTGGTGCTACTGAAGCTACTAAACAACTCTCCTGGTGGCAGATTAATCAATATGATGGAGAAATCAAACATATTGGAGCCACAAGGGAAATATTTTGTAAGTTTTAGCCATTTTTACAAAGAAAAAAGTCAAATTATCATCTTCTCAGTTCAGAAATGCGACTTGTGTTGTTTACCTATGATTCTGCTCATGGATATAGATCGATACGCAGTTGGTCTACAGGGTTCAGGTAAGTTTTTGGCATTATTCGTTGGGGTTTTTGTCAGATACAGGCAGAAAAAGTGGAAAAAACCAACTGTAAAAGTGAGTTTTTGCTCATTTTAAACACGCATTTCATCCAGGAGAGTGAAGTTTGTGCTCTGTCCAGCGTCGGGTCGATATTGGTTCATTTAGTTTTGTTTTAATTCCAATTTCACTCTCAAGAACTGGTTAAAAAAAAGTGATGTTTGGGTTAAAATACACTCAACATCTGGCTACAAACTGCTTCCTACATGACCAGACTTTTATGGATCCACTGAGCTGCTCTGCACGTCAAAAAACATGCTAAATGGTTTCTAATATGTGTAAATTGTGGCTTTTAACAGGGAAAAGAAAACGTGATGTGGCTTCCTGTCAGGATTCATTTTCAAATGTTACTACATTGCTGAGGTCGACCAACCCATAGACATATATACGTAGACGCCGCGTTGACTGCTGCTTCCGATTGGAGCCGACCTGCCTACACGGCGGCCATCTTGGTACAGTGCCACTCGCCCCTACAGTGCATTATGTCTATAGAGGAATGACATGTCTGCACTATAAAAGTGATCATAAATCCATCAGTTGTCAACATATATTGTTTGTTACAAATGTCAGACATGGAGGACGGACAGGCAGACATAAATAGAACAAAAGCATCCTGTGTTAAAGCTACATGTGTGACGTTTTTAACAAACCAAACCGTTTAGAAATCGGTTGAAAATTCAGTGAATAATTCCACTTTAAGATTGTGGAGTACCTCTTACCTCCATAGACTTACATTCACTCCCACCTCTGCTAGCCCTGTACCAAGATGGCGGAGCTTTAGGCACGTCCCTCCACAGTCAATGCGGCGTCTATGTATATATGTCAATGGACCAACCAGCTGGACTTGGATGTTCTGAGATCTAGACACGGGTTAGATGTGATCTGCTTGATAATCCTCAAAAATGTAAATAGATTCCATTATTTCATTCATGTTTACACAGTTTGCTGCTCATTTTTCATCTTTGGCGTTCGATTAAAGCAGAACTTTAAGTTTTATTCTCCTTTATATCATTGTGTTTTATTCAGATCATTGTGTTTATGTCAAACTTCGTCGGGTTAGAAGAAATCCGGCTCACTTCCTGTGTTTACCGTAAGTGCCTGGAGTACTTCCTGTGTGACCTCTGACCTCTGAGTGTTTTAAAGAGTGTGTGTTCCCAGACAGAAGCCACAGTCGATAAAGAAAACACCTCCAGGGACACTGGTGAAGGAGGTGTGTGTTTGAGTGAGATTGGATGAGGACATGACACACACACACACACACACACACACACACACACACACACACGGCAACACGCTGAGTCTCCAGTGGTCTCTGGTTGTCAGTGTGGATCCATCAGACCAGCAGGAGGCCGTGACCTCCAACCAGCTCCTCTCCTTGTTTCTTCTCTTCCCTCCTTCATCCTCTACTTTCCCACATCTTCTCTACTTCTTGTTTTGACCTCTCTTCCATCTCTTTTCTTCTCCAACCCCCTCGTCTTCTTCATTTGATCTCCATCCTTGCCCTTTCTTATCTGCTGTCATTGCTGTCTTCTTCTTTCTCCATCAAATCTCATCATCCATCCACCTTCTCTTCTCCCTGCCGTCCTCTACGCTCCTCATTAGTTGGTGTTTCACGCGAATTTGAATCAAACCTCGAAAAATTTGCAAGAACTTGCTCTGAAATCGCCACACTAGGCTACGTGAAAGATGCCAAAAAAACCTTGTAGAAGAAGAAACAAACAAAACTTTGTCCGTCTACGAGAGAAAAATAGGGGGAAAAAAGTCTTCAGGAACTGTTTTTAATCAGGTCTGCAGGTGTCGAACATGTTTTCTGCTGTCTGGACACGAAGACAATGAAAGAAACAGTCGATAACAGGACAGATGAAGTAAAGGAGTTTCCATGTCCCAAGAAGCATTAATCCTCAAGTGAGTGTGAAATTAACAAACTGAATAGAAGAAGCCGGAAACAAAAGTAGTTGTAGTGACCTTGATGAGGAAGAAGGAACAACCCAAACCTTGGCCACCCATTGGGGAAAAATGAAGAAAATGAACAGTTTTCAATGTTTAGCTGGTTTCATGCTGTCCAGAGACAAAGACAATGAAAGAAAAGGTGTTTCTATCTTGCATGGAGCATTGATGCTTTCTGGAAACAGTCAAAAACCACCTCAAACAAGCGTATAAATTAATAAACGTAACAGAAGAAGCCAGAAAACCCTTAAAAACCTCGAAGGAAAAGAGAAAATAAACAAAACCTTGTCCGTCTATGAGGGGGAAATGGAAAAAAAGTCTTCATGAACTGTTTATAATCAGGAAAGCTGTAATTGTTGACCATGTTCAAGATGTCTGGAGTTTAAAACAATGAAAGAAACAGGCGATCAGTCATGAGGGTTTATGTCCATTGACTCCTTTTGAAAAGCATCAAAAACACCTTAAGCAAGTGTAAAGACTAGAAAACTTGATAAAAGAGGTCAAAAAACCCGTAAAAACCTCAAAGAAAAAGAAGAAACAAAACAAAACTTTGTCCGTCTATGAGGGAAAAATGGGGAAAAAAGTCTTCAGGAACTGTTTATAATCAGGAAAGTCTGCAGGTGTCGAACATGTTTTCTGCTGTCTGGACACAAAGACAACGAAAGAAACATCCGATAACAGAACAGATAAAGTAAAGAAGCATTAACACTTTCTGGAAACAGTCAAACACCACCTCAAGTGGGAGTAAAAACCAAAAAACGTAATAGAAGAAGCCAGAAAACCCTTAAAAACCTCGAAGGAAAAGAAGAAACAAACTAAACTTTGTCCGTCTACGAGGAAAAAATGGAAAAAAGTGCATTGACTCCTTTTGCAAAGCATCAAAAACCACCTTTAGCAAGCGTAAAAACTAATAAACGTAATAGAAGAAGCCAGAAAACTCTTGAAAACCTCGAAGGAAAAGAAGAACAAACAAAACTGTCTATGAGGCGGAAATGGAAAAAAAGTCTTCAGGAACTGTTTGTCATCAGGAAAGTCTGCAGGTGCTGAATATATTTTCTGCTGTCCGGACACAAAGACAACAAAAGAAACATGCGATAACAGAACAGATGAAGTAAAGGAGTTTCCATGTCCCAAGAAGCATCAACGCTTTCTGGAAAAAGTCAAAAACCACCTCAAGTGAGTGTAAAAACTAAAAAACGTAACAGAAGAAGCCAGAAAACCCTTAAAAACCTTGAACAAAAAGAAGAAACAAACTAAACTTTGTTCGTCTACGAGGGAAAAATGGAAAAAAGTGCATTGACTCCTTTTGCAAAGCATCAAAAACCACCTTTAGCAAGCGTAAAAACTAATAAACGTAATAGAAGAAGCCAGAAAACTCTTGAAAACGTTGAAGAAAAAGAAGAAACAAACTAAACTATGTCCGTCCATGAGGGGGGAATGGAAAAAAAGTCTTCAGGAACTGTTTATAATCAGGAAAGCTGCAACTGTTGACCATGTTCATGATGTCTGGAGTTGAAAACAGCTGATCTGTCATGTGCACCGACTCTTCTTGCAAAACGTCAAGTCAGTTTTTGGGGAAGTTTTGTCGTCTCAATGAACTTTTTCTAGCTTCTTCAAAATGTGCATAAAAAAGCATCTCGTCTCCTCCGTCGTCTCTTCTCTCGTCCTCTTTCTCCTCCGTCTTTATCCGTAAAACACTTCCTCGTTCATCTTTTTCATCTCCTATTCTGTTTCACTTCCTCCCTCCTGTCCTTTTTCCTTGAACCCTCCTCTGGTTGTTTATCCACTATGTAGGTCAAGGTTGTGTTTCCGCTTTCTAGCCTTGACGCTGACACACACACACACACACACACACACACACACACTCTCTCTCTTGCAGTATTTTTGGCAGCTCAGCGTGTGATCGCCCCTTGAGATGTCAGAGCTTTTAGGTCAGAGCAGATCTGTGAGCTGCAGCAGCTTCCTGGAAAACTGAAAAACCAGCAGCAGCAGCAGCAGGACGTGGAAAATACTCTGAATTATTCAGCGTATCGGAGTCAACACGGCAAACAAACAAAGGCAAACAAACTGGCGGACGACCACAAGCTGCATTAAAGGATTATGTTTCATCACCTGTTGGCCCCAGAGAAAATATGATTTAACGTTTTTGATTTGTCGTGTTTGAAACGGCAGAAAATGCCTTTGTAGAGGAAGAAGTTGAAATCGCATCGGTTTGTATTTTTGTTTCTGTGCAGATTAAATTCATTTACACCTTCCAGACAATCAAGCTGCATCCTTTATTTCATTTGCCGTCATGCCGATTCACACAAACGTCCTACGTGACCACCTACAAAAGACGCAGTTCCTCAGATGTCCACTAGAGGCTGCTTCAAAAACTGAGTCAGTCCCCACAGACCTCCATGTTAAATGTCCAACTTCACAGCAGAAGTAAACATTAAGGGTTGGACAAAACATCGATACAGAGATTTATCGTTGTCCCTCCTCGTGCGATATGACTATCGATACGCTGCCGCCAAATATCCATACTTTAATTCATATAATAAGGCGCTCTGATTCCTCTGCCAGCTGCCATTTCCCCAGCGTCACTACTTAATGACTCCACACGGTGGCGTTTATCACATGAATGAGGGAGACTGGAGCGGAAATGAATCAAACCCAACAAGAGTTTGTACAGGTATAATGGAGGACAGCAACGCTACCGTAAGAGACGCCCCATCCACGTTTAAGTCCAGAGTGTGGACCCATTTGGGCTTTGAGGGAACAAGCAAGCTGGACAAAGACTATGACATATGTAAGAACTGCCTCGCAAAAGTAAAGCACACAGGAAACACCACCAACATGCAAACCCACCTGCAACGCCACCATCCTGAACTCCTGGCTCAGAACTCCAGGCTGATGCAGCTACATTTCAAGTCAGCCTGCAGCCGTTATCACAATGTTTTAATCAAAGCTGTGTTGAAAATGAAGGGTTTGGAAAAATGCTGCACACTGGAACCAAGGTGTGAACATATCCAAGTTTTAGATATGGTGATGTTTGTCTTGCAATATATTGATTATCGCAGTATCGTTGTATCATGATGGTATCGGTATTGTGAGCCATGTATCACATATCGTATCGTAGTGTATCGTATATTATCGTAGCGTATTGTATCGTAGCGTATTGTATCGTATCGTAGCGTATTGTATCGTAGCGTATTGTATCGTATCGTAGCGTATTGTATCGTATCGTATCGTATTGTATCATATTGTGTCGTATATTATCATAGCGAATTGTATCGTATCGTATTGCATCGTATGGTAGGTTACAGTTTCATATCGTAGCGTATTGTGTCGTATCATATCGTATCGTATTGCATCTTATCATAGCTTATAGTTTAGTAGTGTAGCGTATTTTATCGTATCGTAGCGTATTGTGTCGTATCGTGTTGCATCATATCGTAGATTATAGTTTTGTATCGTAGCGTATTGTGTCGTATCGTGTTGCATCATATCGTAGATTATAGTTTTGTATCGTAGCGTATTGTGTCGTATCGTATCATATTGTATCGTATCGTATCGTATCGTAGCGTATTGTATCGTATCGTATTGCATCATATCGTTGCTTATAGTTTTGTATCGTAGCGTATGTTATCGTATCTGAGCGTATTGTATCGTATTGTATTGTAGCGTATCGTATCATCCTGATAGTGAAATGACTTTCTCAGAACAAAGGCATTGATTAAAGTGGCTGGATCATAAATATTAAACGTTTCTGGGTTTAACACACTATAAATAACTGGCTCTGCTTCGTTTAACGTGGAAGAAAAGGCACAAAGTGGGTTTTATCTGCACAAAATGTGATGGTAACTTTTGTTGTTTTCATCAAATCCTTTATTAAGTGTGTCATGTTATTTGGTAATTATTTTAAGGAAATTAACATCATTATATCCTTGTTAATATTAGCATTTTGAGGGCATGTGCTCAAAGTGGAAGAGACCGTGGCGTACTGCAGTTCTAAGAGAGTGAATACTGCTGTGTGTGTGGACCTAATTATAGGCTGTGTTCTGGAACTACATTATACTGCATCATCCCTATCAAAATAAAATAAAATTAAAGTCAGTGCTGGTAATTCTACCTCGAAAAATGTGCCTCACTATAGCTACGTTGAAATATGATTGAAAAAATAATTAAATCATCCACTATTAGTACATTTTTGAGGATTATCAAGCAGATTTCATTGAATTTTAACCTCAATTTTGTTGCTTTTTTGTTTCTCCGGTTGCAAATGCCCACTGCAGTTCGACAGAGAGACAATAAAAACAAAAAAAGTTCATTTGCAAAGCCGTAAAACACAATTTTAACCTGCTGTTTGATGTTATTAGAAATATTAGAAATAAGCACCCAGATAGAGGAAGTCTCCTGCACCTTCAGAGGGGAGCAGTTGGCCGTTTCTGCTTCTGGCATCAATACTCGTCGACCTCTCCACCCGCCCGGCTCGCCCGGGTCGCCGAAACAAACGCGCTGATCCAAGCCGTTTTGGCATATTGACGTGGCGGACGAGGTGACGCCACACACACACACACACACGAGCCGGTGGGAGTGTGTGTGTGTGTGTGTGAGGGTGGAGGTTGAAGGTCAAACCGTGCGGGTGAAGATGATCAGTGAAGCGTCACACTGAGAGAAAACAGAGAAATGTCCTGTCAAACACGATCACAACAGAAAGGAAAGCGAGTCCCTTCAGTCTGAATCTGCTTGTCTACATGCTGATATATTTACACCCAACAACACTTTATCTGTTTCTTGGAGCCTCCCTGCCTGATTCTGCCTTTTACAGCAAGACTGCAGATTATTTTTAGCCAGAAACAAACTAAAAACAAACCTTTTGGAGGCGTACGACAGACAGTGTGTGTGATTATCTGTGTGAAATGTGTGTCTGAGCTCACAGTTGAGGCTGGTTAATATGTTTAGATTTGCAGATTTAAAAGACGTCTCGACAACAATCCCGCTCCCTCCGTCAAGAAAAAACACTTACATCCACACCACCTCGTTTCTAGAAAAAAATCCATCCACATCTAACCGCTTGAGTGCGTTTTTAAGCTCATTCATAAGCATGCCAGACCTCTAGGGGGCAGCAGTTCCCCAGATCCTGTCCAATCACAATACACTGCAAAAACTCAACATCTCACCAAGTTTATTCGTCTTATTTTTAGTCCAAATGTCCACTTGATTTTAGATAAATTCACTTTCCAGGTAACATTTCAGCAGATGGAGGGACGTGTTTTAAGACAACGCATCTTAAATATCTTGTTAAGTCAAACAATCTTGAAATGATCTTGTTTTAGTTGTATTTTACCAGAAACAAGGTTCATTTCATTTCATACATGTTTCAAGCTGAGCTGTTGTTTGTATGAGATAAATAATCTGGATTTAAGAAATAAAGTAAATGCATTTTATTGGAAAATCACCAATTCATATCAGAAAACAGCTGCATGTGTAAAATGTGTTAAAAAAAAACAAAGCAAATGTCTGCTTTTGAGTTCAAACACCTCCTTTTGGGCGTAGCTGGCTTCACCTAAAACACAACACCTTCAAATGCTGTCAAACACCACTAAATATTAGGATTTCTAGCCAACTGTGAGAAGACATTATATCTCAGAATGCTTCAATTAATCTGTGTGATCTTATTTCAAGTACAAGATGGTCTTAAATCTAGAGAAGAGCCACGATAATACAACTAAAATAAGTTGAACACATCTCAAATTAAGAAGCTGACATTAAACTTAATAAAGCTAAAATCTATTTAATTCTTTAGCATGTCTGGTTTATTCTAAGACACCTCAGCTTGACAACGCTGCTAAAATACAGCTTAAAATAAGTTTTCCCTGCTAATTTTAACACCTCAATATTCTAAATATCATGTCTGATTTCAAGAAATCTGACCAAGCAAATGTTCACTTGTTCTATTGGCAGATGTTTACACTTGTTTCAAAGTAAAAGTGCCTTGAAGTAAGTCTTTTTATCTTGTTTTGGGAGGGGCATTTTTTACAGTGTAAGCTTCCGTCTCTCGAATGGCAAAGTGATGGAAAATAACCGTCCTTAACGTCGTCCTTCGCCTGTGTTGTTGAACGTGAAGCAGCATCTGGTAAAAACAAGCAAGAAAAAAGCGCCTGTAGAAGAAACGGCGCCAAAAACCTTGTGAGGGCGTCCATACTGTTTCCGAATGTAAACACAGGTCGCATATGTGACGTTTCGAAACGCTAAACTCCGGTTATTGACGTCCACATGCATAAACGCATAAACAGAGAATTCGCAAATCTTCACTTTGGTCGGAGGTTTTTAAAAGAATCGTTTTTAATGCTGTAAATCTGCGTTTTCGAGCTGAAGACAGGACAAATGTTAGAAGGATATCTTTATTTTGTGAGATACCAGCTACATGTGAACAAAGCCTTAGTGACATTTTAGTGCTGAAAAATAGTCTAAAATCACAGCTGCATCTCAAAAACTACTAAACCAAGTAGTTTAGTTCCTTAAACTTAACCACAGAGGTCATTTTAACCTGACTTTGTGTTTAAAGTGCTGCATCAACTCATTTTATTATTCGTTATTGTTATTTACACTGGGATAATCAGTTTTTAAAAATTCAAAAACAGGTAGGAAGTGAAACTAAATGGATTTTCAGAATAAAAGCTCAATTTGTTCGCATATCTGGTAAGATTTGAACCAAACTTCTTGATGGCTATTTGTGATGGCTTTTTGTTTTTTTTTTGTAATTTCTTTAAATATCAGTCCCTCCAGGATTTCCAGACGTTTTTTCAGATCGTTGCTCCTAAAATGTCTGAATTCGCAGCAGCTTTTCTAAAAAATTGCGATGTAAGTTTTGATGTTTTAAGCGTATTTGTTGCGATAAAATTGCGGGAGGCAGTAAAAAATTGTCAAAAAGTTGCATTTTTTCTCTTTGTTTTCATTCATTAAAATGTTAAAAGTTTAAAAAGTTAATTCCACATCCTGGCACACGCGTGTTCACACACACACGCTCACAGCTCGTCACGTCAGTTAATGAATCTAACTGACCTTCATTGTTTCAGTGCTGCCACAGATCTGGATGCAACAGCTTCATCACGGTGGTTTGTCTGGTCTGTGGTCCGCTGGTTTCACCCATTCTCCTGATATGTTTACGGTAGAAAAGTGTTTGTCAGTGGATGGTTTTGGTTTGTGTTCCACCTCAATATTCCACAGGGTGAAAACAGTTTAGCTCCGCTTTGGTGAAGAACATCAGGGAATTGTTTTGCAGTAGTTTTTGTTGCATCTGTATCTGTATCTTCAAACCATAAACAAGGAAGTGAATTCGGTGACGTACGTGCATTACTGGGGACTGCTGTGATTGGTGGAACTCACGGGAGGCGGGACTAAATTGCGGAAAAGTGGCGGTGATTGGACGAAATTCCAAGGTCGCGCAGAATTCAAGGAGATTGGTTGAATTTGCGTTAATTGTTGCGATCGGAACATCACAAATTCCTGGAGGGACTGAAATATTAATCGATTTCTGTTTGTATTTTACGTTTGTTTGATTTTAAAGAGCCCACATTTGGGAAAATGTTCACGGTTTGGCGCAGCGAACCGAGACTCAGTGGTTGTTCGACCTGAGCGTCACGCCGCGGTCGAAGCCCGAAGGCCGAACGCCGACACTCGGTAAAGGTCAGGACACGCATAAACACACACGTAAACACACACCCTCCGGAGGTTTCATGACCTTTCGGCTCACTACGTGTCGGCGGCAGGTTTTTAGTAAACAGCCGCTGGTTTGACGGATGTGATGCCGCTGATTTATTGCCTGATGAAGAACTGAGGGCAGAGGAAGAACTAATCTCAAGAATTAAGTCGAGTCTTTGCCGTCTTCTGGAATACAGTCGCATGATGGGAGGATCAGGAAATGACCAGGAAGACTCAGCCTCATCTCAAAAGTCTGAGTTTTCGGGGTCATAAAGCCTCTCTGTAGAGCAGACGTTGGGTGTAAACGCAGCAGAATTTATGTGTTGGAAACTCAAGAAGTGAAGGATGCTGTACAACAGTAAACACAGTTATGTTAATGTGTAGAAAACATGTCTTTAAGGGAGAAATCACTGTTGCACCTGGTATAAATAAGGGCCATGAATCCAGCATTACTCCACTGTGCTTCATGCTAACTGTCTAAATATGCTAACTAGCTTTCCAGAACTGCACCTTCACACTAAACGTTATTTAAAGGAGGAAACGTCTCCTTCACATGTTATTGAGCGGAGCGTGGGTTTAATCAAAGCTGTCTGCGAGCTGCGGCAGCCTGCAGGGAGTCGCTGCTCAGATCTGGGTTACACTGATGGGAGGTGGAGGCTGTGATGGAGGAGGGGGGTTGGTGGTGTTTCCTCCCTAAAAGCCTCCCCTGCCTGTTAACACCGGCCATTAGCTCTCTGTTTAAACCTTCATGACAGCTTACACGGCGCTCTGCTCGGCCGTCTGGACAGTTCTGTGTCACCCGGAGACACTCGGTGCTGAATTAAAGCAAAGCAGGGAGTTTATTTCCACGTTGAAGGCCGAACTTTTTGCCAACTTCCTTTCTGAACTTCGAATTTTGCGAATCCTCTCTTGTTTATTCATGTTTTATTGTGTGTAAAACACTTTGAGTCGCTGTGAAGTGCTACCACAAATAAAGCCCGTGTCCATTATTCATTGAGCGGCAGTGTGTTTTACCTTGATGCAGGAGGGGGAACAGTGCCGTCCCAGGGTGGAGGTAATGCATGTCGACAGGCCGACGGGTGGAGGGAAAGATCTTCCTGCTGCAGCTCTGCATATGGACCAATAGGAAGCAGGGAAAATAACCGAGGAGGACAAAATCAATCAGTCAGAGAAACACTTCAGTAGATCATTGAGACTTACCTTGAAGATTTCTGGTTGAATCAAACACAACCTCCACCTGAACCCAGCTCTGCTTATTTCTGGGTTGGCGTAAGGCATTGTGGGTAACGTAGGCTTCAAAGAGAACAGGACGCGCTGCATATATTGAACAGAGCTTGGTGAAGCGGTTCATCCTGAGCGGTCTGAAAGCAGGTCAGCGGCTCGGCTCTCGCTCTCACTGTCCATATCCTCCATCAGGGAGCAGGCCTGAGTGGTTATAGATGGCCGCTAAATATTTCATCTCTTTTCTATGCAGCAGCTGCGACGCACAAACCGGAGGAAGTCCCGATCGAGGTGCTAAATATTGGACGTACAGAACGTGGAAGAGCTGAATTAAATATGCAACACAGTCAGGATGAGGCTGGTCTAAGTGTTGAGATTTGCAGATCTAAAATGAAGGCAGACATTGATCTCGACAATGACTGTCAGCAGAATGGATTTAGTGACGTTTTAGGTTGGTAAGTGAAGAATTTCGGCGTCTAAATCAAAGCTGCATCTCAAAAACTACTAAACCAAGTAGTTTAGTGGCTTAAACTGAACCAAAGAGGTAATTTTAACCCAACTTTGTGTTTAAAAGTGCTGCATCAACTCATTTTATTATTTGTTATTGTTATTCACACAGGGTTGTTTTAAATTCAAACACAGGTAGGAAGTGAAACTAATTGGCTTTTCAGAATAAAAGTCAGATTCGTTTGCACATCTGGTGAGATTTTAACCAAACTTCTTGCTGCTAATTGTGATTTTTTTTTGTAATTTCTTTAAATATTAATTTATTTGTGTGTATTTTACGTGTTTGATTGATTTTAAAGAGCCCACATTCTGCTTTTCGGGTTACTCGACAGGTTTTATTCCTCATCTACGTCACCACAGCTGTGTTTTAAAATTGTGTTTTAGGAAAGAGAAAATGGAAATCACAACATTTGAAAAAGTTTTCACGCCTACTTGATGCAGCACAAAGCAAAATTTAATGTAAATGACTGAGCAGCTGTTTCTTTCATTGCCTTAACCTCCAGACAACATGAAACACAGCTGATATTAGCCGACATGAATAATAATTACAGCATTTCTAAAGATGTCTCCCCATTTCTCTCTCATAGATGAACAAGAGGTTGTCTTTGGCTGGTTTGTTTCTGCGTTGACGCTGCAAACTCTGGTCTGTTTGCTCCAAAACAAGCCTAGTTTGCATTTTATCGTTTTATTTTCTGCAACATTGGAGACGTTTTCTTCAAATTGGCTTCACGTTTATATGAAAATGTGGCTCTGTAGCTCATGAACACCAGCTGGTTTGGTGAACCTCCAGACAGGGAATGAAAACCTTCCTCTCAGTCCAGCGTTACTTCCTGACTGCAGCATTAGCGTTAGCCTTAAAGAGACAGGAGTGTGTCAGGCAGACTGAGAAGACTTTTTGAGAAGTGTTTTTGAATGATAAAGCATGTAAACGTACTCTAGTACAGTGGTTTTCAACTGATGGGTTGGGACCCAAAAGTGGGTCGTGAAGCCATTTTTAGAGGGTCGCAGAAGCATCAACCCCCAAAAAAGTCGTGGTACAAAGTCTTTTATTTTGAAGGATGTGCTTCTTATGGCACACTTTGCCTTCAATAGCAGGATATTTAGTGGTGGTGACACCAGTAGTTGCCCACTATTAACCTCTAGATTTGGCTCTGACAGCTTATTGGAGAAATTTATGCTAAAATGTCCTGAAAATGAACCAAAATGTGTTTAGAATCTGTCAAAATGGGCCAAAATATGCCCAGAATGTGGCGAACACGTCCAAATATACCAAAATGAACAAAAAATAAGCCAAAATTTTCCTAATTTGTATCAAAATGCGCTGAGACTACATCCAAATACACCTTAATTAGTTAACAGGAACAGCAAACTTCAACAATTAGGGTCGCGACTGTTAATAATAGAGACATAGTGGGTCCTGAGGCTGGACCAGTTGAGAACCACTGATCTAGTAGATGCTAAAAATCGAATTATGAACTGGCTCTTAAATGCACAATAAAGCAAACCTATTTATTTGTACTGAAACGTACTAAAGTGACCTCAATCTGTCAGGTCACCATCAAAGTTTGGTTTAATCTGCTTCAGTGTGATTTAAAGGTAAATAGCTGATCTGATATCTAAGCTGAGCCCACAATAAACACCTGCTATTTACATTTCAAACATGTCCTGGCACCGATTTATCAACACAAACACTGAGTCGTCGGCAAATTATCTCAATGACCGACACGACGGCGATGCATTTGCTCTGGGCTGCTGCTCCGCGGTCCTCTGCGGGGCTGCCGTTCTCCCGGCGGAGCTCGCTGTGGCGGCGGCGGCCCGTGCGACGCAGCGGCCCGAGGAAGCTAAAGTGGGACACACAACATCTTGCTTGGATGATTGATCACGTCACAAGCAGGCAAAGTTAACCGGCTGAAGACTGCGGGAGAAAGAAAACTCTCATAAATGATTCCGGGCGGCTCATTAAAGATGCAAAGTCGGCAGCAGACAGCGCTCTGCACTCTTTTTACTCTTCATGGGCCTTGCTCTCTTTGTCTTTGACTGATATCTCTGTCTTTGCCTTGGATTGTCGTCCATATTTGTCACAGCTAAGTTCATTAACATGTGGGTTGAAATTACTTTGAAGGCCCGACTGCATAAAACAAGGCTGGGATGTGCAAGAACAGGAGCTAAAATGGTGAATTAATGTGAAACCTGGGGATCAAAATGATGGTTAGGATGCTTCGGTTCGCTATTTTCTGCCGTCGGTCGTGTTCGTCCCCAGCGGATCGCCTCTGGTGTCACTGTGTGTTTGTTTGCTTTCGGCCGGCGCGAGTTCACACATCCGCTGGTGCAAAAAGCGAAAGGAAGGAGGGGTGGGAATGGAAGCCTCGGCAGCTAAAAGCCTCCTCAGGTCGTCGGTGGCGTGCGTCACTTCAGTGTTTAAAGCCTCTGAGGTTCAGCAACTCCTGTTCAAACCCGACACAAACGGAGACTTTAAGGTGCAGGTTTTCAGGCTTCAGCAGTCGATCTGTCACTGTTTCTGTAGTGTGGTGCTTTCTGCTGATGTTGCTGTTGCTGGTTTTGGTGATTTTTACACCTAACTCCATCAGTGCAGGCACCAAAGTGAAGGAGCTGCAGTAAAAAACAACTGGGCTTCACTTTTAGGTTCTTAAAGACATCTTGGGAAGCATCTTCAAGAACCTAAAGAAGAAAACTGGGAAAATAAAAGCAAATATCTGTAAAATATGGATGTTTTCAGCTGATTCGCATCTATTTGAACTGTCATTTTAAGTTTTAAAAAAGGGTTTTACCATGTTTCAGTCCTTCAGATATATCATGGTGTAATTTTACAGTCAAGCGTGATTTTTTTTTACAGTATTTACAATTTTGTTTTTTTACACTCAGCATGTCAATAATGCTTCTGCAATTTCACTAAACACTATCTGTAGTTTTACAAACAGGGAGCTGCTGTTAAATAGTTCAGTTGTTCATAATATTACAATTAAAAACGGTCAAAAACGTCAAATTAATGAAGACGTATTTGCATTTGTATCCCCAGTATAAATAAGATTCCGTTTGGAGCATGACTCATAGATGCAACAATGCCTTAAACGGGGACGAGTCTTTGATTTAAAGACATGTTAGGGGTGGAACAAAACATCGATACAGTGATATATCGTCGTCCCTCCTCGTGTGATATGAGTATCGATACGCTGGCGCCAAATATCCAGACTTTAATTAATATAATAAGGTGCTCTAAACTCTGCCAGCTGCCGTTTCCTCATCGTCACTACTTAATGTCTCCACATGGTGGCGTTTATCACATGAATGAAGGAGACTGGAGTGGAAATGAATCGACCAGAGAAGAGTCTGTACAGGTATAATGGAGGACAGCAACGCTACCGTAAGAGACGCCCCATCCACGTTTAAGTCCAAAGAGTGGACCCATTTGGGCTTTAAGGGAACAAGCAAGCTGGACAAAGACTGTGACATATGCAAGAACTGCCTCGTAAAAATAAAGCAGACAGGCGACACCACCAACATGCAAACCCACCTGTAACACCACCATCCTGAACTCCTGATGCAGCTGTTAGCACAGCGTTTAAACAAAGATGGCCGCCAGCATTACAACGTCCATCACTGGGTTCAGTTGAAGGACCTCCACCGTACAGTGTGGTGGAAAATGAAGGGTTTGGAAAAATGCTACACACTGGAACCAAAGAATGAATATATCAAGTTATAGATGTGGTGATGTTTGTCTTGCAATATATCGATTATCGCAGTATCGTGATAGTATCGGTATCATGAGCCATGTATCACGTATCATATCATATCGTATTGTGAGGTACCCTGTGATTCCCACCCTAATACACATCGCACTTGTTTTAAGTCTGTTTCAGGTTTACACGATTCCAAAAATATCACCCCCAAAACACAGATCTGTCCTGCAGAAATCTGACTAAAGCGTATCTGAGCTGCTAAAATCTACAGGTTTCTAAATGAATGAAAACAAATAATTCATCAGTGATTCCAGAAAGGTGCCACATGAACATTTAGGGAGGCTACTTCCCCAAACAGAAGACGTAAAATCACTGCAATATGCATGATGACTTCACAGGGACATTTTTAGGGAGAAAAGTTGACCTAAAAGAGAATAAATATTTAAAAGCAAAGCCTGAGAACACAGAAGTTTTCCTTTACATATATAAAGACATTTCCACTACAAATTGAGGCTGAAAAGGTAAAAAGTGGAGCATAAACATTCACCACGACGCAGGAAATTCAGCATCAAATAAAACCTACACATTAACAGGACCAATATTATACCAGTCCCTCCAGGATTTCCAGGCGTTTTTCCAGATTGTTGCTTCTAAAATGTCTGAATTCGCGGCAACTTTTCTAAAAAATTGCGATGTAAGTTGTGATGTTTGAAGTGGATTTGTTGCGATAAAATTGCGGGAGACGGTAAAAAATTGCTAAAAAGTTGCATTTTTTTCTTTGTTTTGTATAATTAATTAAAAATGTTAAAAGTGTAAAAAGTTAATTTCACATCCTGCCACACGCGTGTTCACACACACACGCTCACAGCTCGTCACGTCAGTTAATGAATCTAACTGACCTTCATTGTTTCAGTGCTGCCACAGATCTGGATGCAACAGCTTCATCACGGTGGTTTGTCTGGTCTGTGGTCCGCTGGTTTCACCCATTCTCCTGATATGTTTACGGTAGAAAAGTGTTTGTCAGTGGATGGTTTTGGTTTGTGTTCCACCTCAATATTCCACGGGGTGAAAACAGTTTAGCTCCGCTTTGGTGAAGAACATCAGGGAATTGTTCTGCAGTAGTTTTTGTTGCATCTGTATCTTCAAACCATAAACAAGGAAGTGAATCCGGTGACGTACGTGCGTTACTGGGGACTGCTGTGATTGGTGGAACTCACGGGAGGCGGGACTAAATTCCAGCTGCTATAAAGCCTGGCAGCACAATATGACGTGGCGGCTGAGTGCAGCACGGCGATATCGCTGTGTGGTAGCTGAGGCTGTTTGTAACCCATGTGCAGGACTTGTTGCGTCTAGTTTAACTAAAACTGACACCCTACACGTAGTTTCTTTCTGTTTTAGTAACAACAGGTTATAGGGGTGCTGCCTCAGGTGTATTTTGGGTTTTGATTACACAGAAAAGGATTGTTTTGTTGCATTTTGTTCAGGTGTTATGTTGTTAAGTTCTCCTTATGAGAATTCTCTTTGTGTTTTATTACTTTCTTTGCTTTGAGCAGCACCCACAGGCCCATTTTCCTGAGTACTCGCCTCAGTTTATACTTTTCTTTTTGGACTTTCCTTGTTAAACAACTCTATTTTTACCAATTACATCTGGTTTTATATGTTGCTTCCTCTTTTCCCCAAGCCGGGTCGTAACAGTTGCGATCGCAGCATCGTGAATTCCTGGAGGGACTGTAATATACCCCGATATTAAAGCATCAAAGACACAATAATATAATATTCTGTACTGACTTACTATGACACAGGAAAACATAAAAAGGGAAGAAGTCTGAGAAGTGTTCATCCTTATCTCTAGCTCATTTCTTACCTAACCTTCCCTGGCTGACTACCTGTACTGTCTGGAGGCTGACTGGGGAATGAGGAGGTCGGGTGGGGAGCTACAGTGACACCTGGCGGGCAGGTGAGGAACCACAGGCTCTGCAGAGACAGGAAGCGAGCACAGACGGCGTTAATGAGACAGAGAAAAGAGGCGACGGCTCGGTGTGATTGCACGAAATCCTTTATTTCCAGGATCCAAGAGCACATTTCAACACACGGCTCGGAGACAAACTGCATTTTTTTTGTAAAAATCTTGTCGACATACAGCTACAACCTTCAGTGATAAAAGTAGCAAAATAAAGTCTGTGTGCTTTTAAAAAAGAGAAAAAACAAAACAAACCACGACAAAACGGAGAGTTTGGTTTCAGAGTTAGGTTTGAAACGGCTGATAACAAATAAAATCTGTGGACAAAGTGGATTTTAAAGATAAAATATGAACTCCTTCTTTTTTTTATCTCACCTAAAATGCTGTTTCTGTAATACCGCATCTCAAAGTAAGCCTCTGCTCACTGTTATGGCACCGAACTGTTTTGCACTAAAGTGACAAACTGTCTTTAAACATGACATGAAGATTAAACACACAACTCTTGGGAACAATATTCATACAACACGGAGTCGTAAAATGCTTCTTTTTTTTTCTACAAGACTACCTTCAGTGCTGGAGGAAGAGTTTGTAAGAGCAGTGATTTCAAAGTAGTGCTTGTAACATTAAAAACACATTATATATACACACATACACACAACCATTCTTTTTTGTTCTTAAAGAGCTTTGAATTTTTAGTCTCTCATACGGCATTTGATCTCACTGAATCCGTTTTTATAAGAAAGGTCAGTTTACAAAAAGAAAAAAAAACGAACGAGGCAAACCTGTAAATGCATTTCGCTGTTGTGACGGCGGCCGTGACGCCGCGGCGACAAACCTTTGAGCACCTTTTAGTAGTGAAATAAAAGCTTCGTATATTCCTTTACAGTTTTACACAAGACATTCAACGATGGAGCGACTGCAGACACCGTGTGCTCACGTGTGTCTCATTTGGTTTTTGAGTTGGTGCTAAATGCTAAATGCTGTCCCCCCCTCTCTCTCTGTTACCTCCACGTCCTTTAAATGTGAGTAATATATCATGTCGTATCTGAACTGAGCTAATATATATATTAAAATATGAGGCTAAATCAGGACCAAGCATGACTTATGACTGCCATTTTTTAAAAGTTTTCTGACACGTTTCCCTGCATAATGATACAGGATAAAAGACGACAAACAGCAGAGGACCCGCTGGATTTGGGGTCTTACTGCCGCTGAGCATGTCGTTATTTACCTTAATAGTGAGAAGCTGCATCTGTTCCAGTTTATGAACGCTGCTGCCTGCTGTGAGCTTTCATGTCTCTCAGCGTGACCGGTTCTGTTCTGTCCTTGGGTTTTGTCTGGTGAATAGCTTGTCTGGGTCACATCAAACCGTCTCGAGGACAGCCGCGTTGCAGTTGCAGTGATCTCGTACGGAGGAGCAGCGTGGACGGACGGTCGGTCTGTCACGGTGCGTCTAAAGGCCGGCACACACTACAGGATGTTTCAAAACTTCACAGATTCAGAGACCACACACTTGAAGATAACAAAACACAGATCGCACAAGATCTCTCTCTTCTGATCTTACAGTGTGGTGTTCACTACAGAGCAAACCACACTATAAGATTCTAAACCGATCCTTCATCAGACTATCAGGTTCTTCACGCTCAATATTCCAAATCTCACGTAGTCAAACGTGACTTCAGTGTAAACAAACATGATGGAATAACGACGCTATAAATAACGACGTTCCTTTCTTCAGTAACCAGTAATCTAACTGATTACTCTTCCCATCATTATAACTCCGTTACCGTTGCTGCCAAAAATGTGTCTCGTTACTAGAATTGAAGCTGTTTTTCCATCAGATCATCCAGATCTCTGAGCCGAGGGGCAGAGATTCTTTAGGACTGTAAAAATTGACGCGTTAGTGCAGATTAATCCATCATCATGATTAATCTGATTAATTTTTTAGCAACGGTAAGTCTACTGGTTTGTTTTACTTCCTCTTCCGTCAGTCAGCTGAGTCAGCTCGCGTTTTGATTGGCTGAAATCCGGTACACATGACATCGCATTCTCTCAGAGGAAACCCCCACACACTACAGGATTTATAGTCGCTAATATTAAACATGTTTATTATCTACGATCTCAACAAAATCACCCCTAACACCCCACAGGAACATCAGACACCACGTCGTTTGCAAACATCCGACAATCAGGCCTTTGCTGGTTTTGATCATAAGGAGGAGATCGGGACAATAATCGGCCTGATTATCCTGTAGTGTGAACCGGCCTTAAGACGTTTCCAAACTTCACGTCGACGGAGGAGGCTGGTGTTTCCAAAGCTCCTCTCAGACAAACTCTACGTTTTGTTAACGGGACGGCTTCACTTCTAAACAACTTCATGCTTCTGAATTAACGGACAGACGCACAAACAGCGCTCGCCTTCGAGAAGGTTATGTCCACAAATTAAGCACTAAAGAGCAAAGAGACTGAAAAATAAACTCTTGTTCACGTTGCTCTACAATTTCAGACCGATGACAAGCGACTGTAAAAGCTCAGATTAACGAGACTCGTTAGTAACGAACGTCCTCCAGTGGTTAGAGTTGGTTGCTTCCACTTTCCTCTGAGTTTATTAGATACCTGCAGCAGGATCCACATGAACGAGGGAGTTGTAACTCATTATTTACTTATAAAGGCTAATTATTCCTGGTCACAACAGCTCTTGGGACATTTTTATTTTACTGCTTTGTAAAGAAGTACATTATTATGACACACATGGACAGAATGACCAAATGCCGTCACGCCAACAGAGCAGATGAAGCAGCAAAGTTGCGTCTGAAAGGAGCTTTAGTCGTGTGGAAAGTCTGGCGTCTTTGTATTGACATGAACGAGGAAAGAAAACTACTCAGAGCTGACAGTTGGGCTCGTGGTTTGGCTTGACACACACCCGGATTTAAAACACAACACAGAAGCTGTAAATTTAGAGTCACTGTGCCAAACGTTAATCTTACATGTTGGGAGTTTCTGAGGCTAAAAGATCTCAGAGTTGTGACTCCAACTGAGCTTATTTTCACTTTAAATTGTTTTCAACGGCCCAGTACAGAAATAAAACAGAATGAATCCGCCGTCCCCCCCCCACTTGAGCGCCGATCTCAATCGCAGAATATCTACTTACAGGAAAACAAAACTTAAGAATAACTTCCATGCACTTCCTCTCCCGCCTTCACTTCTAATCAATTATTTACAATTAGGTCCTTAATGGATTACTGTGTGCGTGTAAGTGCATTCAGTGTTTCCCACACGACACGACTGCAGGATAAAGGAAGTGGGAGTCTGACGGGCCGAGGCCGCCCAGACAAGGCATTAACGGGAGATTTTCACACTGTCTCCGGTCAGGAAACTAAAATGCTTTTTGATGTTTGATTTCAGATGACAAATCAGATCCTCTCTGATCACGTCTGTAGCGTACATGTAAGTGCACAACATCATTGTAAACCTCGAGTAGGCTAAAATGCAGCATTAGGATAAACGTTGTGATGCCGCGGCCACAGAGGCAACGTGGTTTTTCTGTGGCAGCAGCAGTAAATAAAAACCTTTCCAACGCCCCATCCTCCGACCGTTTATTAAATCTCACTGAAACAATATTAACCTCAAGAATGAAATGCTTAGTTGTTGACATGTAAAGCACCAGGACGAATCTACTAAAGCTACGATTCCTCTACACCTAAAGTGACAAACAAACATTTAAATAATCTGTTGGTGTTTTCGATCCAAGCATCCGAATCTCATGGCTGGAAGTATAAATGTCTTCGAGGAAACACTCCCAGCATCGCCAAACGTCAGAGCGTTCACATTCGAAGCAGTTACTACGCTAATGGAAGCAGCTTGTTCGAGTACTTCTCTTCCACGTGACTCTGACTCGTGGGAAATCGAAAACGGTTCAAAATCATTTCCTGACACATCGCTGTGGACCTTTTGCGAGCACGCCATGAGTTTTAATCGAGAGTTTTTCCTACTTTCCGAGCAGCAGCTGGTTTAAGTTCACGAAAGAGGGCGGACGAAACAGAAATCGAGCTGTAGTCACGGTGTTACTTTCACGAGGAGAAAAGCGCCAAATCAACCGGATTAATCCTTCTTCTTTGGTCCGCTACAGCTCTAGTTGTACCTTTGAAGCCTGGTTAAGATACAAGACCAGCAGCTTTACTTACTGGTGAAAGCTAACTCTAGTTTAAAGGCATTTTCCAGCTGGAGTGAACTTAAACCAACAGCCACTGTAGGAGTAAAATGGTCAGCAGTAATGTGAAGGACGCAGTTTTAAATCATCCTTTTGTTGTCGTAGTAACCACCGCGGTTGAGTGTGACTGTGTCGTCTGTTCAGGGCTTTAACCGTGTATTTACAGGTCGGAAGGTGATGAAAATCCAGTGGAACGCCTGACCGACGAGCACGAATTTAATCCGAACATCTTTCAGTGAGAGCACGAACAGTCATGTTATAACACAGTGTGACATAAAAAAACACTTGTTGATTCATCTTTCTTCACTGGACACATTTTTAGGTTACTGGTGTTTGAAAACAAAATCCTCTGAAAGACAACCTGATCAAAAGTCCTTCTTCACCACTGTAATGATCCCATGTTCCTCCTTCTGTACCTTCTCTTCTCTTCCAGCCTCCACCGACGCTTCGTCCAATCAGAGGAAAAATCCAGATTTCTGGGGGTCCTGCAGCGGAGGGAGTCCGTCGGGGCACGCCACGGGGATGTCGCCCGCCGTCACTCCGTTTCCGTTGGGCAACAGACACGTCCTGACGTACGCTGCGTTGGCGGCGCTGAGGAGGCAGCCGTTCTCCAGCTGCAAAGCAAAGCAGCAAGGTCACATGATGAGGACGACAACTTCTGCTTGTGAAAATCTAAACGCAGCAATGAAACCCTTTGTCTTTTTTTTTGGAGCACTACCAGTAAAATATATGTAAAAGATATACAGAGCCTTTTTTTTGACATATTTTCCCCACTTTTAGAACCAGACAACCCAAGCAAACACAAAATGCAGTTTTTACATGATGATTTTATTTACAAAGCTACCTGACCCTGTGTGAGAAAGTATTTGCCCCCTAAACCTATTAACTGGTTGGGCCACCCTCAGCAGCAACGACGTTTTCTACAACAAATGAGTCTTGGCTTCCACTCTTCTCTGCAGAATTGTTTTAACTCAGCAACACTGCACTGTAAAAAATGCCCCTCCCAAAACAAGAAAAACAAACTTACTTCAAGGCACTTTTACTTTGAAATAAGTGTAAAAATCTGCCAATAGAACAAGTGAACATTTGCTTGGTCAGATTTCTTGAAATAAGACATGATATTTAGAATATTGAGGTCTTAAAATCAGCAGGGAAAACTTATTTGAAGCTATATTTTAGCAGCATTGTCAAGCTGAGGTGTCTTAGAATAAACCAGACATGCTAAAGAATTAAATAGATGTTTGCTTTAATAAGTTTAATGTCAGCTTCTTAATTTGAGATGTATTCAACTTATTTTAGTTGTATTATCGTGGCTCTTCTCTAGATTTAAGACCATCTTGTACTTGAAATAAGATCACACAGATTAATTGAAGCATTCTGAGATATAATGTCTTCTCACAGTTGGCTAGAAATCCTAATATTTAGTGGTGTTTGACAGCATTTGAAGGTGTTGTGTTTTAGGTGAAGCCAGCTACGCCCAAAAGGAGGTGTTTTAACTCAAAAGCAGACATTTGCTTTGTTTTTTTTAACACATTTTACACATGCAGCTGTTTTCTGATATGAATTGGTGATTTTCCAATAAAATGCATTTACTTTATTTCTTAAATCCAGATTATTTATCTCATACAAACAACAGCTCAGCTTGAAACATGTATGAAATGAAATGAACCTTGTTTCTGGTAAAATACAACTAAAACAAGATCATTTCAAGATTGTTTGACTTAACAAGATAATTAAGATGCGTTGTCTTAAAACACGTCCCTCCATCTGCTGAAATGTTACCTGGAAAGTGAATTTATCTTAAATCAAGTGGACATTTGGACTAAAAATAAGACGAATAAACTTGGTGAGATGTTGAGTTTTTGTAGTGTGGAGGGGTTTCGAGCACGAACTGCCTTTTGATGATCTCAAACATTAAAGTTGGGTAAATATGCTACAAAATAAGAGCTTCAGAAGGGGGCAAACACTTTTTCATGCCACTGTATGACGTGGGGAATTATGGTTCAACCCTTTTAATCCCAAATCTGTGGGCATGTTTGACAGACGTGTTTCCTTTAAGAATTCGACATTCATCAGAACGAGAAACTGTGATAATAAAAACAGGAAGTGTCGAACTTTAATCTTTCCGACGGGCTTCGAACTAATCGTGTGGCTCCACTGGGACACTTAAAATCTTAATAATTCATGGAAATAGCTGCACTCTAAACGTCTTATTTAAAAATTGCCACCAGATCTCGTGAAAAACAAAACGTCAGAGAGCAGACAAGCATGGAAACTAATTGAAGATGCAAAGAGGAAACTAAGAAGTAGTTAAGCAATGAAGTAAAGGCAACATTCAGCATGGTGACGTAGTTTTCTGAAGCTGATGTGCAGAGTAGTGGGAAAAACCTCGTTTATAGAGGTTAAAAAAGGAAGTTTAAAATGTAAAATAGTAAAATATCTATAGCATGTAGAGACACCTTGTTCCCCAGTATTGGTTACATCTGTGGGCACTTGAAAAATACTGTAATAATCAAGAAATTCAACTTTTTCTTTCAATTTTTGGTGATTTATGCAGTTGTAGTTGTGTCACACCGTACAGAAGACATGTCTCTCTACTTCTTCATGGCTGTTCGGTTTCCACAGAGGTGCAGGACTTTCTGTCGTAGTGAAAAATAAGGGGGTCGGTTCAGAGGATTAAGTCGTGCCCACACAGAAGAGGATAAAAATGTTAGAGAAAGTACTGCTCTGTTCTCTGCTCTGTTATTCTGTGAATGAATCATAATTGCCAAATGCACCATGAATGCAGTCTTGCAGGTTGCATTCAGTTTTTGTCTCTTATGTCAGCACTTGTTGGCTGTTTTCAGACTAAAATCAAACCAAGCTAATCCAATTATGAACCAATCAGCCTGCTGCTTAAGGGCAGTAAATATTAGCTGGTTCAGACGGCGATAAAGTGCGATTTGAGGCTTCAAACCGCTCGTTTCTGACAGTGTGATCTCGGCCGCTGTAAGTACTGCAGCTACCGAGTCACCGTTGACCTTAATCACATGAAGCAGGTCGGGTCAGGCGGTAAGCACCGAGCAGCAGATGTTTGGTGGGCAGACCTGGAGTCCTGAGAGACGCCATGACAGGAGGAGGAAGAGGAGGAAACGAAGGAGGGAAGGAGGGAGGAGCTTCCCGTTGTGATGACTTGGATCACAGTGGCTGTAATCCCCTTCAGTCAGTCTAAACAGATTAGGCTGGTTGTCACCTGGTTAGCAACAACTTGTATACACCCAAGTTTAAACCAACAGTTTCTAAATGTGAAGCAGGACCAGAGCGGAAGACACTTTTTAACATGACAGGAAGCCCTAAAACGTGAAGAAATGAACCTTAAACCTGAGTTTTTCCTTGTAACTGGTGACTTTTCCAGCTAAAATCTAAATAAAATACTGGTGTTGAGTTTAGCGTCAACAAGCGAGAGTGCCGATGAGAAATAAGTCACAAGTTTTCCTGCGTTTTAATGCTCACTGAAACAACATCAACTCTAAGTTTTATTGGTTTCTACGGCCTCAGTCTTACATATGATCTTGTTAGTGAAGCTTTCTGTGTCGTCGTCGACGCCTGGTCATGTATTATCATAGCTGGTTGGTTATGTGTTACAATCCGAGCCTCTCTGTTCTGTATTTTAGCAGTCGGTCCGGGTGTGTGCATGTGAGTCCCTCCTATTGAAACTGTTGGTAAACAACTGGACTGAGAGCGACCTCCCACGCCTTATTCAGTCCCTCCAGGAATTTGTGATGTCGCAATCGCAACAATTAACGCAAATTCACCCAATCTCCATGAATTCTGAGCGACCTTGCAATTTTGTCCAATCACTGCGACTTTTCCGCAATTTTGTCCCGCCTCCCGTGAGTTCCACTAATCACAGCAGTCCCCAGTAATGCACGTACGTCACCGGATTCACTTCCTCGTTTATGGTTTGAAGATACAGATGCAACAAAAACTACTGCAAAACAATTCCCTGATGTTCTTCACCAAAGCGGAGCTAAACTGTTTTCACCCCGTGGAATATTGAGGTGGAACACAAACCAAAACCATCCACTGACAAACACTTTTCTACCGTAAACATATCAGGAGAATGGGTGAAAGGGCATTTTAGGAGCAACAATCTGGAAAAACGCCGGCGATTTCCTGGAGGGACTGGTTATTTTAAAAGTAAATGTGCAGTCCAGTGTTAAATCGATGCCTTAAAAATCCCAAGACTTAAAAAGCTGAGTATTTTTAATGTTATTTACCTAATTTGTGTGCGTTCATTGCAGCTCAATGTGGGTATCTCTGCTGCTGTATTGAGGCCCTCTTCTGCTACTTTCCTTACTACTTGTTTACATGTAAATATCTGTACGTATTCATCATTTTAATCTGCTGTGTCGGCTTTCATCTGGGAGATCTCTGACTTTTTTCATATAGAGCTGCAACATTATTGCATGATCAGTAGACAAATCACAAAGAACACTAAAAAATGTCTGTCTGCTTGACTGGTGGCTGGAAAAAGCGACACACTGAATGCGCCACCTTGGGCTTCAGTTTTCTAACAAATTATAGATGAAATCATTATTTAGTTTACAAAGAAAACAATAAACAGATGAATCCATATAGTAAGTAGCTGCTTGTAATAGTGATAAATCTGATGTATTGTCAGTTTCTTCGTTCTGGGTGAAATACAGTTTTAATTTTACCTTCAACCTCGACTAGCATGACTGATCTATCTATGCATTTTCCTGCTATTTATTGCCATTTTATCAACAAGAACGTCTATTATAAGTGAGTAAATGAGACTCTAATTAACAAAACTAGTTAAAAATGTTAGATATATTTGTCCTCTAGTTTTTATCTTTCTAGCTGAGGGGATTTTTCTTCAGCGCTGGCCAAAACCTCTATATTGCAATGTGGGATAACTATGTTTATGTATTATTCATGACGTCCTCCTCCATCTTAAAGCTGCTCATAATACACTGAATGTGTTCAAACTGTCAGCAAGCATCGGTTAAATATAGCTTCGGTGCTTCATATCTATAGAAATGTATGTGTTCTTCACATAAAGAGACGTTTATTAAATCTAAGTACAGTAGAGCTGCCTCTGTCCGGGCTGAGTGCATCGCTGCCCCCTCTTCCTCCCTGCGTTCACAGCATTAGGTAATGATGACAGACAAATTGTAGGTCAGCACCGCTCATGCTTGACTGGCCAGCCTGCCAGTATTTTTCTTTCAGCGTCAGCCACTGACCCTGAAGAATAACAGTGGAGGCTGAATGGGGCGGGGATGAATGGATGCCTGCTGGGGTCGTCCATCTCTGGGGCCGACCGCGGACCATCCCGACCTTATTCTATTCATTATTGTACTCTTTCTCACTCCTGCCGCTTTGCTGCTCCGTCCTCTCTCCGGCCCGTCCGCTCATATTTCACTGCATCTCCTTTGTTGTCTCCCGAGGTTTGTTTGTCACTCCAAACACCAGCGATGCTCTTCATGCTTGGAAAAACAGAACGCTAAACAATAACACTGAAAATGATGGAGGAGAGTCCAAAGATGGAAACTTGGGAGGCCCGGCGGATCTTTTATAACACACAAGCTTCATGCTGTGTGTTTATCTTGCTTATTTAACCTACAGAGTTACTCTTAACAACGCCGACTTGGTCCACTGCGGCAAGAAAATAAACCAGAGCTGCTTTTTTCAGACATTCCTGGTTTAAACCCTGCTTCAAACTTAAATTTGGCAGCACTGATTGGCGAGGTCTCATTACCTCGTTGCGTTTTACGATGGGAATTTCTCCAGACCTCCAACTACGCTCGTCTTTGTGCTCCGACTGATTAGCGTCTTTCGTAGGACGTTCTCCAGGCCTGGCTGCTCTGTCATTAGTGGAAAAAGTTAAAGACAAATTCCTGCTTCCCCTGAACTTTACACAGTCTCATTACGCAAACCAAATGATGCTGATGGGATGTGAGTTTCGGATCCAGCAGTCCAACAAGACATAATTACTTCTGTACTATGGCTTACAGAGCAAACGTTTTGGCTGCCATTTTATTGGGCATAAATATTTTCCTCATTGGTATATCTGCTCATCACATATTGTTTCATTCTAACCAGCAGTCACATGTGTGGTCAACAGAAGACTAAGATGCTAGAAGCCAAGAAAGGACATAACAGTTGCAGATTCCACTCAAAGCATTTAGATTTGTGCAAATTCAGCAAAGGGAGAAGTTATTTCCTGGCGTTTGACTGAATTACACACACTGTAATTCACACTCAGCACCAATAACACCAGCCTCCCATCGAACTTCACTCATACCGACTATATTCTCAGGCCGTGTTGCGCTGACCCATCTCCCCCTCGTCTTATTTACAGGGCTTGTCTGGTCGCATCACCACAGTTTACACTGAGCTCCATGAAAGCCGGGGGCCTTTGTGTGCTGACTCGGAAGAAAAATCAATTTCCATGACAGTGAAAGAGAACAGCACAGGGCTGAAGAGCTGGGGCTGTGGATCCTGCAGCTCTGCGACTGTTGATGCTCGCTGATATCTGAGGGCAACGCAGGCTTCAGGCCTCGTCAGTGGACTCGAGTCAAGAGTCTGGCTCCCAGACCAAACAGTTCTGAGGAGAACTGGCAGCTTTGGTCCTTTTGAGATGCTGAGAATGAAGACAGAACGGGGCCGACACGGGACAGACGCTCGGAGGGGGATTAATTTTCAGGATGACTGTTGAAGGGAGGGGAAAGCGTTGCTAACCTACCCAAAGCCAAGGAACACAAGCCTTGTTTTCATGGGACTGGTACAGTGTGGGGATTTTAAATCATCCTCCATCCCCTGTGTTTAATGAAACTTGCTGCAGGAAACCACTGCCACCCTGAATTAAACTATGTAATTAAACAAGTTCTCATAGATAGAGGAATGAAATGTGTTTGAAAAGAACAGAAACTATGCTGACTGTCACTGTTATTTGTAATGTTACC
Organism: Dascyllus trimaculatus; assembly: GCA_024666655.1. Lineage (NCBI taxonomy): Eukaryota > Metazoa > Chordata > Actinopteri > Pomacentridae > Dascyllus > Dascyllus trimaculatus. The sequence continues at coordinate 3,815,765 of CM045468.1, read as the reverse complement.
TAAATTAATAGACTATTATCACTTTACGACCTATAGAAACTTGTATCTACCATATTTTTCTAAACACAGAGGTCCTACGATAATATTAGCCCCACATGAATCATTATCTCTGTGATCTGGGGTCTTTTTCTTTAGCAAGGTTTGAGTTGTCTCCACATCTTCCTCCTCCCTCGCTCTGGTTCAACAATCATGGAGGCTGGCAGTTATAAATAAAAGCTTAAACAGCATTTTAGGTGCAAATTCAGGTATCAGGTCAGTAATTTCTAAATCATATTAGGTTCCCTGGTTATATTATTCCTGTGCAAATACGGCTTTTGAACTATGCAATCAAGAATCTGAAATATGGACCTCACACTCTAAAGAACTCACTACTATATTAATGTCTTAATTAAAGTTATTTCCAACCTCTGGATTTGTGTTTATTAAATCATTTCTGCTCTCCAGTCTGTTTGTGTGATGCTACGCTCAGTTTCCTCGTCTCTTACCTTGCTGTGGGTGGAGTCTTGCGTGGCGTTGAACATGCTGTAGGCCCCTAAAGATGGCAGGTTGTGCTGCGGCTGCGACAGAGCCAGTAACTGCTCTAACTCCAGTGCAGAGCTCTGGGTGGGACACTGGGGCAAACAAGACGGTGGGACCTGAGTCTGCTGCAACATGTGCTGCTGCTGCTGCTGCTGCTGGTGTTTCTGGTGACCCTGCAGCTGGTAGGGCTGCGTGGTGGCCACCAAACTCTGGTAGTGACAAACGTCCTGCACACTCAGGCAGTTCAGCACGGTACCGCCTGTGTGTGGTGTGTTGGAGAGGCTGTAATCTGTGGGGCCGACCTCCACGTTCGGTGGAAAAGCCGAGTGTCCAGTTTGGATGTAAGATCCGTTTGTCATCAGTCCGAGCTGATTCTGGAAACCAGACAGCAAAGTGCTCTCGCTGTTTACCTGCTGATGGGACGGGTGGCGGACAGGATGCTGGTCCTGCTGGAGCTGCCATTGGTGACCAGGCTCCAGGAGTGAGTTGAGGTGTTTGTGTTCACCGTTCAGCTGTGTAGCTTCCAGTGCAGTATGAGGGTGCTGATGGGTGTGGTTGTTGGGAGGGTGGTGGTTCTCCGTCGTTACCACCCAGTGACTGTTAGGATTCCCAGTCAGGTTGCTTGAGGTCACTGTTCCAGGCTGAATCTGTCCTGTTTGAGCCGAACTGATGTGCTGCTGCATCTGTTGAGACAGCTGGACGATGGGCTGCCTGCTGCTGGGAGGAGCTGGAAGGACAGCAGGTGTCAAACACACCTGCTGGGAGACACTCTGGGCTGAATCTGGGTTTGATGGTTGGCTTGAAGGTCCAAATCCACTTCTGTCTCCTTGTTCCTCGACTTCAGCACCACTCTCCAGAGAGTCGTGGATGTAAGAGAGGATTTCGTTGTTGGTGAGAAGGTCACTGAGTGTTGGGATGTGGGTGGGGTCCAGCTCCACTTGGATCATCCTCTCATCCAGCAGCAGCAGCTCCAGATCCTCGGCGTTCAGGCCCAGATTCTCCAGAGCGCTGAAGAGCTCGCTGTTGGAGCACGTTTCCCCTCCGTCCAGAGACAGAGAGTCCAGGGTGGCCAGGAGTGGATCAAAACTGGACGTTTTACCGTTACATCTCCCCGCCTCTCCGTTAGATGCAAAATGCCAGCCGTCGCCACCTAACAGGCCTCCAAAACCATCAGTCTTGCTTTGCTGCTCGCTAAAAAGGCTGCTGTGGTAGGACATCTTGGGCTCCGTGTCCGGCTGGCAGACGTACACGGACTCATCCTGGCTCATCAGCGCCCCCAGCAGGGACTTTGGGTCCAGTTCATCTGAGGAGCTCTTGTCCACTTTGCCCTTCTTGGACTTGCTGCCTTTGGCTTTGCCCTGGAAGGAATCAGGGAAACCATGCAGTGGGTGACCGGTCTGGTAGAGAAGAGCCTCTCCGGTGGCAAAGGTAAAGGGATGCTGCATAGATCGCTTCCTCAGGTGCTCCCCTCCTTCCTCATCCCTGTGGACAATAGAGAGAATAAATTAACAGATAAATAGAGCAAGATTCAAAAGTCACACTTTAATCAAGCAGCACTCACGCCAAAGGCCTCTGGGTGGCGATGATGTAGTCCGGCTTGCCGTTCTTGTAGACCAGTCTGGCGTTGGCCTGGACCCACTTCCACCGGTTTTCCTTGGTGAGCAGCCTGAAGACGGTGAGGCCGCTCTCGCCCGTCTTTATCACTGCAATCACATCAGAAGACACGTTGGAAGCTCTGTGTCGCTGCTGTTTGCGTTCTGGCCGCCTTGCACTGTGCACACACTCGCGCTGCATCTGCTCAGTGGGGCGTGCTGCTGGATGGAGGCTGCGTGTTGACGTTCACTTTGGCTACATGCACATGTTACAAGTCCTGTTTGCACACATTTATGCAGCGCGACACACAAACACGCCGCCGTAGCCTCACCTCCCCCCAGTCCCTCCTCCCCACGGCTCGGCGTCGTGGCTGTCAGTGTGTGTCATTGTGGAGCAGGTTGTGTTTCTGCGCTGTCTAGTTTCTGAGCAAACTTCAAAGTGAAGCACAGTTTCAGGTGCAAACCAGTAGGACGCTGCTTCCTCACAGAAACAATGTGGGTGGGAACAACAGACCAGCTGAACCTTTGGACAGGAGCCGACCAGTACTGTCCTCTTTGAATGTATTGACCGTTTGTAACCACAACAAATGAAAATGTGCTTCATGGGAAGTTTTATATGGTTTCTATTAGGGCTGGACATGAATATCTGAACATCCGTGGTATATCGTGATATATATTGTGGTGGTATCCGAATCCTCGTGAACCCACAATCAGCTGACCTTTAGAGCAAACTGCAGCATTAGTGCCTGTGGACAAACTCTTCTCTTCTTAATGGGAAACAAACGGTGTAGCTCAGTGACCCTGTGACTTATAAAGTTACTGAACGGCTGTATCACTTTCATTTTTCTCACATTTTATTGGTAATTATTTAAATTTATTTTACAAGGGAAATGAGGAATAACTAATAAAGTGTGGGGAAAACAGTGGAGACGCTTCTAATAACTCTGTCAGCATTGTCCTGATTTTATCCAAACAGCATCCTTGTCATTTTTTTAAGATCTCCCCCTCATCACAGGAGTAAATGTCTTTATTCTCCACTTGAGTCAACCATCTACACTGACTCTATATAATCCAGAGCAGGTGGAAATCTACTCCTCAGTTTTAGAGCATTAATGTAACTAATCGACATGAGAATCTAGATGTATTACGTTTTTATTAGACATCCTCTACACACAGTTTCCAGAGTCTGGTTCAAACATCCTCATGGTTCTTCTTTTTTTAAATAAATTATCTTTTTAATAATAAATGATTCAGCTGAATCCATCCTTCCTCCAAATTAACAAAGAAGAAATCCTCCAAACATTCAAAGGGGCACGTCAAAAATGTCCTGTCTTACAGCAAGTGATGTTCTTTTTACCGTTCATGACATTACATCCAGGTTTGTGATGCACAACCAAATTCTGTTTCTGTGTCTGAGAGTGTGTCTGTGCTGAATGGAAACCCTGCTCCCCATCTGTGCATGCATTAGAGCATGCTGAATATGTATGTATCTCTGCGTTTTATGTTTCCATATGAATGTATTTCTGTATGCATGACTACATGCATACAGTATGTGTGTTTGTGTGTGAGCATGTCTGGTGATGCGGGCGTTGAGGGCGCCATGGTAACGGCTAACCGGGTCATCCGGTACACGAGCTAAGTAGGACACTTGACTCTCGCTCTGCGATTTCCTCCATCAACAACAGAGAGACACAGAGCGTTTGTTTGTTTGTTTGTTGTATGTGCACAAACGTAATGCTGAGCCAAACATAACACAGGGGTCAGGAGGCTTTTCAGATTATAGACTGATCCTAGATGAGTTTAAAGCTGGGAAAGTCTCTAATCGTGATATTAAAATGCCGATAAATAACCCAGTCTAATTAACACCACTGTGTTTCCAGGACTGTGGGTTCCTTGTTTGCCAAAAATAGCTCTGTCAGAGCTGGTCAGTGTGTCAGACTTCCTCCTCTGAGGATGCAGTTTGGACCGGGCCAGCAGTAATTATGAAGCGCTACATGGATCTGCTGGGCTTGGAATAGTGGTACTAAAACACTTCCATCCTCTACCTTCCCACAACAGTGTATTTTCTTTTAGTTCATAATGTCATTGTGTTTTGTGTTGAACTCCATTCAAACACATACACAGTAAAAAAGGGAAAGACAACAGCTTTACTGTAGCCTCTGAAAGTTTTGCTGATTTGCCCAACACCACCTTGGCAGAGTTCCCTCCCACCTATAATTTGAAGTTCCAGTCATTTGCACCAGTAACCTTTCAGTCTGACATGTGCTTCACTAAGGTTGAACTGTGTAGTAGACCGTGCAGAGCATGAGAGCAGCTGTGACTTACTTCGGACGTGGTTTTCGGCGCAGTACAGCATGTCGGCGGCGTGGATGAACTGGTATCCTGAACCTCGAACTCTCAGCTCCGCCTCGGTGTAGCCCAGAACTATCTTACCCCTGAACAAGAAACACTTATGAACGTAACCACACACAAACTTAGCTTTAAAGTTTAATTAGGAAATGTTTGAGCGTAATTGTGGAGTGTCATTTCAGGTTTGCGTACTTCGCGTCGCAAGCCATCGGTGTGAAGTCGAGCTTGTGTTTGGTCCTGAAGATCATGTTCCTTGTCCTGATCTCCAGGATGGCTGGAGGCTGCAGGGGTGTAGCGATGGCAAACAGGGCGAGCTGAGGCGGGCTGCTGCCCTTGCTGTCGCTCTGCTGCCGGCTCTGACCGTGGAGGAACTTCAGCCTGCCCTGGATGTTCAGCGCCTGGAGGATCCCATTACATCATTATGTTGTTGAATTTAAGGTGTCAACATCATCATCAGGAAAGCAGAGAGACAAACGAGGGAGCACCGAGTCGTCTTTTAAGAATTCCTGCTCAGCTGCCTCTGATTTTCCTTCTCTCCCTCTGAGACGACGGCATCGAGCTTCCACAGAGGACACATAAGTGCTGTTTCTTTGCTCCCTGTCAAGCACCATCAGTCTTATTTATCCTGCTGGGTAATGTAGAGCGCAAAACCACTTCAGAATACACTGTAAACACACCGGATGCAGCGGTGTCTCTGACTTAAAATCCCTCCAGTTACACTCCCTCTGGTCACATGACTCTCTGCTCACTATTTAAGTCAGCAGCTCTGAAACTACCTCTGGTTTTCCTTATTTTCTCTATAATCCAGTCTATAACACCAATCAGGAAAGCAGCAACTGGCAAAGCAAACAGCCCAAACCCCAAATGCAAATCACTCTAAGTGTTTCCTACTTCACCCCTTCTGCTCTTAGACACGGAGAAGAAATAATTTTAATATCAGCACCAAGGCAGCCAAAAGAAACGGTAATTCTAGGCGATTTTCAACCGCCAGAAGGCGCGAGGTGGCCTGAATGGGATGGAAAACCCCCGTGACCGGTCCTGTCAGGCTTTCAGTTTCCATTTCGTTCGGAGGATCCAACACCTTCGACCACAACACCATTTCCAAGTGCACCAAAACAAAAACAAACAGCAGTTCTAGGAGCATGTCGGAAACAGAGCAGTGGAGGTTTCTAGAAGACTGCTGGCTGACAAAGACGCTGAGAGGTCATTAAAGATGCCGCCTGGCGTCCTCTCGAGTTTAACCAATCATTGTTGAGATCTGCACAGCAGCCTCTCAGCAGAGCTCACCTACCACCTCAGTAAATACAACCTCCTCCCCTGAAAACGGAGCTAAACGAGGTTCTAAAAGTTCTTGCATGTTCCTGCAGTAAAAACAACTTATTAACAACTGAAAACTGAAGAGATTTCAGCTTCAAACAGATTCGCTTCAAGTTTTTTTCGAGGCAACATCTGGCAGCATAATGATGACATTACACTGTAAAAAAATGCCCCTCCCAAAACAAGAAAAAAACTTATTTCAAGGCACTTTTACTTTGAAATAAGTGAAAAAAATCTGCCAATAGAACAAGTGAACATTTGCTTGGTCAGATTTCTTGAAATAAGACATGATATTTAGAATATTGAGGTCTTAAAATTAGCAGGGAAAACTTATTTTAAGCTATATTTTAGCAGCATTGTCAAGCTGAGGTGTCTTAGAATAAACCAGACATGCTAAAGAATTAAATAGATTTAATAAGTTTAATGTCAGCTTCTTAATTTGAGATGTGTTCAACTTATTTTAGTTGTATTATTGTGGCTCTTCTCTAGATTTAAGACCATCTTGTACTTGAAATCAGATCACACAGATTAATTGAAGCATTCTGAGATATAATGTCTTCTCACAGTTGGCTAGAAATCCTAATATTTAGTGGTGTTTGACAGCATTTGAAGGTGTTGTGTTTTAAGTGAAGCCAGCTACGCCCAAAAGGAGATGTTTTAACTCAAAAGCAGACATTTGACTTGTTTTATTAAACACATTTTACACATGCAGCTGTTTTCTGATATGAATTGGTGATTTTCCAAGTTTATTTCTTAAATCCAGATTATTTATCTCATACAAACAACAGCTCAGCTTGAAACATGTATGAAATGAAATGAACCTTGTTTCTGGTAAAATACAACTAAAACAAGATCATTTCAAGATTGTTTGACTTAACAAGATATTTAAGATGCGTTGTCTTAAAACACGTCCCTCCATCTGCTGAAATGTTGCCTGTAAAGTGAATTTATCTTAAATCAAGTGGACATTTGGACTAAAAATAAGACGAATAAACTTGGTAAGATGTTGAGTTTTTGCAGTGTAACTTTAACATTGACAGGTTTTGTTTTCAGCTGGATTATTAAACAAAATCCTTCAAAGTTACTGACTAATTTCTGGTCTTTCTAACCAGAGCAGGTACCTATCTGAACGAATGATGAGAACCACAGTTGCAATTTCAGTGGTCCTGGAGACATAAAACCTGCATGTATTGAGTGACGAGTCAAAACAATTAGAAATTTAACCAAAATATAGTTTAAAAGGCATTCTGATGTATGGTTTCAGTTTCACGACACTTCACTGCCATCCGTCGGTGGGACAACATGACCGGCCAGATGTTTCCTGATTCGGCTGTCACAAAGCATTACAGAATTCTCTCATAGATTTCTATTCAGGACTGTTTATTGGGAGAGTGTCTTCTTCGCAAAGCCTCTGATCCAGCAGCAACCTGAGGGAGACCAACACGGAGAAGCTTTCCTTCCAAACACCGAGTGAACTTTCAAGTTTCGGATCACCGACCAGCAGCGGGCCCACGGGGAGGTTTTACAGCCCCGCAAAAACCTGAAAACACTTTCTCCCCGTCTGCTGTCCTTCTCTCACCCTGTGGCATCTCGTGTGAAGACCCCCCTCCTCCTCTGTTAGCTCTGGTTAATTGACCTTGGTGGGTTTAAGAGCCGGCAGCCGTGATGTCAGGAATCCAGCCCTGAATAGCAGGAGGGATTACTAAAAACAAAGCCATAGCGACCGGTGGACAGAAGCAGAAACCTGGCTTACTGCTCACGCAAACGCACTGGGAGGGAGGATGGAGAGACGAATGTTCAGACCCCTCAGAGTGCTGCTGGAGCGTCCCAGAGCAGGACAACGAACCCCCTCAGCTTCAGGCCTTCATGTGCCGCCTCTTGGTACAAGGCGGGCATAAAGGTCTCATGGTCTCATCACCCCTGTTTGGAATTGACTCCAGTTTCATTGGAGTCAACGACGACAGGGTGGAGAGCAGGGACATAACATGCAGTAGATCTACAGTTGGGATTTGAACCAGGAGTATGAGTCTGAACCACACGACTCACAAAAAAATCCATTAAATACTTCCTGTGATGGATTATTATTATCTTAAAGGCCCTGAAAATCGATCTCCTCCGTTGGATTCGTGATGTAACGTGCCAGCGCGCAATCAAAATCTGTTTTTATAACTTCGCTGCTGCTTTTTTCAGAACATGCAATGAGATCAGAAATACTTGAGATGTTACGCTGCATTTGCACTTGGCTTTAAAGAAGCTGGAGGTTGCTGCTACTTTACTTTTAGAGAAGAGAGAGATGAAATGAAAACAGCGGGCTGCCTGAGAGAAGGAAATCAGCCTAGAAAGTGATGAATACAGTGCAGCAACAGCAAACATACAACTTAAATTTTTCACTGTAGATTAGTCTGTACGTTGTTGTCATGATTTACTGATGTTTTATTCCAAAAAAAGCCCTTGAAATCCAGTTAAAGGTCTCCAAACAGTCCATATTACATTTACAAAGATAGCTAAACCAGGAGACATTTAGCATTTGTTTAAGAATAGTGAGGGTCTAATATAATTCCTTGCTTATGGAGAGACCCTCCCCAGTTCTCCCACCACATTGGTAGCAAGTTGTTTTAGCTCCACGCCGGCCACTGCTACTCCAACCCTGACTAAGCAGGTTCTCCCTGTGCTCTTGTCTGCTCTGGGCGGTGGGAGGATTAAGGCACTTTTCCCCACGACCCCGAGGTTCTCTTAAGGCGGATTATGGGAGTAAATGGTGGCTTCTGATCGCTGAGGAACCGAGGTGGCACGCCATACTGCCGGCAGGGCCTATGGAACACTAACGCGGACTCATTCTATCCCTTCATTTGACAGAGAAGGTGTCTCTCAGTCTTTTTGGGAAGCAAATTTCAGTCTCACCAGGAAGCCGGAGGAGTTGTCCAGCAAACAGCGGAAGCGGCAGACGAAGCCTCTCTCCAGGAAGGACGAGTTCTCAGGGGGAAGCTGGTCGGGGTTGTAGCTCACCAGGCAGGAAGAGGTCGACAGAGACTCGCCATCTGAGGACGTTACATTTTATTTTATTACTATTTTTACCGTAATGCATGTAAAAAAAGAACCCAACCTTCCACACCACAATGCATGCCTCTATATTTGTTTTCCTGAATTGTCCTATACAAACAAACTAACCTTGCCCTCTTTGTTTGTGACCTCTCAGCAGACGACCCTTACCTAATTCAAAATGACAAGCGTGCAAATGTATGTGTGTACCGTATGTACAGTAAGAGCATGTGTACGCTGGTGAAAGCATCTGTGAGTTTGTTTTAGTTGCTCGTGTGTCCGCTGCTGTGTTGTTTTTCCTTATGTGCACTGCGTTGTAACGTTGGGACCATCTCTCAGGAGGCTTCAGTCAAAGGTCACCTCTTATCGCCTCTCTGCGACCTCGACTCAGAGAGGAAAAAATGTCAACATACACCTCTTTGTTTGTCTCCAGAGCTTTAAGCTTGCTTTCACTGAAATAAACAATCACTTCAACCTTTAAATTCTCAATAGTAATAACATATTTAGCTGCCTCCATGTACTCCCACTGTTGCTGAAACATTTACATACAGTTCCCTTACTGCATGTCTTATTTATGCTTGCCATGACATTTAGGTCTCGTCCACATTCACGTAGATGTTTTCTAGGCGGATATCTTCCTCCTCTCTATCCACATGACCACTGTTTTACAAAGTATCTCACCACACATGAGAGAAATGACTACAAACGCTGTAATGAGCATGCTGGACCAGATATCAGAGAAGAACATGCTGCCATTTTCAGTTGGACCATGTAACATTTAGAATAGCAGACATGAATGAGGCCAAAAAAAGAGCTGCAGAGCTTTCCTCTTTGTCCTAAGTCCCTCGCACAAAACAAACACAGGTTCATGCAGGCAAATCAAAAATGCAAGAACGGTCAAGTCAAAAGCCATTTGGGAAGGTTTCCAGTCATCAGTTAGATTTTCTAAAGCCTGAAAACGAGCCAGCAGTAGTTTCTTCTCTTACCACTTGAATTCCAATACACTGAAAGGTTAGTGTGAATTTTCTACCCAGCCATGCTTTAACGTAGCCTGCTGTCCTACTGGGGCTGATTTTTCAGTTAGGAATGATAAGCTGTTGTTTACAACCGAGCTGGCTAACCCTGCCAACGCGCTGCCAAGGTAATTCTTGAGAACTGGAAACCTAAAATGTGCCTAAAGCAGCAGTATGTCACCATCCTGAGCACCTGTGAGATTAACATTGTTCAGGCCTGCCCCTGATGGTTCTGTTTAAATAAATTCACCAAACACAGGTGTCTTTGTAACTCTGTCAGAAAAACAAGTAAGTAAGTTTAGTTTCAATCTCAAAGCCATAGCGTGGAGATACTGTTGAATTAGACAGAGTCTGTCTTCAGGAATCAGACCTGGGGGATCTGTGGGGGGTCCGGGGGGGATGGGGGGGTTGAGGGCCCAGTGCAGGTTCCTCCTGAACTCCTGCTGGTCTTCAGTGTGGATCAGCTCAAACACACTCTGGTGCATCACGTCAGTCTGGCAGGAAAAACACCACAACGTTAAAAAAAACAGTTAACTTCAACATTAATGGCTTAAAAATAAAGTGTACAGTTTGTCTTTTATTGTAGATGTAGAGTGGATGGGAATCATGGTGAATTCAGAAATAAACAAACAATCTAAAAATCTAAAAAGCAGTAAAGACAGAAAACAAGTAAAGTTTCAAGCGTAGTTTTTAAATATGAAGACTGGATATGACAGTGCATGAGGAAAGGTGGATGTTTTGGTGAAGCTGTTACAGTCAGCAGGTACCCTGAAGGGTGTGTTTGATTCAGTTTGCCTTGAAGTGGAGCCAAAAGAAATCAAGTGTCACTGAAAGTTTACATCAAATACTTGAAAGAGAGCCAAAGGCTTGCTGTGACTCTGATATCTGTCGTCCGGACCCAGCATGACCTGGCTGGAACCACCCTCCCAGTGTGGGAGGGGTCAAACCGGGGTCACCACAGAGGAATTTTGACAGGCAGAAGTGTTGCATGAAATGCTTTTCAAACAGCGAAATGACAGAGGAGTTTTTACTGGGCTTACTGGGCATTTCGGCTGCTAACTCTTGAAGCAGTGCCTTTGCTGAGCTACAGGTGGCTAAGCTACAAAACATTCCAGTAGAGAACAAAGTGTGCTTAGCTTAGCTTAGCTTAGCACAAGACAGTGACACAGTAAACATTTTATGGAGTTTAGGTACACTATGACAGTGAAGGGAAGCTAACAATAGCAGTGCCTGTGCCTGGCTAGAGGTGGGGTTGTGGTTAGCTTAGCTTAGCTCAGGGGTGGGCAGTCCTGGTCCTCGAGGGCCACTATCCTGCATGTTTTAGATGTTTCCAAATGATCAAATGATCAGCTCATCATCAGCTCTGCAGAAGCCTGATAACGATCCTGATCATTTGAATCAGGTGTGTTGGAAGAGGGAAGCATCTAAAACATGCTGGATAGTGGCCCTCGAGGACCAGGATTGCCCACCCCTGGCTTAGCTTAACGCAGACAAGACAGTCAGACAACTAGCAGGGTGCCAAACTATCGACAGACTTTTGGTTGGAAACTATGACGGACTTGTTACTCATCACTGTTCTGCAGCACAGAGTCAGACGACCTTCCTGACTGACAAGCAGAAACAATCATCTCATGACATCTATTCAAGCTGCCTCACAATCCCCGTGATTGTATGGACCAACCTTAGCAGAACTAGTTTCAGGTCTTATGCACCTTTAAAATCTAATTACCTTTCAACTGTCTAAATTATTTTATTGACACTTAACTCTCTGGTGTCTCTTGTGGCTTTATTAACTTTATTAGTTGCTTGATAGTTGGTAGACGTTGTTCTCTGCCTAAGTTATAATATGTTCCTTGTTCTCAGTAGCGTTCCTTATTCCATGTCTCTCCTAATGCGTCTTGTTTACCTCAGTTGTGTCCTATTTCATGGGTGTTACAACAATCGCTGACACCCGGTGTTTTTTTGTTTGTGTGTGTGATGTGGGGGGCGCTCCCTTCAGGTTTCCTGGCCGTCACACTGCGTGGGGTTGTTTCCAAACACTGAACAGGGGCAGCTTCGTCGCAGATTTGGGTTTGTTGGGTAAACATGAGGCGACGGGCCTCAGGTGGACGGGGAAATGAGGGGTGAAAGGTGACGTTCACACCCTGATCCAGCAACACAAGTGTGTCTATGTAGGGAAGGCAGGGGATGACGTGTTTGGGTGAAGTGTCGATGAAGAAGCTGCCTCAACCTGTGTGTATGTGAGTGTGTCGGACGGACGGACAGAGACAGGTTAATTTGATAATCACATTCTCTAAAGTGAGATTAGACTGGAGGCAGTGGTGCTTTGTTGTGAGGCCAATTGGATTAAACCTCTCGCTCCATATGTGCATTTCTTCCAATCCTCTGGGCACCGAGGACGATGCCTTCACTTGCTGCTCTGCCAGTCAGCTCTCTGGGAACTGCACTGCTCTGCCTTTTCATTTTCAGTGTTTTAAAAATCTGTCTCTGGAGGCGATAAACAGGAAAACAATACAGGACTTTATTTCATTCTGCTAGGCTTCAGCTACCCATAATTCCTTGTGTTTCGGGGGTTGTTCTCTGTAGTTGTTTGAATCACACATAGGGAGCCGATTAAACACGCAGCAGCTTCCAACAGAAATGTTTTCGGGTGTCTTCGTCAGGCCTGCACGGTAAAACAGCAGCGGTATGTAACGTTTCATCACTGGAAGCTCATCATCCACTGCAGTGAGAAGTTTAAACAGCCTGCAGTCCATCCCATCCACACTGCCCGTGAATCTCTGTCATGGTACTGGTCGTCACCAATTGACACACAGTCACACTGAGGGGCGTAGAATCTTTTTGTTTTGGTGCAAATAGTAGATTTTTTGATTGTTTACATGAGACATTTAGAATAAAGTGATTTAGTGAGGCCCTCTGTGCACATCCAGGCTTACAGATCTTTCTTTCATGTGTACTCAAAAGCCGTTTTTATTGTTTTTTGTGGTTGTTATGAACTTGGAGGTCTAGTATGTGGAGCTATAAAACTGAAAACTGAAAGACACACTCAGGTGACAGGTGAGACTTTGATTAACTTGCTTGAAACAGGGACAGTAAAGACCCTTTAACATTAAAAATCTTGCCTGTGTGTCTTGATAAACAGGTCAAAGCAGCTAAATTCAAATTAAAGCTTTTATCTGCTCGTCTTCATTAAAAACAGGTTTTCAAAAAGTCTTAATAATTATTGATATCGACTGAAATGAAACGTTTTCTCAGCCTTGATAGTATTTTTCGCCTCGCTGCTTGACTCGGTGAAGAGGTCTCTTACCTGATGGAAGCCGAGGTAATCCTGGATGGTGTGAGAGCAGAAGAAGATGACTCCCTCCGCCGTCACCACCAGAACAAACCCATTCAGAGCCTGCGGAGAGGAAACACATCGTTTGTTTCATCTCTCCAATCAGAACCGAAACAGCTTAGAACCCTCAAACTCAACTTAGTGAGGTGTTTAATGGATAAATGAGAGACAGACTGAAGTTCTTGATTCTCTTCAAACTTCAAACACATCAGCATGTTTGTTTTTGAAACCCAAATATCTAAAAAGGAGTTACATGGAATAAATACAGGATGAAATCTGTGTTTTAGGTGTCACATAAAGCTGCTCCAGACCGAAAAGTGTGTGATTCGTTCAAGAGAAATGAGCAATAAGAAAGAGAACAAACGAGGCCACACAGAGGGAGAGTGAGGATAAAAACAAAGAGCAATAAAATAAGGGAGATGAGCCTTCTGCCGCGGGCGGACGTCGGAGAGGAGAAGCCGGAGCCGAGTGGACGTCACTTCAGAGAGAAGTCATGTGGAGAAGGAGGAGGGAGGAGAAGGAGGCCGCTACGGGATGACTAACACCTTCATCATCGCTCCTCCTCGTCTTCCTCCAGCCTCGGGGCCCGGTGAGGAGGTGATGACACAGTGTCCCGGCGCTGCAGAGAGTCACAGCGGCGTCCTGCCAGCATCCGCCTCCACCTCACTGATGAGGATGAAGACGATGATGATGTTTACGGCCTCCTTAAGAACACAGCCTTTATCTGAGCGGACACGTGTGCTAATACACTCGCCCTCATTTCACCGTGCGCGCCGAGACGGTTCTCTAAGTTTGAGTCGCTGCCGTCGGGTCAAAACTTGAGCGTTTTCTTTTGCAAGCTTTTTTCTAAATCCATTAAATGATGTCAAAAATAACAGGACAGGTTATTTTCACTGCTGAATAGTTCACGTTGTGGACTGGAAAGAAACAAAACTCTTTCTTTACCTGTCTCTGGTGTGATATTAGCATCTGTACTACGATGTTCTGCCTCCTGATTGGCTGAAGTTTGCTCAGTAATTCAAGAAAACAGCACAGCTCTTGCTTACAGTAAACGCCTTAAGATTAAGGCAACAACTGATGATTATTTTCACTGTCAGTCAATCAGATGACTAATAATCAATTAGCTGTTTGGTCAAAAGTGTCCATCTGATGCTATCAAATGTGATAGAGGAGGAAGGAAACCAGAGAATATTCACATTTAGGAAGCTGGAATCAAAGAATTTAAACTTTTTTTCTGAAGAAATTACTCAAAATGATTCGTCGATCTCATGTCATGACAGCTGACGACTGAGTTAATAGTTGACAAAACGTCGATTCATCATTGAATCATTAAATTTATGACGCACACCAACAGATAGACCCATGAACTCATCTCCACTTTGCCTACAGGTAGTTGTAGTTTGTAGTACTGAAGATTATTTCAGGACTGACTGATGCAGCCATAAAGATTCGATTAAAGAGTGTAACGCCCAAAAATATGACTTTAAATGACTATAAATATATTACTTGAATCATTATGACACAGGAGGATATCAGCGTCTTGCAGTATTCGTTTCCATCATTTGCCCTGCAGTAAAAATGGCGGAGTAAAGCAGATTTCTTCATTATGTCACACTGAGGTGAACCTCTTTGGTTTCTAGACTGACCTGGGTAGAAGCCAACAGCGACGTTGTGTCCGAACAGCGACCAGGGAATGTAAATGAAAATGTGCGACATGCAGACGTGACAGTGAACAACCGCCGACAAAGCCAACTCTGAGGTAATGCAAAAAACTAATATATAATCCTCTGATTGCAGTTTCCTAAATCTAAATAACGCTCCATGCTTGAGCTGATTATGCATCATCAGTTCATCATCCCATGAATTTATAAATACAGAAGCCTTAGTCACTGGTTTGTACTATGAATCCAAGACTCTGCCGCAGGGTTCGATTTTATAGGCCTCTGTTTTTATAATTAGACTGATGGACTCTGCTTAATGGGTGAAAGTGAGTGGGTTTCAGAGGTCAAGGCACTGAAAAACAATGAGATTTATGCGTCACGTACCGCTGAAGAGTAAGGCTGCAACAACAAATCAATTAGTCATCAACTAATAAACTGACAGCAGTGTGTTTGGATAATTGATTATTCAGTTTGAGTAGTTTTCAAAGAAAGAAAAGTCTAACTTATCTGACTGCAGCTTCTTAAATCTGAATATATTCTGGTTTCTTTCCTCCTCTATGATGGGAAACTGGACATTTGTTATCTTGGGTGTTGGGAAACACTGAGATTTTCACAATTATTCTTACATTTTACACAGCAAAGACCTTGGTGATTAACTGAGAACTGAGCAAATCGATTCATATGTGGACAAAAGAAGATATCTGGAGACATCACTTTGTTTTTAGGAAATGTGTGAGGTTATTTTTGACTAGACAGAGCAATTCATCAATTAACTGAAAAAGCAGTCAGGAGATCATTAGTTACTGAGTCTTTCTCCTGCTGCTGAGTCAACTGATTTCTGTTTATGAATTAAAAATCAGACCTGAAATTATTTAATGGGATCAAATATTCATCCATGACCAGATTAGGTTTGGATCAAAGATTTGAGGTTTAAAACTGGCAAGAAGCCCGGAGCTACAGCAGGTGACCCCACCCAGAGCTGTCCAACACACACAGTGTGGTAGCATACATGCACCGTGTATAAATATTTATCGTAGGTTCATCTGTCTGCAGAAAACACATCCCCCTCTCTGCCTCCCGTGTTTGGCCAACCTGCCTCTCCTGAGATTGAGACCGAGTGTTTGTAATGTTTGTTGTCGCTGTCGGTGTGTTCGCTGGAGGACGACGAGCACAACGACAGCAAATCACAGGGAAACTCTCTGCCTGAGCTTATCATAGAAGAGGAATCCACCGCTGTCCGATCCGGGTCCTGAGCAGCAAACGGTGTTGTGTTTCTCTTTAACATAGCAGACTTTGTGATTAAAATAAATTAAATTGGACTGTCTGTTATTGTTATGTCACATTCAGCCTACTGGTGTGTTAGGAGGGGTGTGTTTTTAAGATTCGGTGATATCCTGTGAAACGTCCAAG
Source organism: Dascyllus trimaculatus (assembly GCA_024666655.1). Lineage (NCBI taxonomy): Eukaryota > Metazoa > Chordata > Actinopteri > Pomacentridae > Dascyllus > Dascyllus trimaculatus. The sequence continues at coordinate 3,799,531 of CM045468.1, read as the reverse complement.
AATACTTTAAATGCTTTTAGTTTATTTCCACCAACACACATGGTCGATCCAAACCCCCCTTCCATTCAATAATAGATGTGTTCACCGGCTCTGTATAATTCATGGGCTGGCGTCTGTAATGGAACAGAGCAGCTGAAGGCAGGAAGCTGCAGCCGTCCTCACCGCCGCTCTGAGCAATTCACTCCTCTGGGATCAATACGGTTATCGATAAACGGATCAAAGGAGTCGGTGTTTGCTTCTGTCTGTCTCAGGAAATCACTGTCAACAAATCAGTGAGCAGGCTCCACCCACAGCCTGTCAAACCTGCTGTTGTCTGATAAACAGCACACAAAGCCACGAAGTTGAGGAACAGTTTTTCACGAATTAAACTCCCCTTTGATTTAATTATGAAGGAAAATCTGCACCACAGCTTGAACAGTCTCCAGACATGCTCCCATCTCTCTAAATTCTCACTAAATCAACAGACTTGCAGGTTTGATACATCACTTTTCATTTTTTATGTTGTCATTCATCACAATTTTGAACTTGAGACTGCTCGGTCTCAGTCACGTGACGTTTTCTGAGCGTTGCAGCACCACCGGCTTCCTTAAACCATGTCAAAGAAGTCGTCTGTGTGGCTGCATTTTGTTAAAACAGACTGCCATGAAGTCAAGTGTAACCTTTAAAAAACAGCTCTCTGACTGGTGGAAGAGTAAAAAGTCAAGCCCGAACACAGAACCTCTTCAAAGCTGCAATAACAGGATTTTTTGGCCACTTAGACGCAAAATAAGGAGACAAGTTGTGAACACGGCATCGACATGTGGTTGAACATGTTAGCAAACAGAAGATTTTCGTTTAATCATGGAGCAATATTATTATTCAACCATTCAAGTCCAATACTGCTCATGTTTCAAGTCAGTATTTTGCTCAGAAGAAGGCTAAAACCTCTGGAAGGGTGCCACCAGTTCCTTTATGTAGGGAAAGCAGACAGAGCTAATCCACATTTAACAGACCCATACCTCCATAAAAAATAAATCAACAACATCCTGTCACTGCTGAGGCTTTTGAAAAATAATAATACTGTGTCTGCTTGAAAAACAACCGTCTCAAACCCTCTCTGGTCGACAACCGAAAGCAGAGATGCTTCTGCTGTAAGTCGAAGAAAAACACGCCATTTGTCCTGCCGTCCTGCTGTGCGGAGCAGCCTCGCCTCCATCAGGAGGTTTCAACTGACCCGGCATGACTGAGAGTCTCTGCATGATGCACGGAGGAAAGCCTCAGAGACAGGAGGTCAGCAGCAGCCAGGTGATAGCGACTTGTTGATGGAAAATAATGCTTTAAAAGACGCACTGGAAGACAGCGATCTAAGCATTTAAGACAGTGGTTCTCAACTGGTCCAGCCTCAGGGCCCACTATGTCTCTATTAATAACAGTCGCAACCCCAATTTTTGAAGTTTGCTGTTCCTGTTAACAAATTAAGGTTTATTTGGGTGAAGTCTCAACGCATTTTGATACAACTTAGGAACATTTTGGCTTTTTTTTTTGTAATTTTGGTAGATTTGGATGCTTTTGCCAAGTTTTTGGGCATATTTTGGTCCATTTTGACAGATTCTAAACACATTTTGGTTCATTTTCGACACGTTTTAGCTTAAATTTCTCAAATAATCTGGCAGAACCAAATCTAGAGGTTAATAGTGGGCAACTACTGGTGTCGCCTCCATTAAATATCCTGCTACTGAAAGCAAACTGTGTCATAAGAAACACGTCCTTTAAAATAAAAGACTTTATACCACTACTTTTTACGGGGGGCATGCTTCTGCGACCCTCTAAAAATGGCTTCGCGACCCACTTTTGGGTACCGACCCACCAATTGGGAACCACTGATTTCAGACACATCACACGCTCAGGTTTAGCGTCCATTTCTCTCAGGAAGCTACCACAAAAATAAAAACAGTTGTGCCTCCCATAAGCACTGAGACAAAAAGGGATGAAGCAGAGGTTTGAATGGACTGTTTCTGACCGACCTGCAGCAGCAGCTCCCCCTCAGATATCCGTCCGTCTGCACATCCTGCCGCCTTGCTGCCACCGTTGCCGTCGCTGCTCTTGCTGACGCCATTGGACAGCTGGTTCTTCAACGCCACTGCAGAAACAAGAAAAAGTCAGTGTTTGTTTACAGACATTTTAAGAAACCCCCTCACAGGAGTCACACATTATGTCTTAGAACTCGTCCCAAACTCATCACATCAAAGGTGAAGATAGCTTGTTATTTTTAGCCTTATTGTACGTTTGTATTTCCTCTCTTGCTTCTTCCATTCATTTATCTAGCTGTGGTAACATGCACATTTCCCCTGTGAGGGATCAGTAAAGTTTATGTTATGTTTTGCAGGGAGTTACACCGACAACATGTGAGAAAAATGGGGAAATCTTATGGCAAAGACAGAGAATCACAGAAGAAATACAAAAATCAGGGCAACTGACAGAACGAAAGGCACAGATGTTTACTAACAGCTTGTGTTTTACTTCATTATCTTGCAATCAAACCCATACAAACTCTATTTTCTTCACTGTTTATTACGACTGAAGTGCTTCCTGTACAGTCAGGCAGACAAACAGCCTCAGAGGGGATTCTCCGTGGCCTTTAACCCCCGAGACAAAACACGGAGGCCAGCAGTGTGCCTTAGACCCCGGGGATAACATCTGACTGAGTGGGCCCAGTCTGAAGGAAACAAAGACCTTTTTCTGAAGCGGCAGCGGAGACGTTAATGGAAGAGGAAGCCTGCGACAATGGCCAGGCCCAAGGTTGGACCAGTTAAACTGTTTCGTCTGATCGCGACCCAGATTCCCAACAGGGATCAATAAAGCTCCATCGCATGTCTTCATTATCATGAATGGAGGCGTTGTGTTGACCAGCCCCGTTGTAATTACATCAAGCCAGACTGAAGTTAGGATTTTTGATGAATTTCATTAAAAGCTGCTCATGTGTGGAGCTGGACGCTATTTATAGGGTTATCACAATGAATGAATACAATAACTTTGCATTTAAAGATTAGCTCCTGCCTCAGAGGAGCAAAATCAGTCATGAGGAGTATTGTTGGCGATGTACTGTCAGCACAGAGTCAGTTAGGGTGAATGATTCATAACAAAACCAGTAATCTCACTGAACCGCTGTTGAAGCAGTGACCTTAACTCAAAAATGACTCCTTACAGAGCTGCCAAACCTTTGTGTAGTGGAAACTCACAATGCAAGGAGAGAGTAAAAAAAAAAGAAAAGAAGCAAGTCCACTATCAATAATTGAGAGCTCCGAGGGGTGGAGGGGGCATATTTGCGCCCTGACGTCATGAACGGGGGCCGCCGGCAAGAAAAAACACCCCGAGGCGGACGTGAGGAGGAGGAGAAGGGACATCTGTTGGCAAAACGCGAGGCGACGAGGACACCAACAGCCGATAAAAACATCACAACAGACGCTCCTCAGTCCTCCGGTTCGATGCACAGAGGCACAAAGGACGTGTACATAAAGAAATCTGAGTGTTGCGGACGGAGAAAACACGGAGCAGAAACACACGTGGAAGGTCGAAATCAATAATACGCTGAGAAATGTGTGGAAAACAACTGTGAGTTTTAATCCATCGAGTGAGAAACTATGAATCCAGACCTCAGCTGTGGATATTTGTGTACATATTTGTGAATTTCTGTGTATAACTAAGTCTATTTGTGCATATCTACACAGTGTCTAACTATACATTTCTGTGGATGGCTTTATACATCCGTGCTTATCTATAAATATCCATGTATATCTGTGTGTTTATTTGTGTATATCTGTGCTCACATGAGGCCTGAATCATTTCGTAAAAACACCTAATCGCAGTTTTTCTGTCAGATATTGCAGTAAGAAGTCAATCTTGAGTTCAGTAATCACTATACGATCGTTTTAAGACATGTGATGGGGCTTGATCACACCATCCAAAGTGTGGCTGCATGAATTTGTAACGCCCCTGATAAGACGGTTCAATACGCTGCTGGGTCAAATACACCGTTTAACATGCTGATTACTTCAAATGGTGATTTCAGTTTGAATTGTTCAGCCTTAATCTAAATCCTGAGTATATTTCTGTATAAAACGGTACAAAAATGTGAGTAAAAATGTGTATTTCTGTCTACATCTGTGCACTGCAAAAACTCCACATCTTACCAAGTTTATTCGTCTTATTTTTAGTCCAAATGTCCACTTGATTTGAGATAAATTCACTTTCCAGGTAACATTTCAGCAGATGGAGGGACGTGTTTTAAGACAACGCATCTTAAATATCTTGTTAAGTCAAACAATCTTGAAATGATCTTGTTTTAGTTGTATTTTACCAGAAACAAGGTTCATTTCATTTCATACATGTTTCAAGCTGAGCTGTTGTTTGTATCAGATAAATAATCTGGATTTAAGAAATAAAGTTGGAAAATCACCAATTCATATCAGAAAACAGCTGCATGTGTAAAATGTGTTTAAAAACAAAGCAAATGTCTGCTTTTGAGTTAAAACACCTCCTTTTGGGCGTAGCTGGCTTCACCTAAAACACAACACCTTCAAATGCTGTCAAACACCACTAAATATTAGGATTTCTAGCCAACTGTGAGAAGACATTATATCTCAGAATGCTTCAGTTAATCTGTGTGATCTTATTTCAAGTACAAGATGGTCTTAAATCTAGAGAAGAGCCACGATAATACAACTAAAATAAGTTGAATACATCTCAAATTAAGAAGCTGACATTAAACTTATTAAATCTATTTAATTCTTTATCATGTCTGGTTTATTCTAAGACACCTCAGATTGACAATGCTGCTAAAATAAAGCTTAAAATAAGTTTTCCTGCTAATCTTAAGACCTTAATATTCTAAATATCATGTCTTATTTCAAGAAATGTGACCAAGCAAATGTTCACTTGTTCTACTGGCAGATTTTTTCACTTATTTCAAAGTAAAAGTGCCTTGAAGTGAGTTTTTCTTTCTTGTATTGGGAGGGGCATTTTTTACAGTGTGTGGCGTCTGTTTATGTAGAACTGAGCATATCTGCACACCAACACATTGTTGACAGCTAAATGAGAGGCTTTAAACTGTCTTATTTTGTCAAACAAGAAGCTCAAAACTGAAATATAGTCAGTGTTCAGTGATAAAGATGGAATTAACACAGAAACTAGCACAGAGATGCTGCATTGAAGAGGCAAACGTTTGCTCGATAAATGGCTAAAACAACTTTCTGCATTGATTATCTGTGTTATTGAAGCTGACAGTGCCTCCATCGCCTTCAGCGTCCTCATTTCCTGCCCGCTGCCCCAACTTGACCCAGAAAAAAGACGAGTCAAAAACAAAGCAGTATGCATCAGTTCTACCTAAAAACCCTGCCGAGGTCAAAGTCATTTTTTCAGGCAGGCGATTTGACGACTCAACACAACAAGATGAGAGAACCAGCTGACAGCGGCGAGTCGATCTGGGAGGAGGGGGGATGATGATATAAACAATGACCCGTCTAATCCAGCGCCTCATCCCCCACCACCCCGTGTTCGCAGGGTGTGTGACCGAAATTAATTTTTCAAAGGTTCAGCCGAGTGCAGTGGCGGCGGCGGGAGGAGAGCACCTCCCAGATGACGAAAACAGAGCAGAGATGTCGGCAAACTACAATGTGTTTGTGGGTGTTGGGCTTAAAGACGCTCGTGTTAAATATTCATGAAGGCTATTCAATAATAATGCACCTCTATCTAAAATAGTCGCTTAATACCAGAACTGACTGGAACGTTGCATTTATGTCCACGTAAAGAAACAACTGAGTAAATCCCAGGTCGGTGCCATGATATGTGGCTGTGGTGTTACGCAACGAAAACCCAAACATAAACATGTCAGAGGAGAGAAACAACAAAAAGCAGCACATGTGACAGAGGCAGGAGATGAAACACAACGATGTCGCATTACATAAGTCAGCACTAATCTGCTTAGAGTACGAGGCAGATGGCTGCACATGGAGGCAGATGTGGAGCAACGCACACAAACAAACACACACAGGAAGCACACCAGTCATCACCAGTTCATCATCTTTACCAGACGTCCTGAACGCAGCGTCGACACACGGATCAAAGCTTGGGCCGGCACACGAGTGCAGTAGACACTTCTCTTCTCCTGCATTTGCTGCTTCGTGAGGTGGAACAAAGTCGAACGCGCAAAGACACAACCGGAGAGCTTGAAGGGAACGTTTGGGAACGCTAGGAGTTCGCTTTAAGAACGTCTCAATGTCCAAAGATCACAGGATTCATATCTCCAAAACCAAAACACTGAGACCTGAGGAGGAGGAAATGGAAAAGCTGCACGGGAGCTTTTATTTCTTAAACTGGAGCGAAAAAGGCAGTTTTTGTCTTATTAACCAAACATATAAAAACACAGCTTCAAACAGGAGCAACTCAGAGCTGCAACTCACCTTTATTTGAATTGTTGACTAACCTGCCTGTTATTTTCTTTACTAATCAATTAATTGTTTAATCTGTGAAATGTTGAAAAATGTTCAAAAATATCCAAAACGATGTCCTCAGACAGAAACGCTCAGTTTACTGCGACAGAGGAGGAGAGAAACCAGAGATATTCACATTTAAGACGCTGGAATCTGACTTTTTTTCCTTCAAATTGATCAAAATAGAGAGCGATTGATTTAACGTTTGACAGCTAATCGATTAATCGTTGCAGCTCTCCTCCTGAATGGTGTGTGTGACGCGTAAACGACACTGTTGGAGTCTAAAAATAAAATATAGGCCAATACAATCAAAGCCTGCAGCAGTGTTTTGGATTCACGGTACGAAGCAGTGACTCAGGCTTCTGTATGTGTAAATTCATGTGATGAATTTGTACATAATCAGGTAAAGTATGTGGCTTCATTACAGCCCTGTGGAATTTATTGTTTCTTCATGAGACGTGACGTTCTTTGTTCAATCCGTCTCTCTTCAAAAGGTCCACAAAGCGTCCACGAGTGGATTATCCTGCCGTGTTTTTATTCCTGGAGGCTTTCATCTCCTCCCTGCTCCTCAGACCTACATTGCTGAGTGGCTGAGACTTGGAACGAGGGTCACTCAGCGGCCACGGGCGAGAGGAGCTGGCCCACAATACGTTAGTGTTGTATTAATGCATCAGGATGAGCGCCGGGTCGTCCAGGGTTCAGACGGAGAGGGGTCCTCCGGCCCGGTTCTGCAGGGTCGACATGTGACGCCGAGGTGTGATGTGCTTTTGATCACACGCTCACACGTCCGGGTTGGTGTCGCACGCCTTCGGGCTGCCGTTTGACTCTTTAGAGCAGTGGTTCTCAACTGGTGGGTCGGGACCCAAAAGTGGATCGCGAAGCCATTTTTGGAGGGTCGCAGAAGCATGAAAAAAGTAGCTGTATAAAGTCTTTTATTTTGAAGGACGTGTTTCTCATGACTCAGTTTGCTTTCAATAGCAGGATATTTAGTGGTGGTGACACCAGTAGTTGCCCACTATTAACCTCTAGATTTGGTTCTGACAGCTTATTAGAGAAATTTATGCCAAAACGTGCCAAATATGAACTCAGAATCTGTCAAAATGGGCCAAAAATACGCCCAAAACTTGGCAAAAGCGTCCAAATATACCAAAATTCGCAACAAATAAGCCAAAATTTTCATGAGTTGTATCAAAATGTGTTGAGACTACACCTAAATAAACCTTAATTTGTTAACAGGAACAGCAAACTTCAAAAATTTGGGTCGCGACCGTTACTAATAGAGACATAGTGGGTCCTGAGGCTGGACCAGTTGAGAACCACTGCTTTTTAGAGGACAAAAATGCAAAAACATCTGCTGGACGGTGAATTTTTCAAACAGTTAATTCAGAGCAGTGTGCTGCGATATTTATATTTAGAAAAAAAGGCTTAAAACATACATCAGATATAAACGGGAAGCAGCTGATTGGACACATCAGCTCTGGTTAAGTGCTGGAGTGTGACTTTAAATCAAACTAACAAAGCAAAGCAAAGCTACAGTAAATAAATCAGGGAGAAAACACATCAACAAATAGTTTCTGGACCGGATCTGTGAACTAGATCAGTGGGGGTTTGCTATGATGGCCTGCGTAGTGAATTTGAGAGGAAAAGACTGATCCTCAACGTGGCGTTTGTTGCTGTTTTGCCAGTTTGACCCATCAGAATCGAGCCCCGTGCAGCAGCTTTTCTCAGGGACACTCAGAGAACAAGAGTAGGTCCTATTTCTTTTCCTCAGAAACACACCTGAAAGGGGCAGTTCTTAAGGTGTGAATGCACAAAGGCTAAGGTCACCCAAAAACAGCCCGCAAGTGGAAAATGAGACTGGGTTTTTCAAGAAGTAATGACATAAAATTAAAAAATAAAGCAGCTTTTTTACACAAAGATCTCCATCAGTTTTAAGGATCTTTACAGAAACTCATGTATGTAGAAAAGTAGACATGATTCAGGAAGTTCAAAGTGAAATCAGTTGTTCTGGGAGGTGCAGTTAGTTGTTAACAGCATCCTACAGGAGGTTGGTTTATAATCAGTGAGCTCGTTTTAAACTCCTGAACTTCTACAACCTTCATCCAGCTGAACCTGAGGACTCCCAGATTCCTCACATTCAGCGACATTAAAGGATTTTCCGGCTGAACTGATTTCTAAAGGCTGTTTGTTGTTTTTGGACAGACTTACAATCTGCTTTTAATAGCAAATCTGTGAACACATTCAAGACTGCCAAACACACACACACACACACCTACATCCCAAAATCCATCTGCTATGCCTGTAAGCCTGTTAACTCCTCGACAAATCCAATCCCCTGCACTTCACCGCTTCTTAAACAGAGTCTGAATCGCGGGGAGCCCAGACGCAGAGGTCGCGACCTCCAAACTCTGCACCATCGCCCAAAGCGCCACCAGCCACCATCACGTTGCAGCCATTTCTAAAAACGGACCTCCACCGTCCAAGAACAAACATTTGGCTTCCCTCTGTTGTATAAATCCTTCTGGCTGAATTATTAACAGCAAGCAGCTGCTGAGTTACGCTCTGAGAGGCTGCGTGGACCCAAATATAAAACAAGAGGAGAAACGAACATCGAGGCAAAGGAAGTTTCAGCTTTGTCGCTCCAAATGGTGGCATCTTCAGACAGGATCAACAGGGGTAAAAACTGCACCGTGAGACAGATCACAGCCACGTTTTTGAGTTTTTTGCAGTCTGAAATACGAGAAAACACTTCAGATTCCACCTCAAACACAGCTCCGCATTGAATCTTCCAACTTCTTCCAACATAAACTGCACCATTTCGCAGTCTTGCATTTAAAAGCACTTCCCCAAACCCAAGACAACCTCCTCAGATCTCAACAGAGACCCTTTCCTGAACCCTCCCCGACCTCATCTCCGCCTCTTCCCGCATGTTTTTCTGCCTCCGTGTCTGCAGGTTCCTTTCCGAGGTGTGAAAAGCTATTTCAGTGTTTCAGCAGGCAGTGGAAAAAGAAAAGGGCAAGCGGCTATTTGGAATCTCCAGACTGACATTTACCAGCTTCTCTTTCTTTATTTATCTGCCTCAGTTTCAAGATTCATCCTCGTCACCACTCTTCAACCACAGTCCAGACTAGTTTACAATCGGTGGCATGCTAACTCGACTTGAGGTTTGTAGTTTGGAAAAAGCAAGTCTCTTCAAATTCTCCCACTTCCCTACCTGAGAAGAAGCTCTTGGTGCGCAGGTAGCTGACGCTGAGCCTCAGGATGGACAGCTTGTCCAGGCTGGAGATGACATCTTCGGGGAAGGGCAGCAGGCTGGCGAGCCGGTCCAGCTCCGAGTTCAGCCGGTCGCGGTGCCGCTTGGACGGGTTGGACTTGGCGCCTTCGGTAGGGGTCGGTTTGACTCTGGACATGAGGACATTTCACACGTTTTTTTCACCCGCGAGTGAATATTTATCACTTCAGGAGTGTCAGAAAATGTGTCACAAAAAAGGGCTGTACTGGTCTATGGGGTACATACTGGTTATATATTGTCCTAAAACAGATTTAATAGAAAATATCAGGTCGAAGAAGAAGAAAAGCAGCATATGTTCACTTTAAGAAGCTGTAGTCAGGATTTTTTTTGATTAAAACTTAATTTATGCGATTAATATTTCATCAAAATGGTAGTATTTTTTATTATTACGACCTGAAAGTCATAGCTCTCCCTGAAATTTTGCTATTTACATATTTCTCACCTTTGTTTTCATGTATTTGTCATATTAATCTGATCCTAAGAGGCTGACATTGTTGTCCAGAATCACATACTACATACTGAATGAACAGAATTAATATTAAAAAGACTATATATGATCATATGTTGACATCACGAGTCACTAAGGGCTTTAAAATGTCAATAAAGGGCAATTTCCACAAGAAAAAAAGATGTTTGAGATGTCTCATTAGTGGTAGCTATTGATTAGAGCCACATTTAATATGATTACACGTGTTTTTACTACACTAATGTGAATTTTCTATTTACAGTAATGACAAATGCTGCTTGCAACTCCATTACAGTGCGTTTATTTCGTGTCTGCATGCTGGATGTCAGGGCTAAATGGATGAGACGTGCAGTTAAGTGTAACTAATAGGTCTTAAATAATTAGAATTAGCGTCAGTGCTGGATGAAGCCACTTTAAATAACATTATCAAAGCGCACTTTTCGCTAACTCACCCTTTCTGCGCCGGTTTTCTCCGTTTGCGTCCAGCGTACATGTCGTTGCTCGTCTGGTCTCAGTGAAGCTGCGGTAAATCCATCAACGTGTGTCCAGCAGAAAGCGTCCCACGGAAACCAGTGGCTCTCCCGGTAATCACCGGCATGTGATTCCTCCGTTTCCACTGCGGCGGCTGGAGGCTAGCGGTAAACACGGCACGTCGCGCGCCCGTTAGCTTAAAACAAACACCGTTAAAACTTGAACCAAAGCGCTGATTCGCAGCTTCACGGAACAGAAGGACATTAAATAGACGCTACAGACGGATAAAAACGCCGTGAACTCCCGGTGAAACGCACCGAGGAAAGCTCCCGGTGAGGAACAGTAAAGTAGTGACGGTACTATCGCAGTTAGTCGCTCCGGTTATCCCGTCCATGGCGCGCCGCCGAGCCGTCAAATCCCGCGGACGTTCCGCAATTTAATAAAAACAAGAAGAAGAAAACACCCTTTAAACTTCACATCCTGGAGGAGAACTGGTCAGCAAACACGGTAAACCGGTGAAGTTCCTCCCCTCCTCCGGTGCTGTCCGGTGCTCTCCTCTCCGCTGCTCTCTCTCCTCTCCGGTGCTCCCTGCGCCTCTCCAACCAGCGCGCGCCTCCCGGGCACTGATTTGACGTCGGGAGCGCGCAGGAGGTCAAAGGTGACGTAGGAGCAAAAATAACGGTCGAGTTTTAAGATTTAAAATAACGGTCGACATTTTATATTTAAAATAATTTTAAATTCAATTTAATCCTACAATAGTACAGTTTAAATGTTTTAATTAACATTTAAAGTGGTGTAATTCTACGCTTGAATAATTTATTGCTGTAAGTTTAATTTAATAATTTATTGCTGCATGTTTACTTAAAGAAAACACACACAGTACGTTTTAAAGTTAGAAAAACAGCATCATTAAAAAATATTACATAGGTAATAATCAATCAAATCAAGACAGCAATTTTACTTGTTGGAATCTTTTGAACAACCACTGGCTCAATGTGGCTAATATTAGCTAGCTCTAAATCACAAGCTTACTTCAACTTAGCTTAAACTTAAGCTACACTTTAGAAGAAATACTGTCTCTATTTTAATTTTTTTTTTTCAAATAACATACATGGTTATTTTCTCTGTATTAGACTATTTAACAGGATATCAAGTGAAAATTAACAATTTTATCTTAATAAAATTAGCTTATATCATGCTAAGCTAACTCAATTCAACAATATAAATTAATTCTAAATTATATTTATACATATTTTTCACATAAGTAGGATTAGTTTCTACACATGAGACAAAATAATACTACATAATGTTAAAACTGTCTCAACCTTGACCTGCTACGCCAATAAAGTATTGATTAAATTTTAATTTTTTTATTTTACTACATGTAATTACAGCTATGCTTTTTACATAAAATATTTATTTACTTTAGAGATACAACACAAAATAATCCTACATTAAGCTTATATTAACTTCTTGGGGAGGGGGTTGTACATTTTTTAAATTTTAAATGTATTTACAGCAACTTAAAATTAATAGAATATATATAAGATTAGTACCGATAGATTAAACAAATCAACACTATATAAAGTCAAAAATTGACCTGCTATAACCTTAAAAGGTGACATATGCTAATTTTTAAATGCATTTTTAGTCATTTAGTAGTTATTCTATCATTATTATTTTATTTATTTAAATTTATTTTATGGTATTGCTGCTTTTGCTTACAGATTATAGGCTATATTGCTGTTTTCTGTTAGTTTTTAAACGTAAAACTGGATACAAATGAGCTTTTTAGCAATGTTCTATGCTTTTAGAGTCATGTTTTGTCATTTAATGAGGCAATATCACGGTCAAAACATCCTTTTTTCCACGTCTGGACGTATTTAAGTCAGCTCGCCTTGCAATGCGGCGTGTCACAGTCAGATAATAAAAGCCAACATCTGAGTTTTGTGGCCCAGTTTGCTGCGAAAACCATTAAAGGCTTAACTGGGAGCAGATTGTCAAACATGAGTTCACATGAAGGGCTATGAAAACAGAGCCACACTGCCACCTAGTGGATAATGGGAACCATCACACCGGTTAAAACCACAACATTAGGACCCCAATGTTGTTTTGAAATAATAAAAACTGCAGCGCTTTTTCATCGTTTACACATAAAATGTTATATTTTCGTAATTTTTAAATGACATTTTAAAGTGAGGGGCTCCAAAATGTCAAATATAAGCACAATATCTTGACTCTTTGCAGTGCAGTGATCAGATCACCTTTAATATAGTGAACATGTAAAGACTGACTCAAACACTCTTCCACAAGTAGAAGCAAAATATTGAAAGCAACTCCACGAGATATAATAAGTTGAAAAGTTACAAAAAGAAAAAAAACGTAACAGGAGGTTTACGTATGTATATGCTGTGCAGAAAATGTACAAAAAATGGTAGGCGTGAGTCAGATTAAGGCAATATGATATTAAAATACACAATATATGACAATACATATTTGAAAATAAAAGACAAATATATATATTTATATACAGTTACACAAAGATACTGCATTCTGGAGTCATGGCCTCCGAGGGTTTGAAAAATCAAAGTATAATAAGTACTTTTTAAAAAAAAATGTAGAAGCAAGCAACAAAAAAATAATATTTATAATCCTATATGAGAATACTTTGTGAAGAGAAAGGCTCTGATTGAAAGCAGGTTTAAAAAGAGGAGAAGATGCTGCGTAAAGCTACGCGCCTCGATTCGTACTGAGCTGATGGTGGTTTCCGGTGAGTTCAGGGGCCCTTGAGCACGTTTTGGGTGGTTTTACAGCTGCTTCGGCTCAGTTTTCAGGATTTAAAATCTCACGTTTAACTGTCAAACTCTTCCAGTCCATTTCTCAGCTGTATTTATGTCGCAGTATTTATATAGTTTGCAGCGTTTGTGGTCAACACAAGTCAAGGTAATACAGCCACCGTCGTCGTTTTGTGTGGCGTAATCTATATTTACAGCAATACAGAAGATTTTCAAGAGGACTTCTTGCTAAAATGTTAATAAATGCCTGCTGTAGACTCTGCTTTAAGGTTTCATGAGGTGCCATTCGACCGTGCTGCTGTAAAAACTGAGCCAAAGCATCTGTAAAACGCTGCTCCTCAGCAGAGCGTAGGCGGTTTACTACATTTCCCAGAATGCCCCAGCTTGCGCACACCGTCCTCGTCAACGTCCGAGCCGCACCTGGAGCTGAAAAACAAACCCGCGTCTGTGTTTTGGCGACGTCAGCGCGTCACGCTCACATCACGCGAGATGTTTTTGCTGTTGTTTGTCTGTAAAACGTGGACGAGACCCAAGTAAAGAGCAAATCCCTTCATCTGAGAGCCTGTAACTGGAGAATGTTTAGCATTTTTCGCTATTTCTTCTGCTAAACAAACGGCTGAAATGATGATGATCCGATTGAAAAGATTTAGCTCCTTGAGGAAAACAGCTACAGGTTTCATCGACGTTGGATGTTGACGTAAACAATATTTACAAGCTGGGATGTGTTTCTGTTGATCTGTGAATGTTTAACAGGCAGCTACAATCACTCTGGTCCATTTCTTGCTTTTTTTAAAACTCGAAAACGAACGTCAGATCTGCGTCCTGTCTCGTCCCTTTGGTATCCTGGAGGGGGAAACGTCCCAGATGGCTTAGCTGATTGGTTTTCAGAAATAAAGTCCGCGGCTCAGTACGGGTTGAGGCTTCTCTCACAGCATTTCATTTTATTTGTCTTTTTAAAAAAGAGGTCAATTAAAAAGGCACTTGTTTGTTTCCATTTTACGTCCTCGTTTAAAAAATATACAGTAGCTGCCTTTGACTGTTTTACTTCTGTGTTTCGCTGCCGGACGGGTGGACGACGCTCCAAGCAAGAAGGCCGATAAGCAAGACGGAAAGAGGGGAGAGCAGGAGGGCGGGAGGTCGACGCCGGTGAGCGTCCTCAAAAAGGAGGATTTAAGGGGAGTCTGAAGGCAGGGCTCAACTATTTTGTGAAACTATTATTAATTTAAGTCTGACTGAATCAATCCAGCGTCTTTAAATGTCTTTAAGAGTCTTCGTCTTAATTTAAAGAGTGGCTTTTAAGGAATCACATTCTGTGTTTCGCTTTGGCAAACACCTTAAAGGACTAGTGCAAAACAAAAGTCATTCTCATGAATTGGCTTGGTAAGGCAAGGCAACTTTGGTTTCCATCAAATATCGAATGTTTGTAAAAAGAATCGACCGTCCCTTTAAAGTTCCCGACGGCCGTGTCAGTTCAAGGCACCGTCTGGATTTTGTCAACAACAACAACAACAACAACAAGCAGCAGAAGAAATGCGGAAGAAAAGAAGCGGGGAGGGGAGACGAAGCTGGCTCAGTGACGAAGCTTTTTAAAATATATAAACAAGCAGCCGTTTTCACTGAATCTGTTAGTAGGATGTCATTTTGTTGTGCGCTTCTTTTCTTTATTTTTTGTTGTTTTTTTTAAATCATATATTTATTTATTTATTTATTTATTTTATATATATATATACCCTGTCTGCAAAGCAAATCTCCCTCACTGGGACAGCAAAGAGTTGAAATGACCTCAAATCAAGACGCATCTTCAAAAGGACAAACAGCAATAATACAAATTAAAAAGAAGAAACTACAGATTTTATCCTTCTGAGCGTTCCGAACAGGTTTGTTTCCGAGGGTCGGGGGCCAACAGGACGTCCTCTCGCCGTTCTTTCCTTTCACTTCTGCATCGATCAGTCCAGTAATCCCAGTTTGGGAGCGTCTCAAACCGGACTGTTCTGTCGCTTTGGCGTGGCGCCGACTGGTTTGTTTTGAAGCGTACAGGAGGCTCACCGCCGCCCCCTTGTGGCCAACATTGACAGAACACCCTCAGAGCAGCTCCGATTACCGTCCGTGGAGGTTCTCGGTCATCCGGGTCGACGCCGTCCTCCTAGTTTGGCATCTGGACTTACCTGGAGGAACTAAAGCAAGGCCAGACGCCACGGTTGAAACCACGAGGACGGCTCAGACGCTTCTGTCTGTTTTTCTATCAGCATTTGTTCGTTTTTGTGACCTTTTTTCTGCAGATCTGGTCGCCAAACTAACCGTTTGAGCTCTGAACTGTTTCATTTACAAGAGAGAAGTGACCTTGACTGAGTAACTATCAGGTGAAGAGCAGCGCTGGGCCTTTTGTTCTGCTCCTTCCAGTGGCAAACAGTCATTCTGATTCCCGGACGTCCAGACGTTCCAACCGAACGCCGAAGAATACGCAGCAAAGAGGATAAAGGCTCTCGTCCGTCGGCGGTTTGTTGATCGCTGATGGCGGCTGATCTGGCGACACGTTCAAATGATGCCATATTTTTTTGGTGCAATCCAACCAGCTCCAAGAGGAATTCACGTCCAGCTCCGATTCCACCAAAAACCAGCCGAACTCACAGCTTCCATCACGGTTTCCTAGCAACAATAATAATAATAATAACGATTAAAAAAAAAAGAGAAGGAGAGGCGTCTTGTGTCTCGTCTCCTCGTCCTTTTCGGGCACATTCTTGTTCTTCAGTCTACTCCGCTTTCCTTTTCTTTTAGAGACGGGAGTCTTTAGTTTCCTTTAAAGCGACGCTTCAGTCCAGAGGTCTCGGCGGCTGCTTCCTATTTGTTCTCCGAGTAGCACGTGTTCCCGTTGGGCAGCGACGAGAACGGGAAGCCTCCGTTTCCGGCGACTGGACGGTTGTTGATCTGGAAAGAAGAGACCGACAGGTTTAGCTGACGTCGTCCCGTCATTCACAGACGAACTCTGGTGCAGAAAAACTAAACAAGAGTCCATCTGACAGCAGAGATTTCAGATTAAACCTGAGACTAAGACCGATTTTCAAGCACAAAAGCAAAATAAAATCAGTCTGTGTTTAACTACAGAAACTAATTCATCATCTAGATCAGTGGTTCTCAACTGGGACCCAAAAGTGGGTCGCTAAGCCATTTTTAGAGGGTCGCAGAAGCCACCCCCCAAAAAAGTAGTGGTGTAAAGTCTTTTATTTTAAAAGACGTGTTTCATGTGACGCAGTTTGCTTTCCAGCCAGTAGTTGCCCAATATTAACCTCTAGATTTGGCTCTTATTGGAGAAATTTATGCTAAAACGTCCCGAAAATGAACCAAAATGTGCTCAGAATCTGTCAAAATGGACCAAAATATGCCCAAAACTTGGCAAAAACATCCAAATATACCAAAAATAAGCCAAAATTTTCCCAAGTTGTATCCCAAAGCATTGAGACTCCACCCGAATAAACCTTAATTTGTTAACAGGAACAGCAAACTTCAACAATTTGGGTCGTGACTGTTATTAATAGAGACGTAGTGGGTCCTGAGGCTGGACCAGTTGAGAACCACTGATCTAGATCATGTGGAGCCACCAGCTGTCTGTGGGCACCATTTGTTCCATTTTTTGTCGGTTTTTTTTGTGATTTATGCCACTACAACTGCGTCGCACTGCACAGAAAGCACGTTTTAAATACAAGGCATGCTTCTTTTTTTAAAATCTGCTACTGGCATCAATCATCAGAGCCGCAAACTGTTAAAACACAAAGAATAATGAACGCGGGATCTGCGGTTCTGTGGGAAAATGAGTCGAATTTCATCTAATTCTCATCAATTAATAAATTCGCCAAAAATAAGTTGTTCGCTCCAACAACATTCTGTAAAAAAATAAAAATTCTGAGGTCATCGACGCAACTAAGAAGCCACGTGTCGCTCGGCTGTGACCAACGGCGACGTGACAACAATTCAGAGAGCTGTGCAGAGAAGACGAGTACAGAAACAAGAATCGACGCACAGACGAGCAGCGTCTCTCTAGAGCTGATAGACGGAGTGAAGAAGGTTTGTAGAGGCTGTAAAATGCAAACAGGGAAAGATTAGAATCACATGAGGAGCTCCGATATCGGTCACGCCTCTACTTTTCAACCATTTATCAGAACCAGACACCAGATTTCCATTCAGATCCCTTCATTCTACATGTCTCATTTAGAAATTCACCCGAAATCAATCATTTGCTTCGACTAGATTCTGTAAAAAATAAAAAATTTAGCACTTCTTAGTTCAACCTTTAGTGACTGAGCTGCGACCAACAGCCACATGACAATAATTCTGGGACTCCTGAGGGACGTAATATTCCGACAAATGCTTCTTTACCTGCGTCTGTTCGCTGAAGTTGAGGAACTGCTGCTGCTGCTGCACCAACAGGCTGCTGGGGTTCAGACCAGCCGCCATCTGACAGGACAGAGCCGCCTCGTCAGGGTTCGGGATGGCCGCAATCACCGGCACCGATCCGCCTCCGGGCAGCGCCTGGTAGAAGCAGGAGGGCTTGGAGGGGATCTGGTTGGAGGCCGGGTTCATCCTGGCCTGGCTGAGGTGGACTCCGTTTCTAGGCAGCACTGGGGAGGCGTTGGGGAACATGCAGCTTCTGGAGGACGACGCCTCCAAGTCCTGCTGGCCAGGAAACGGGGCGCCGGACGCCTCTGCAGTCCTGAACGGCGGCCTGACGGCGCCGACGTCTCCTGGATTCCTCTGAAAGCCAGATATCTGGTTGAGGCCCAGCTGCTGCTCCAGAGGCCACGACTGTCTCTGGCTGTCTGGGTTCTGTGTCTGCAGAGCAAAGTGACCCTGCAAGCAGCCGGACGTCAACGGGTCTGCAGAAAAACCTGCTTCATTTGAAATATCGGGGGCGTAGGTTTCTACAAAGCTGTCGACCTGGTTCGACACCGAGGGATTCCACTGGCCGCCCTGGAAGCTGAACACAGGATTGAAGTGTCCGTCTGTGTTTTGGTCCTGGAGGCCGATCGGTTGGTTCCTCATCTGGAGGTGGTTCTGCATCGGCTGAACCATCTGGTTGGGGTGAAGCTGGTTGGACGGCCGGAGGGGGAACGACCCCAGGCCGGCGTCCTTGTTGACCTGCAGGGTTCTCTGCTGGTTCTGCGTCTGAAGACAGGAGTCCACCATGGAGGGGTTGAAGGACACCAGAGCGCCGATGTTTCCGGCGGCGCCCAGCTGCAGAGGAGCAGGAAGGTTCTGCTGGAGGCTCGGACCGTTGAGCCCGGCAGAGCTCAGCTGAGGGAAGTCCATGTGGCTCAGTTTCATGGATCCCAGAGCTGCAGTCTGCTGAGGAGCCATCAGGTGGTTCTGGGGCTCCAGAGGCCAGCTGAAGTTCTGCTCCCCGGGTTGATCGAGGTCCTGGTTCTGGAGGTCCAGAGAGGCCAGGCAGGCCGGGACGTCGTCCAGCTTGAGGCCGCCCTCCTTCTGGAGCTGCTCCTCCACGTAGGACAGGATGTCGTTGCTGATGATGTCGTTGAGGTCCTCGCTGAACTCGCAGCTGCTGAAGTTCATCTTGAGCAGAGCGCTCTCCCACGTCTTCAGCTCCTCCGGACCCACGTCCACCGTCTCCGGCAGCTCGCTGTCCCCCAGGATCTGCTGCAGCGTCTCCATCATGTCCTGCATCGTGGCCTCCGCCTTCATCAGGCCTCCCACGGGCGCTTTGGGCACCATGTCTCCGGGGACGCTGACGGTGGCGTGGGTGTCCTTGAAGGCCACGTCGTTGAGCGAGTTGAGGGTGCTGGAGTTGTGTTCACAGTAGATGGACTGGTCCTGGCTCAGCATGCAGCCCAGCAGGGAGTTGGGGCTGACGGTGTAGCTGTCCAGCTTCCTCTGCTTCGGGGCGGAGCACGAGTCGGGGACCTCCAAGGTGGGAGCCGTGTCGTAGAGCAGCGCCTCCCCGGTGGTGAAGTTAAACGGGAGCTGCAGGCGTCGGAGGCGGAGCTGCTCCTCTCCTTCTTCATTTCTGCAGGAAAACACACGAGTCTGGTGATTTTAGAAGAACGAAAACGGAAACTAACACAGCTCGAAGCAACGAATCAACTCTAGGAGGTGGAGGGACCTGTTTATAATTTACACTTTTAAAATATGCTGACAAGACAAGATAAGATACGATCCTCAAGAAGAAAAAACAAAAACAAAACAAACCAAAAAGAAATAATGAGCTGAAATAAAACCGGAACAGAAGAAAGTCAGAAATAGTAGCAGCAATAACACTGCAGCAGTTCAGTGGTTCTGTACTCCACTGTTCAATGTTTACATGTTTACATGGTACTTAGAGAACATTAGCTGAAGCTTCCTGTTTGCTAGAAGACTATATATTAATTTAAGACACCACCACTATAAAGCCTCCTTACACCTCCTTCTACCAGCATCAGGTTGTGTTTATTGAATGTTTTTAAAGCTACTAATTGTCTATTACTAGTTTTTTTATGTATCAATTATTAATTTTGGCAGGAGAAACCAATAAATAACGTTATGACACATTTTCAGACCACAAAAGGTGACTTTTTAAAAAATATTCAACAGGAAAAAGTGCTGAACTGTATCAAGGAGATATTTAGGTTGGTTGTTGATGCTTTTATTTTTGCAGCACGACAGGAAGTAGGTGGTAAAACAAGCTCACTCACGTCAGAGCTCTCTGCCGGGACACGATGAAGTCTGGCTTCCCTCCCTTGAAGACCACCCTGGCGTTGGCCTGGACCCAGACCCACGTCCGGTTCTTGGTCAGCAGCCTGAAGACGGTGAAGCCGGTGTCTCCGGTCTTCATCACTGGAGGAGAATCAGATTCATTAGCGAAGGAAGCGAATGTTTGTGAGGCGCTGCTGGTGGACGGCAGGTGTCTCAGTTCAGGAGAAACCGTCCGTATTTTAGAAATATTTCAAATATTGCATTTCTTGTAATTTCCATTGATGTTATTTGATATTTCAATCAATATTTTCAGACATCTCTATATTATTTTTCACTCATGTTTTATTAATATTTCTCAAACCTATTTTGGATTATTTTTTAATCATTTTATCATAATTTTTATGTCATTCTTGGAAATTATTATGAATATTTTTGGTATATTTGGACAATGTTTTCAAGCTTTATGGTGCTGTTTTATCAATACTTTTGTGACAGTAATTTTTTATTAATATTCTTAATATTTTTCAGGGATTTGGGGATTTTTTAAAAAACATTTTTCAATTTTAGAATATTTTTATTGAGAAATATTTAAAATATTGCATTTCTTGTTATTTTTATATTTTTAAGTATTTAAATCAACATTTTCAGGACATCTTTTAGACATATTATTATTTTTCAGAAGTATAGGCTGATGTTTTATAAATATTTCTCAAACCTATTCTGGATGGTTTTTTTTTAGCATTTTTATCATAATTTGGCCATTTTTGGATAATATTATGAATATTTTGGTGCTATTTTATTTAATACTTTTGTGACAGTAGCGTTCTTAATATTCTCAATATTTTTCAGGGATTGGGGGATTTTTAAAAATTAAAAAAATATATTGTATCATAAGTTTTTAGGTCATTTTTGGATATTATTTTAAATTAATATTTTTATTTTAAAAATATTTTCTAAAATAGCATTTCTTGTTATTTTTTTGAACTTAGATAAATATTTCCAGACATTTTATTGATGTTTTCAGACATGTTTTGCACGTTATATTTATATATAGTTTTATCACTATTTTTCAAACCTATTTTGGAACAAATATTTTTGTAGCATTTTAGTATTTTTCTGACATTTTATTAGGATTTTTCTGAGGCTCTTTTTCCAGGCATATGTATTGGTACTTTTATTAATAATACTACAATGTTTTCTGATTTAATTTATCATTTTTATTATAATAATGCGATGTCCAAAGGATATACAGTTTTTTATTATTTATATATGTTTATCTTACATGTTTGGTCATTTTACTAAGCTTTCATACATTTTATTAATATTTTTTAGAAACCATTTTCAGGTTATTTTAATACTTAATTTAATTTAATTTTTGGGACATTTTACTCACATTAGGGATATTTTTTGGACATAATTTGTCCTTTTTCTCTGCTGCTGATCCTTCTCACCTCTGAACTACAGCCTGTCAGTGTCGATTGATCCCGTTGATTAATTAGTTAAATACTTTGCTGTGGAACCAGGTGGCCGACTTACTTCTCAGGTGGTTGTCGGCGCAGTACATCATGTCGGCGGCGTGGATGAAGTTGTAGCCCGAACCTTTCATGCAGATCTCCATCTCGTTGTAGCCCAGAACCACCTTCCCTCTGAGGAGAAAACACCCGACAGACTCTACATGAGCAAAGTTCTTCACCTGGAATAACGAGGCAGGTTTCTGTGGGGCTCGGCTTTGTGTACCTGGTGTCGATGCTCAGCGGCGAGAAGTCCAGCTTGTGTTTGGTCTGGAAGATGAGCGTCTTGGTTCGGATCTCCAGGATGGACGGCGGCTGCAGCGGCGTGGCGATGGAGAACAGAGCCAGCTGGGGGGGAACCAGCGTCCCGTCCTCCGACACCCGGTTCTGACCGTGGAGCAGCTTCAGGCGGCCGCGGAAGTTCAGCGCCTGAGGACGACAAGTGAGAACTGAACCCCTTCATGTCTCAGTCTTCTCCCTGTGTTGTTTCTGGCGAGGCGTCTTACCAAGAAGCCGGAGGAGTTGTCGAGGAGGCAGCGGAAGCGACAGCAGAAGCTTCTCTCCAGGAAGGACGAGTTTTCCGGAGGGATGGCCTGCGGGTCGTAGTTGATCAGGTTGCTGCTGATCTCGGCGCTGCTCTGGTCGCCTGCAGGGACGAGGAATCACCAGCAGTTAGCACACTCCAAAACAAGACGCTCAGCTCACGAGTCGCTGCATCTGGCTGCAAACATGTGCACTGACTATTGTCTCAGCTGTACTTTTAAACAGACAGCAGCTCCTGAACGCTCTTCACCTGCAAAATGTGGCTAAAAAGGAGACAAACGGTTCCTAGATGACTGCAAACAGACGCAAAACGACTTAAAAAATATACAAAAAGGAAGCAAAGGAGCTGCAAAACAGCTACAAACAGATGCAAAACCACTAGAAAAACACAGAAAACAAGAAAAAGAGACCCAAAAAGGAAACAAAGTGATGCAAAAAAAGGTGAGAAAAACACACAAAGAAAAGCAAAAGAGATGCAAAACAGCTTAAAAAATATACAAAAGGAAGCAAAGGAGCTGCAAATAGCTACATATACATGCAAAACCACGACAAAAAATACACAAAATGAGCAAAAAGAGACGCAAAACGGAAACAAAGTGAAGCAAAACGATGAGAAAAATACACAAAGAAAAGCAAAAGAGATGCACAACAGCTACAAAGAGATGAAAAACGACTAAAAAAAGACAGAAAACAAGAAAAAGAGATGCAAAACGGAAACAAAGTGAAGCAATATGACTAAAAAAAGACACAAAATAAGCAAAAGAGATGCAAAACAGCTACAAAGAGATGAAAAACGACTAAAAAAAGACACAAAATAAGCAAAAGAGATGCAAAACAGCTTAAAAAATATACAAAAGGAAGCAAAGGAGCTGCAAAACAGCTACATACACATGCAAAACGACAACAAAAAATACACAAAATGAGCAAAAAGAGACGCAAAACGGAAACAAAGTGAAGCAAAATGATGAGAAAAATACACAAAGAAAAGCAAAAGAGATGCAAAACAGCTACAAACAGATGCAAAACCACTAGAAAAACACAGAAAACAAGAAAAAGAGACGCAAAACGGAAACAAAGTGAAGCAATATGACTAAAAAAAGACACAAAATAAGCAAAAGAGATGCAAAACAGCTACAAAGAGATGCAGGACAAATGAAAATACATGCAAAACAGATTTAACAACTTTAAAAATGTGTAAAATGACAAGAAAAACGCAAAAGACAAGCAAAGATATGCAAAAACAACAGGGAAAAGATGCAAAACAAAGCAAATGAGACAAAAAAACTACAAACTAACCGCAAACAGATGCAAAACGACGACAAAATAATTGAAAGCAAGTGAAATACATGCAAAACAGATGTAAAAACAAGCAAAAAGGGCAAGTCGAAACTGAAGAAAGATGCAAAACAACTAAAAACAACGCATGAAAGAAGCAAAAGAGATGCAGGACAAATGAAAACACATGCAGAACAGCTTTAAAAATGTGCAAAGTGACAACAAAAATGCACAAAACGAGCAAAGATATGCAAAAACAACAGCGAAAAGATGCAAAACAAAGCAAAGGAAACTGAAAATAACGACAAGCAGATGCAAAACAACAAAAAGATAGAGAAAGATGGAAAAACAAGCCTGAAACAAGCAAAGGAGACACATCAAGTTCAAAGAAACGTAGAGCGAATGGAAAACATGCTAAAAAAGGATAAAACAACTACAGAAGGAGTCCCTGAATGACTTCACAGAGACGCAAAACGACTAAAAACAAACATGAAACGAGCAAAGAAGAAGGAAAACGACTAGTAAAGGTAAAAAGAACAAGCAGAGGAGAGACGTGGCATTAAAAAAATCACACAAAAGCATAAAAAAGCGACGCAAAACTGCAAAAAACGTGCAATATAAGTAAAGAAATATATGAAAAAAGCAAAAAAAATATGCAAAACAACTACAAAGAGATTCAAATGAGCAGACAGAAAAGCAGAGGGACTGAAAAACAACATACAAAACAAGCAAAAACGTGCAAAACAACAACAAAAAGACACAGAAGACAGTAGAGACGACAAATTAAGTGCAAAGAGATGCGTGAAATGAGAAAAAACGCACAAAAGTGTAAGAAAAGCAATGAACAACTGCAAAAAACATGCAATACGACTAAATAAATATCTTAAAAAGGCAATAAAACACGTAGAGTGACGGAGAAAAAACGCAAAACAAAAATGAGAAGACGGAACGAGCAAACAAAACAGACACAAAACAACCAAAAACGTGCAATAAATAAACAAAATGGACACAAAACAACAAGAAAATGACACGAAACGACCAAAAACGTGCAATAAATAAGCAAAATGGACACAAAACAACAAGAAAATGACACGAAACAAGCAACAGAGACGCAAAACGACTGCAAAGAGATGCAGAGCGACGATAAAAATGCAACAAATTAGCAGATTAGATGCAAAAAAGCACAAAAATGACACAGAATGAGCAAAAAATGCAGAACAGTGGAGAGAAACATGAAACTAACTGCTTAAGGATGCTGTGATGCAGGACTGGGTGTATAAATACCAGAGTCTATAGGCCGACTGGACTTACTACTATTACTACTACTACTACTACTAGTACTACTATTACTACTACTACTACTACTACTACTACTACTACTACTACTGGACTTACTACTATTACTACTACTACTACTACTACTACTACTACTACTACTACTACTAGTATTACTACTACTACTGGACTCACTGGGGTTGGAGCCGCTGTCCTGGTTGGGATTCAGGGAGAAGTGAAGCTGCCGTCTGAACAGAGCTACTACTACTACTACTACTACTACTACTACTACTAGTACTACTGGACTTACTACTACTACTAGTATTACTACTTCTACTGGACTCACTGGGGTTGGAGCCGCTGTCCTGGTTGGGGTTGAGGGAGAAGTGAAGCTGCCGTCTGAACAGAGCTCTGTCGTCGGTGTGGATCAGCTCGAACACGCTCTGGTGGATGACGTCCGACTAGAAGAAGCACAAGAACCATCGTCTTATTTAAGATGTAAAATGACTAAAAGGAGATGTAAAATATCTAGAAAGAGATAGAAAATGACTATAGAGAGATACAAAACAACTGAACAGAGATATAAAATGATTCAAGAGAGATGAAAAATGACTAAAACGAGATATAAAATAACCAAAAGACATGTAAAATGACTAAAAATACATGCAAAATGACTAAAACGAGATATAAAATAATCAAAAGACATGTAAAATGACTAAAAATACATGCAAAATGATTAAAACGAGATATAAAATGTAAAAAGACATATAAAACGACAAAAGAGATTAAAAAATGCTAAAAAGGATATAAAATAATCAAAAGACATGTAAAATGACTAAAAATACATGCAAAATGATTAAAACGAGATATAAAATGTAAAAAGACATATAAAACGACAAAAGAGATTAAAAAATGCTAAAAAGAGGTATAAAATGACTAGAAAGAGATAGAAAATGACTAAAAATACATGCAGAGCAACTAAAAAGACATGCAAAATGAGTAAAAAGACATAAAATGATTAAAAAGAGGTAAAATATGAATAAACAGAGAAATAAAATTACTAAAAAGCGATATAAAATGGTTAAAAAGAGATATAAAATAACTAAAAAGAGATATAAAATGATTAAAAAGAGATATAAAATAATTAAAAAGAGATATAAAATGACTGAAAATAGATATAAAATAACTAAGAACAGACATAAAATGATTAAAAAGAGACATAAAATAACTAAAAAGCGATATAAAATGGTTAAAAAGAGATATAAAATAATTAAAAAGAGATATAAAATGATTAAAAAGAGATATAAAATAATTAAAAAGAGATGTATAATGATTAAAAAGAGATATAAAATAACTAAAAAGAGATATAAAATAACTAAAAAGCGATATAAAATGGTTAAAAAGAGACATAAAATTACTAAAAAGCGATATAAAATGATTAAAAAGAGATATAAAATGATTAAAAAGAGATATAAAATGGTTAAAAAGAGACATAACATTACTAAAAAGCGATATAAAATGATTAAAAAGAGATATAAAATAACTAAGAAGAGATATAAAATGGTTAAAAAGAGACATAAAATTACTAAAAAGCGATATAAAATGATTAAAAAGAGATATAAAATAACTAAGAAGAGATATAAAATGGTTAAAAAGAGACATAACATTACTAAAAAGAGATATAAAATGATTAAAAAGAGATATAAAATAATTAAAAAGAGATGTATAATGATTAAAAAGAGATATAAAATAACTAAAAAGAGATATAAAATAACTAAAAAGCGATATAAAATGGTTAAAAAGAGACATAAAATTACTAAAAAGCGATATAAAATGATTAAAAAGAGATATAAAATGATTAAAAAGAGATATAAAATGGTTAAAAAGAGACATAACATTACTAAAAAGCGATATAAAATGATTAAAAAGAGATATAAAATAACTAAGAAGAGATATAAAATGGTTAAAAAGAGACATAACATTACTAAAAAGCGATATAAAATGATTAAAAAGAGATATAAAATAACTAAGAAGAGATATAAAATGGTTAAAAAGAGATAAAATTACTAAAAAGCGATATAAAATGATTAAAAAGAGATATAAAATGATTAAAAAGAGATATAAAATGGTTAAAAAGAGACATAACATTACTAAAAAGCGATATAAAATAACTAAAAAGAGATATAAAATAACTAAAAAGAGATATAAAATGGTTAAAAAGAGACATAACATTACTAAAAAGCGATATAAAATGATTAAAAAGAGATATAAAATAACTAAGAAGAGATATAAAATGATTTAAAAGAGATATAAAATAATTAAAAAGAGATAAAATGACTGAAAATAGATATAAAATAACTAAGAAGAGACATAAAATGATTAAAAAGAGATATAAAATAATTAAAAAGAGATATAAAATAACTAAAAAGAGATATAAAATGACTGAAAATAGATATAAAATAACTAAGAAGAGATATAAAAAGATTAAAAAGAGACATAAAATGACTGAAAAGAGATATAAAAATTATTAAATAGAGATGTAAAATGATTAAATAGATATAAAATGATTAAAAAGAGATATAAAATGGTTAAAAAGAGATGTAAAATGACGAAAACAGATAAAAATGAACAGGAAGTGAGGTCATTTAAAGGGGCCAGCTGACCAATCAGGGCAGACTGGCTCTTAAAGAGACAGGATCGTGGTGTTTCAGTAATGATCCAGTACAGCAGACATAAAGTGCTTTTAGAGCATTAAAGTGTTCGTCCATGTCCTGGTGAGCCTCAGAGACGACATCCTAGCTGAAAGAGTCCTCCTGTCGCTGGCCTCTCCAGTGTTTGAACTGGTGGGCTGCGTTCAGGACTTAAAGAGTCTTCCTGTCGCTGGCCTCTCCAGTGTTTGAACTGCTGGGCTGCGTTCAGGACTTAAAGAGTCCTCCTGTCGCTGGCCTCTCCAGTGTTTGAACTGGTGGGCTGCGTTCAGGACTTAAAGAGTCCTCCTGTCGCTGGCCTCTCCAGTGTTTGAACTGCTGGGCTGTGTTCAGGACCGACCCAGCAGCTGTAAACACACCAAACAATGACTGCAGGCTCGGAGGTGCTGAGAGAGTCCACCGTCCACAAACAAGCCCTCCTCGGGGTTTTCCTGAACCCTTTTCTATCCAGGGTGAATTGAATCTCCAACAAACCTCCTCTCTCTAAATACCCTCCATGCTGCTCCTGAACAGCGCCAGCAGCTGGTGATCTGGGGTTCAGCCTTCACTGGTGTCGTGGAAACGCTGCTGGAGCCGTTCGCCGGCTGCAGACGCCTCTAACCCCGGGTCAGACGGATGTGTTTACAGGTCAGGAGTTCACCGCCGACAGAGCAGCCCTCATGAAAACACTCCACTCAGCTGTGTGTCTGTAGCTCAGCATGTCGGACGTCTGATTTACTGAAGCTCATTAAGTCGGGGTTATCTTCACTGTTCCTGGTTTGGTCGGTGACATGTCAGAGTTAAAACCACAACACTGAGTTTATGGTCACATGTGAGGAAAACAGAAGCTAAAACCAAAGTGTTTTTAGTTCTTGGTGCTTAAAAGATGCTAAAAACAAGTCACTCGTTAGCATTTAGCTGTTTGACTCATCTGTTCTTCAGACAACAGTCAGGCCTGCAACTCTTTATCATCGCTGTCATAGGAGGTCGTTTCTTTTATGAGTTGTTTGGTCTTTACCAGCAGGGAAATAAGATGATTTAATTAGAAGTATTGCTTGTTTTGAGATGTGAAACAACTAAAAAGAAATGGAAAATGAATTAAAAGATACGCAAAACGCTAATAAGAGATGTAAGATGCAAAAAACACATGCAGAGCAACTAAAAATATATGGAAAAAGACTAAAAGAAGAGATGAAACATGACTAAAAACACATGGAAAATGCTAAAAAGAGATGAAACATGACTAAAAACACATGGAAAATGCTAAAAAGAGATGCAAAGACATGTAAAATGACTAAAAAGAGACATAAAATGACTACAAAGAGATGCAAAGAGATGTAAAATGACTACAAAGAGATGTAGAATGACTACAAAGAGATGCAAAGAGATGTAAAATGACTACAAAGAGATGTAGACTGACTACAAAGAGATGCAAAGAGATGTAAAATGACTACAAAGAGATGTAGAATGACTACAAAGAGATGTAGAATGACTACAAAGAGATGTAGAATGACTACAAAGAGATGCAAAGAGTTGTAAAATGACTACAAAGAGATGTAAAATGACTACAAAGAGATGTAGAATGACTACAAAGAGATGTAGAATGACTACAAAGAGATACAAAGAGTTGTAAAATGACTACAAAGAGATACAAAGAGTTGTAAAATGACTACAAAGAGATGTAGAATGACTACAAAGAGATGTAAAATGACTACAAAGAGATGCAAAATGACTACAAAGATATATGAAACGATTAATAAGAGATACAAATAGGTGGAAAATAATAAAAAGAGATATAAAATGACGACAAAGAGATACAAAGAGATATAAAATGACTGAAAAGAGACATGAAATGACTAAAGAGAGATGGAAAATGACTAAAAAGAGACATGAAATGACTAAAAAGAGATGGAAAATGACTAAAAAGAGATACAAAGAGATATAAAATGACTAAAAAGAGACATGAAATGACTAAAAAGAGATATAAAATGACTAAAAAGAGACATAAAATGACTACAAAGAGATACAAAGAGACATAAAATGACTAAAAAGGGACATAAAATGACTACAAAGAGATACAAAGAGACATAAAATGACTAAAAAGAGACATAAAATGACTACAAAGAGATATAAAATGACTAAAAAGAGATACAAAGAGATGGAAAATGACTAAAAAGAGATATGAAATGACTAAAAAGAGATGGAAAATGACTAAAAAGAGACATGAAATGACTAAAAAGAGATATAAAATGACTAAAAAGAGATATAAAATGACTAAAAAGAGATATAAAATGACTACAAAGAGATATAAAATGACTAAAAAGAGACATGAAATGACTAAAAAGAGACATGAAATGACTAAAAAGAGACATGAAATGACTAAAAAGAGATATAAAATGACTAAAAAGAGATATAAAATGACTACAAAGAGATATAAAATGACTAAAAAGAGACATAAAATGACTACAAAGAGATATAAAATGACTAAAAAGAGATACAAAGAGATGGAAAATGACTAAAAAGAGATATAAAATGACTAAAAAGAGATACAAAGAGATGGAAAATGACTAAAAAGAGATATGAAATAACTAAAAAGAGATGGAAAATGACTAAAAAGAGACATGAAATGACTAAAAAGAGACATGAAATGACTAAAAAGAGACATAAAATGACTAAAAAGAGATATAAAATGACTAAAAAGAGATGGAAAATGACTAAAAAGAGACATGAAATGACTAAAAAGAGATGGAAAATGACTAAAAAGAGACATGAAATGACTAAAAAGAGATGGAAAATGACTACAAAGAGATATAAAATGACTAAAAAGAGATACAAAGAGATGGAAAATGACTAAAAAGAGATATGAAATAACTAAAAAGAGATGGAAAATGACTAAAAAGAGACATGAAATGACTAAAAAGAGACATGAAATGACTAAAAAGAGACATGAAATGACTAAAAAGAGATATAAAATGACTAAAAAGAGATATAAAATGACTACAAAGAGATATAAAATGACTACAAAGAGATATAAAATGACTAAAAAGAGACATAAAATGACTACAAAGAGATATAAAATGACTACAAAGAGATACAAAGAGATGGAAAATGACTAAAAAGAGATATGAAATGACTAAAAAGAGATGGAAAATGACTAAAAAGAGACATGAAATGACTAAAAAGAGACATGAAATGACTAAAAAGAGATATAAAATGACTAAAAAGAGACATGAAATGACTAAAAAGAGATATAAAATGACTAAAAAGAGATATAAAATGACTAAAAAGAGATATAAAATGACTACAAAGAGATATAAAATGACTACAAAGAGATATAAAATGACTAAAAAGAGACATAAAATGACTACAAAGAGATATAAAATGACTAAAAAGAGATACAAAGAGATGGAAAATGACTAAAAAGAGATATGAAATGACTAAAAAGAGATGGAAAATGACTAAAAAGAGACATGAAATGACTAAAAAGAGACATGAAATGACTAAAAAGAGATATAAAATGACTAAAAAGAGATGGAAAATGACTAAAAAGAGATGGAAAATGACTAAAAAGAGATGGAAAATGACTAAAAAGAGATATGAAATGACTAAAAAGAGATGGAAAATGACTACAAAGAGATATAAAATGACTAAAAAGAGATACAAAGAGATGGAAAATGACTAAAAAGAGATATGAAATAACTAAAAAGAGATGGAAAATGACTAAAAAGAGACATGAAATGACTAAAAAGAGACATGAAATGACTAAAAAGAGACATGAAATGACTAAAAAGAGATATAAAATGACTAAAAAGAGATATAAAATGACTACAAAGAGATATAAAATGACTACAAAGAGATATAAAATGACTAAAAAGAGACATAAAATGACTACAAAGAGATATAAAATGACTAAAAAGAGATACAAAGAGATGGAAAATGACTAAAAAGAGATATAAAATGACTAAAAAGAGATATAAAATGACTACAAAGAGATATAAAATGACTACAAAGAGATATAAAATGACTAAAAAGAGACATAAAATGACTACAAAGAGATATAAAATGACTAAAAAGAGATACAAAGAGATGGAAAATGACTAAAAAGAGATATGAAATGACTAAAAAGAGATGGAAAATGACTAAAAAGAGACATGAAATGACTAAAAAGAGACATGAAATGACTAAAAAGAGATATAAAATGACTAAAAAGAGATGGAAAATGACTAAAAAGAGATATGAAATGACTAAAAAGAGATGGAAAATGACTACAAAGAGATATAAAATGACTAAAAAGAGATACAAAGAGATGGAAAATGACTAAAAAGAGATATGAAATAACTAAAAAGAGATGGAAAATGACTAAAAAGAGACATGAAATGACTAAAAAGAGACATGAAATGACTAAAAAGAGACATGAAATGACTAAAAAGAGATATAAAATGACTAAAAAGAGATATAAAATGACTACAAAGAGATATAAAATGACTACAAAGAGATATAAAATGACTAAAAAGAGACATAAAATGACTACAAAGAGATATAAAATGACTAAAAAGAGATACAAAGAGATGGAAAATGACTAAAAAGAGATATGAAATGACTAAAAAGAGATGGAAAATGACTAAAAAGAGATGGAAAATGACTAAAAAGAGATGGAAAATGACTAAAAAAGATGTATAATTATTAATAAGAGATACAAAGAGACATAAAATGACTTCCTCTCATGAGGAAAACCCTCGTAGGATTATTGGTTTTATTTATTGTTACTTCTTCCTGTGATCTTTGTGGCTTTACCAGCTGTCACCTCACTTCTGTGTCACTTTAATGTCTGTTTATTTCCACTTTCCACACATTTGTTTTGCCATTTTTCAGCTAATTGGACAGATTTTGTTGTTTTTTCTTAAACAAAATCGGCTACTTGGGTATCAAATCAAATCAATGCTGAAAACTTTTAGCGATGAGAAAAAGAGTCGGTCGTTATTTTTTCATCTTTAAAGCAACTTTTTTCACAGATTTCATGACTTCACAGTAGATTTCATCACATTTCTTGTACATAAACATCAAATCTCACTGCAGGAATTAATAAAGTCTCGAAACCTAATTACATTTTTAGTCTCAAATTTTCAAAGACTTAATTAAATTAATGAATCCATGCATGAATAAATAAACTTTTTAGACTGGCTGCATCAGATTACGGTGGTTTTGAAGCTGTTTATCACTAATTTCATGTCTTCTTGATTGATTTTGTCACATTCCTGGTGCAAAAAACTAAAATTTCACTGCCAGAACTAATAAAGTTTTAAAATCTAATCTGTTTTTACATTTTTATCTCATTTTTACTGGATGAAAATCTCATTTTTTCCCTTTATTTTCCAGCTTTACATGTAGAAGGAAGTAGTATTTTGATTTCACTGGTTATGAGATGCTCTCTGGACATGAACTCTTCCATGTTATTGATTGATAATTGATTGTGTTTGTACCTGATGGAAGCCCAGGAAGTCCTGGATGGTTGGAGACGTGTAGAAGACGTAGCCTTCAGCCGTCACCACCAGAACGAAGCCGTTGAGCGCCTGCAGACCAAACAGGAGACGTCATTCTGAGCCCCTCGATGCTCCTTTAACCAACAACCTCTCGGTGTTCGTGGTTTACCTGGAGCAGCAGGTCTCCCTCGGAGAAGCTGACTCCGTCGATGGACGTCACCATGGCGGAGCTCGGCTGGACGGTGGGGGTGGTGGAGGCGGAGGAGGAGGACGGAGGCAGAGCGGCGTTCTGGGAGTTTCCTCCAAACATCAGGCTTCGCTCACTGGTCCAGCTGGAGCTGCTCTGACCCGCCTTCAAGGTGGCTGCAGGGGAGGAAGGAGGAAAGACAGGAGGTTTGATTCAGACACAATTTTCCTTCACTGTAAACTCATTTTTCACTGCGACACAAAGTCCTGCACCTCTACGGAAACAGAACAACCACGGCTAGAAGTAGAGAGGAGTCAGGAATGTCTCAGAATGACACAAAGAGGCAAAAACAACACAAAGGGATGTTAAAATAACACAAACATGACACAAAAAGACACCAAAATGACATGGAGAGATGTCCAAATGACATGAAAGGTGACAGGGACAAAAATGAAGTTAAAATAAATGCAGAAAAACTAAACAAAGAGATAGAAAAGACACAAAATTACACAATAGGGTGCTTAAATAAGAAAAATGCCACAAAAAGGGTACAAAAAGACACCAAAAGACACAAAAATAACACAGAAATGGCACAAATTGGCACAAAAAGACACCAAAAGACACCAAAAGACACAAAAATGGCACGGGAAGACAAAATTATACAATAGGGTGCTTAATGAGAAAAATGACACAAAATGACACAAAAGAGACAAACATGACACAAAAGACACCAAAATGACATGGAGACGTGTCACAAAGACATGAAAACACAGAAAACACACAAAGTTACACAAAAGGATGATTAAATAAGAAAAATGACACAAAAAGAGACAAAAAATGACACAAAAAGACACAAAAAGACACAAAAATGACATGGAGAGATATTCAAATGACATGAAAAGTGACAGGGACAAAAATAAAGTTAAAATAAATGCAGAAAAACTAAACAAAGAGATAGAAAAGACACAAAATTACACAATAGGGTGCTTAAATAGGAAAATGACACTAAAAGACACATATATGACATAAAAAGGCACAAAAATGACACAAAAAGAGACAAAAGGAGACAAAAAAAGACACCAAAACGACATGGAAAGGTGTTACAAAGACATTAAAACACATGAAGAACACACAAAATTACACAAAAGGATGCTTAAATTAGAAAAATGACACAAAAAGAGACAAAAACAACATAAATGGATGCTAAAGCAACACAAAAATCTACACAAAAGACACTAAAATGACACAAAAAGAGACAAAAATGGCACAAAAAGACACCAAAATGACATGGAGAGATGTTAAAATGACATGAAAGGCGACAGAGACAAAAATGACTCCTGTCTCGTTTTTCCTCACTGTAAACTCATTTCTCACTGCAGGATAACGTCCTGCACGTCTATGGAAACAGAACAACCATGAAGAAGGAGAGGAGCTCCAACTGCATTATGCCACAAGCTTAACACCATTTCTTTGACATACGTATATTTAGTTTTTCTAAGCGCCCAAACCTGATACAACTACTGGAAAACATGGAGGCTCCACGTATTATTAGTGTTGAACTGTCTCAACACTTCCTGCAGTTCAACCGAAAAGTCGCCGAATATTTGCCACGCGACCGCCAACGCCACCAGAGCCGCTTGTAGCTTCATGTTTCCGCTACAGAGCACAGAATTTTTATGTTTTTTCAGAATCTAGTTGCGGTAAACTGGCGACGTTTGGCGACGTTTCATACGAGACGTGTGGTCTGAGGCCACACGTGATGCCTTCACTGTCCTCCTGTTCTTTATAGTTTATCATGGGTCAGCTTTTAAAGACAACACGCCTTTCAAAACTCAAGGTTCGGAGGATGAAAACAACTGAACGTCTCCACTTTCAGCCCAAACTGAGGCTTCCGGTTTGCATTTTTGTGCTGAAGAAGGAACTAAATCGAGCTCAAGATATGAGAGGAACAGGTGTCGGCATGGCAACAAGGGAGCAAGGAAGCTTCAGGTGATGCAGCTTCGACCCTCGACGCCCATCAGAGGTGCAGCTTCTCGAAAACGTAAAAAGTGTGACACGAGGGGGGGAGGAAAAGAAAAGGCCCAGAAAGAGGAAGAGCACGTCTGGGTGGAGCCGCCCGGTGTTTCCTGCCGTCTTACAACAAGCTCTTCGTCCTCTTCCTCATCGAGCGGCGGAGGAGGAAGTGTCCGTCGGGGGAGGATGCAGGTGGGACGACGGTTCAAGGCGACAACGGAGGACGGAGGACAGATGAGGCCTGGGTTGAATCCTGACCACCAGATGAGCAATTTACAGCAGAAGCATCATCGAACCTCGCGGCCGGAGCTTCTCTGAAGCTTGTTTTCTTTCTTGTGGTTCACAGTGAAGTGAGAGTCTTTGGGTTCTGGACGATAAAAGACCCAAAATGAATAAAAACAACGCTTAGCTGCAGCCCTGCCGCTTCGGAGCACTGGCAGCGTCTTCAAACCTCAACCCCGGGCCAAACGAGGATAACAGGCAGGGCCACGAAATCACCCGCTGGCCTCGGCATTTCCCCCAGAACAGCGGGGAGGCGGCCATTTTTGAAGTGGTCGGCGGCGGCGAGAGGCTCGATCGATCTGGTTTTCTAATAGCAAACCGAACGGGAGGAAAAACGCGGCGTCTCCTCCAGAATAAAAGCACCTCACGTATGATTTAGAGACACTGGATGGCGACTCTCCAAAAGGCTTTTTTAGCTAACAGCTGTTCCCTTACAGTGATTATACATGACAGGAAATGTCTGGGAAAAAGCACAAAATCCTGGTCAGAGTTGGAGCAAATAACTATTAAACTGGATTATAATGTGATTTTAATTAACTTTAGGTTATGTGTAGCTGTTTGGATTTAACCTCCTGGGGTCTGTCTAATTACTGGTAAAGACACTGAGCAAAAGAAAAGCTCATGATCTGCTAAATGTAAATATTATATATAATATACACATTTTTCCATCAAAAATAACTGACCTACATCACCGACACAGAAAGAGCTCAACTTACGTCAAGCCTTGTTTTAAAGATAAATTTAAGGGTAAGCTACAGTGGGGAAAATGTATACCGCTCTAAATATGAAGCTACAACGATGAAACAGCTAGCTTAGCTTAGCATAAACAATGGAAACAGTTGCGATCAGTGAGCTTAGCCTAGCATAAACACTGGAAAAAGTTGCAAATAGTTAGCTTAGCTTAGCATAAACATTCAAAACAGTTGCAAACCGTTTGCTTCAGGGACAGACCAAGTGGTTAAAATGTATACCCTCTTAATATGAAGCTACAAATAGGAAATAGTTAGCTTCCTTTGCATAAACACAGGAAACAGTTGCAAAGAGCTACCTTAGCCTAGCATAAACACTGGAAACAGTTGCAAACAGCTAGCTTAGCTTAGCATAAACACTGGAAACAGTTGCAAACAGGTAGCTTAGCTTAGAATAGACACTGGAAACAGTTGCAAACAGCTAGCTTAGCTTAGCATAAACTCTGGAAACAGTTGCAAACAGCTAGCTTAGCCTAGCATAAACTCTGGAAACAGTTGCAAAAAGTTAGCTTAGCTTAGCATAAACACTGGAAACAATTGCAAACAGGTAGCTTAGCTTAGAATAAACATTGGAAACAGTTGCAAACAGTTAGCTTAGCCAAGCATAAACACCGGAAACAGTTGCAAACAGCTAGCTTAGCTTAGCATAAACACTGGAAACAGTTGCAAACAGTGAGCTGCACTTAGCATAAACATTGGAAAAAGTTGCAAACAGCTAGCTTAGCTTAGAATAAACGCTGGAAACAGTTACAAACAGTGAGCTACACTTAGCATAAACATTGGAAACAATTGCAAACAGCTAGCTTAGCTGTGTTTATTTTTTGCTGAGTTTACTGTCATATTTTAATATAAATGCAAGAAAACTAGAGGTAAAGCCAATATATTTTTGGTATTTATACAAAATTGATGTTCATTAATATTCTGTCACTATATTAATGACAATAAAACAGTGAGACTGCGAACTTAGCTTAGCATTAAAGGCTAGAAACAGAGGTAAACAGAGCTGCGAACAAAGCCAGGCTAGCAGATTCTCTTATTTTCAGTCTTTATGCTAAGCTAAGCTAATTTGCTGCAGCCTTAGTTTGAGCCGTGTGATATAAACTGACATTCTGGTTGAATGGAAGACAGTGAATTTAGCTTAGCATTAAAGCTAGAAACAGAGGTAAACAGAGCTTTGAACCAAGCCGGCTAGCAGTTTCCCTTTATTTCCAGTCTTTATGCTAGGCTAAGCTAATCTGCTGTTGGATGTAGCTTTAGTTGGAGCCGTGTGAAGTAAACTGACATTCTGGTTGAATAGCAGACAGTGAACTTAGCTTAGCGTTAAAGCTAGAAACAGAGGTAAACAGAGCTTTGAACCAAGCCAGGCTAGCAGTTTCTCTTATTTTCAGTCTTTATGGGAAGCTAAGCTAATTTGCTGGTTACTGCAGCCTTAGTTTGAGCCGTTTGATGTAAACTGACAATCTGGTTGAATGGAAGACAGTGAATTTAGCTTAGCATTAAAGCTAGAAACAGAGGTAAACAGAGCTTTGAACCAAGCTGGCAAGCAGTTTCCCTTAATTTCCAGTCCTTATGCTAAGCTAAGCTAATCTGCTGGTGGCTGTAGCTCTAGTTTGAGCCTTGTGAAGTAAACTGGTGTTCTGGGTGAATGGGAGAAAGTAAACTTAGCTTAGCATTAAAGGCTAGAAACGGAGGTAAACAGAGCTTTGAACCAAGCCAGGCTAGCAGTTTCCCTTAATTTCCAGCCTTTATGCTAAGCTAAGCTAATCTGCTGGTGACCGTAGCTCTAGTTGGAGCTGGGTGAAGTAAACTGGTGTTCTGGGTGAATGGGAGAAAGTAAACTTAGCTTAGCATTAAAAGCTAGAAACAGAGGTAAACAGAGCTTTGAACCAAGCCGGCTAGCAGTTTCACTTTATTTCCAGCCTTTATGCTAAGCTAAGCTAATTTGCTGGTTACTGTAGCCTTAGTTTGAGTCATGTGATATAAACTGACATTCTGGTTGAATAGGAGACAGTGAACTTAGATTAGCATTAAAGGCTCGAAACAGAGGTAAACAGAGCTTTGAACAAAGCCGGCGAGCAGTTTCCCTTAATTTCCAGTCTTTATGCTAAGCTAAGCTAATCTGCTGGTGGCTGTAGCTCTAGTTTCAGCCATGTGAAGTAAACTGGTGTTCTGGGTACATGGGAGAAAGTAAACTTAGCTTAGCATTAACGGCTAGAAACAGAGGTAAACAGAGCTTTGAACAAAGCCAGGCTAGCAGTTTCCCTCAATTTCCAGTCTTTATGCTAAGCTAAGCTAATTTGCTGGTTACTTTAGCCTTAGTTTGAGTCGTGTGATATAAACTGAAATTCTGGTTGAATAGGAGACAGTGAACTTAGCTTAGCATTAAAGGCTAGAAACAGAGGTAAACAGAGCTTTGAACCAAACCGGCTAGCAGTTTCCCTTTATTTCCAGCCTTTATGCTAAGCTAAGCTAATCTGCTGATGGCTGTAGCTGTAGTTAGAGCCGTGTGAAGTAAACTGGTGTTCTGGGTGAATGGGAGAAAGTAAACTTAGCTTAGCATTAAAGGCTAGAAACAGAGGTAAACAGAGCTTGAACCAGTCTTTATGCTAAGTTAAGCTAATCTGCTGGTTACCGTAGCTCTAGTTGGAGCTGGGTGAAGTAAACTGGCATTCTGGGTGAATTAAACGAGCCCAGAACAGCTAATAGCATCATAAAAACGCTTGTCTGGGATGTTCAAAGCTGAAGAGTCGAGTTCCTCTGAGCCATAGAGCAGATAATTTGAGATCTGCCTGATACGAAGAGCCGGAGGACAACCGAACCAGATGTGCTGGTTAAACACACTGAAGCACAAAGTCGAGGAAACGTAGCGACGTGGCTGAAAGTGGGCACACTCTCTTCAAATCTCCCTCCAGTGCCACAGCGGGACTCTTCTGCAGCATTACATTTTACATTTCATATCAAAGACCTCGATCTCGAGCTGCGGCAGGACATGCAAATGCTGCCGAACCAACATGACCAAGCATTCGGTGCACATGAGGGAACACATAATTTAGCCTGCAAATACCAAAATACACCAAAGAGACACGGAGGAGGCCGAAAACCAACAAAGATGAGTCGATCTTGTGCGGTCGGAGGCACAAATTAGATTTTTAAACTGCAAAGAAAATGGTTGAAGATAAGATTTTTATGACGCTGAAGCTGCCTGTCTTCAGACTACATTTATCCCTGCAGGGAAACTGACTCAGAGCAGTTGTTCAGGACGGCACAAGCTGTAAAATTATACGAGCTAAGCAGAAGGAAGATTCAGGCAAATTAGCTCCAACAAACTTGGCACAGAGAAGATATTTTACTCAGATGGAGGATTCTGATTGGACAAAGCTTATAGGGAGGAAGGACGCTACCTCTGATGTGTTTTTAATAAACGATACATCTTAATAACGTCTTTACTCAGAGTATTTATTGAGTTTTATCCACTACAAAACAACATGAGGAGAGGAGGAAGCTAATGCTAATGCTAATGCTAACGAACATGAAAAGCGACCACAGTTTTGGCTTCCTGCGATTAAACGAACATGACGGATGTTTAAAGTGAAGGTCCAGGAATCACTCTGGTCCAGCGCGGACAAACCTCGCACCAAAACGCCTCGTCTCACTATTTTAACGACTTGTTTCTGGTTTTACGCCTGTCTGGTTGAACTGCAGCCGCCGAGCTAGCATGTACCTGATCCTGCATGTGAGGCGTTCAGGGAACATCTGTAAATTGGAGCGTCCGATGATAAGAAGATGTTGAAGAAGATAATTGTTACCTTTTGTGTCATTTTTGTCTTTTTTAGCATCTTTTGTCATTTTTGTGTTATTTGTGCAACTTTTTCTGTTATTTTTGTGTGTTTTGTGTCATTTTTGTGTCTTTTAGCATCTTTTATGTCAATTTTGTGTCATTTTTAGCAGTTTCTATGCGGTTTTGTGTCTTTTTTGCCTCTTTTATGTCATTTTTGTGTCTTTTCTAGCAGTTTTTGTGTCATTTGTGCATTTTTTCATGCTATTTTTGTGTCTTTCTGTGTCTTTTCGGCATCTTCTGAATAATTTCTTGTCATTTTGTGTTTTTTTTAACAGTTTTTGTGTCATTTTTGTCTTTTTCAGCATCTTTTGAGTAAATTTGATGTCTTTCTGTCTTTTGTGCATCATTTAGTTAATTTTTGTCTTTTTTATTAGTTTTTGTCTCATTTTTGTGTCATTTGTGCAACTTTTAGGTAATTTTTGTGTCTTTTTTAGCAGTTTTTGTGTCATTTGTGCATTTTTTCATCCTATTTTTGTCTTTCTGTGTCTTTTTAGCATCTATTGAGTAAACTGTTGTCATTTTGTGTATTTTTTAGCATCTTTTGTGTCATTTTAGCAGTTTCTGTGTCGTTTTTGTGTCTTTTTTAGCATCTTTTTTGTCATTTTTGTGTCTTTCTGTGTCGTTTGTGCAACTTTTAGGTCATTTTCGCATCTTTTTTAGTAGTTTTTGAGTCATTTTTGTGTCATTTGTGCATGTTTTCATGCTATTTTTGTGTCTTTCTTGTGTCATTTGTGCAACTGTAAGTTCATTTTTGTGTCTTTTTTAGCAGTTTTTGTGTCATTTGTGCATTTTTTCCATCCTATTTTTGTCTTTCTGTGTCTTTTTAGCATCTATTGAGTAAATTGTTGTCATTTTGTGTCGTTCTTTAGCATCTTTTGTGTCATTTTTGTGTCATTTTGTGTCTTTTTTAGCATCTTTTGAGTAAATTTTGCATCTTTCTGTCTTTTGTGCATCGTTTACTTAATTTTGTTGTCATTTTTAGCAGTTTTTATGTAATTTTGGGTCTTTCTGTGTCATTTTTAGCATCTTTTGTGTCTTTTTAGCAGAATTATTTGCCTGTTTTTGCTTTTGATTCTGTCTTTACTGCCTTTAAAAGTCCATTTTCACATCTTGTGCCTGATGTCTCTCTACTTTCTCGTGTATGGACGCTGCTACGTGAACAAAGCAGCAGTTCACCCATCATGTGTGTCGACGAGGAGCTTCGGCGTCGTGTCAAAACAGACTCTGAGTTTCCTTCTTGCCAAACGTCCAGCTGCTCCCGCGGCACGCTTCGCACAGCATTTAACGAGATTTACGGCCAAGCACAACAGCGCCGATCGATTTCACGCACTCTCGCCTTCCCAAACGCTGATCCTCTCCTCTGTTGCAGCACAGACGAGGCTTCGCTCATGAGGATCCCCACCTGGGAGCGTCCCAGTGCAACCAGCAGCCTCACTGGGACGGCAGCTGCTCACTCAGTAGCAAAACCCACCGAACAGCAGCGTCAGACGGAGTCATCCAGTAAAACACCAACACTCTGCTCTCTGAGGAGCTGTGAGTGACCGAGCCGTGACAAACATTCAGGGACCTTAGGCTGAACTGCAGGAAGTGTTTGGACAGAGACAAACAGGAAAACAAACCAACAACGTAAACAGAAACAAACAGTCTGTGGAGACGCAGCGTCGTCCTGAGAGTCTCTAAAAAAACCTGTTGGGACATTTTAGGGCCTTTTTGCATCTTTTGTGCCATTTTTGCGTGATTTTGTGTTATTTTAGCTTCTTTTTAGCTTCTTTAATGTCATTTTTGTGTCTTTTTGTGTCATTTGTGCATCTTTTCCTGCTATTTTTGTGTATTTTTGGCATCTTTCATGTCATTTTTTTGTCTTTCTGTATCTTTTTGAGCTATTTTTGTGTGATTTTTGTCTTTTTGTCATTTTAGCATCCTCTTAGCATCTTTTGTGTCATTTTTTTGTGTCTTTCTGTGTCTTTTTGTGTCTTTTCTGCATTCTTTTGTGCCATTTATGTCATTCTGTGTCTTTTGTAGCATCTTTTGTCATTTGTGTGTCTTTTTCTGTCTTTTGTGCATCTTTTGTCTCATTTTTGTGTCATTTTCATGTCATTTTAACATCTTTCTATGTCATCTTTGTGTCTTTTTGTGTCATTCTTGTGTCATTCTGTCTTTATTAGCATCATTCTGTCTTTTGTGCATCTTTTTTGTCATTTTTGTGTCTTATGTGTTATTTCAGCATCGTTTTAGCATCTTTTGTGTAATTTTTGCGTGATTTTGTGTTATTTAATGTCATTTTTGTGTCATTCTGTTTGTGTTTTTAGTATCTTTCATGCCATTTTTATGTCTTTTTGTGTTATTTTAGCATCTTTTGTGTCATTTTTGTCTTTTTCTGTCTTTTTGTGCTATTTTTGTGTCATTTTCATGTCATTTTAACATCTCTCCATGTCATCTTTGTGTCTTTTTGTGTCATTCTGTCTTTATAAGCCTCTTTCGGTGTCTTTTTGTGCTATTTTTGTGTTTTTCTGTGTCTTTTGTGCATCTTTTCATGGTATTTTTGTGTCATTTTCATGTCATTGCCTCATTTATAAGCCTCTTTTTGTGTCTTTTTGTGCTATTTTTGTGTTATTCTGTGTTTTTAGCATCTTTTTGTGTCATTTCTGCATTTTTTCGTGCCAATTTTGTGTCATTCTCTGTCTTTTGTGCATCTTTTTTGTCATTTTTGCGTCTTTTTGTGTTATTTTAGCATCTTTTGTGTCATTTCTGCATTTTTTCGTGCCAATTTTGTGTCATTCTCTGTCTTTTGTGCATCTTTTTTGTCATTTTTGCGTCTTTTTGTGTTATTTTAGCATCTTTTGTGTCATTTTTGTCTCATTTTTGTGTCTTTTGTGCACCTTTTCTTGCTATTTTTGTGTCATTCTGTGTGTTTTTAGCATCTTTATGTCATCTTTGTGTCTTTTTGTGTCATTCTTGTGTCATTTTGTCTTTATTAGCATCTTCCGGTGTCTTCTCATGCTTTCTTTTTGTGTCTTTCTGCACAGAAGACATTTCTGAGTTCTCTCCCCTCTTCTTGCCGTGGTTGTTGTGTTTCCACAGAGGTGCAGGAAAACATGAGACAGGATCATAAAACGACGAGTAATGTCTTTTGTTTTTGGACTTAGACGTCCCAGAGTGCAGCGTGACCCCTCACTGCTGAGCTAGCGAGTGTTTTCAGAGTGTTTGGTTCGCCCAGCTCGACCCGAACCTCCTGGAAGCTCGTCCTGAGACACGCCAGCCGACAG
Source organism: Dascyllus trimaculatus (assembly GCA_024666655.1). Classification (NCBI taxonomy): domain Eukaryota; kingdom Metazoa; phylum Chordata; class Actinopteri; family Pomacentridae; genus Dascyllus; species Dascyllus trimaculatus. The sequence continues at coordinate 3,756,256 of CM045468.1, read as the reverse complement.
AAGAGGGTCTGACGAGGATCTCCAGACTCGTGACACCTGGTCTGACATCCTCTCTGCAACCTGACCGCACACAAACACCGGCTCAGGAATGACGGATACGTTTCTCAACAGACGGCGAGGCTCTAAACTTAGTCATCCGCCGCCCGAAACGTGGCCGCGGCTCCAACAGAGACCGGACAGGACGGGGCTCGTCGACGCCGTGGTGATTATCAGACGTACAGCGGCAGAGTGGGCTGTTAGCAAACATCGAGGACGAGGCGCAGGAATTCTCCAGAGCGCGTCTCCCGTTTCCCTGCTAGCGAGGTGTGTCCGGGCACGCTCAGAGCCGAGGCCTGGTAGCTGCAGGCGCTCCGCTTTAACGCCACAATGAGCTATTTTAGGAGGAGAAACCGCCGTTTGATCGGGACGAGGAAGACGAGGAATGGAGCTGAAAAGGGTCTGAGGGGGAGGAAGCGAGCCGCCTCAGGTGCCCTGGGGAACTCCCGGCTCTGCTCTGACGTGGTAAAACCACTTCAGTCGCCCCCCTCCGCCCCCAACGCCGACGTTTAACCAGAAGCAGCTGAGTCCTACCGACTTCCAGAGCCCTCGTAAAACAGGAGAACCCCCGAAACCACCTCCACCCGCCGACTCCTCTTCTCCTCCTTCCTCCGTGGCTGGTTGATGAAGACGAGGCCCCGCGGCCCTCCGCCCCCCTCCGCCCCCCTCCTCCACCCGGCTTCATTTGGTGCTGATCAAACGGGGCTGTGGTGCTGAGAGGAGCCTCTTCACATGTGTTCCTGACTGAGCAGCAGCAGCTCAGAGGGTTTGACAGCAGCTTTACGGGGCTGTGAAGGAGCCGAGGCTCTGCACGGAGCTGGAAGCAAGAGGGTCGTCTGAACGCAGCCGAGATGGATGGACCGAGTGGAACGTCAGCAAGAGTTCTACTAAAAAAAACGACATTTTGGTGTCTCTTTGTGACATTTTTGTGTTATTTAAGCATCCTTTTATGTCATTTTGTGTCCTTTTGTGTGATTTTTGTGTCTTTTTGTCTTTTTTTGTGTCTCTTTTTGTCATTTTTGTGTCTTTTTGAATCATTTTTGTGTGATTTTGTGTCATTTTTGTTTGTTTTCGTGTCATTTTCATGTCATTTTAAAATCCCTCCATGTCATTTTTGTGTATTTTTGTGTAATTTTTGTCATTTTTTTGTCATTTTTGTGTCTTTTTGTCATTCTTGTGTGATTTAACCATCCTATTCTGTCTTTTCGTGTTATTTTGTGTCATTTTTGCGTCATTTTGTGTTGTTTTAGCATCATCTTGAGTCTTTCTTGTGTCTTTTTGTGTCATTTCTGTGCATTTTTGTATTATTTTCATGTCATTTTAACACCTCTCCATGTCATTTTTGGGTCTTTTTGTGATTTTGTGTTTTTTTAGCATCCTTCTGTATAATTTTTATGTCATTTTTTGCTATTTTAGCATCCTTTTGAGTAATTTTTGTGTCATTTCTGTGCATTTTTGTACTATTTTCATGTCATTTTAACACCTCTCCATGTAATTTCTGTGTATTTTTGTGGGATGTTGTGTTATTTTAGCATCTTTTTTTGTCATTTTGTGCCTTTTATGTCATTTCAACACCTCTATCTGCCATTCTAGTGTCTTTTAATGTCATTTTTGTGTCTTTCTGTGTGATTTTGTGTTATTTAAGCATCCTTTTGGGTCATTTTGTGTCATTTTCATATCATTTTAACACCTCTCCATGTCATTTTTGTGCCATTTTTGTGCGATGTTGTGTTATTTTAGCATCTTTTTGTGTAATTTTGTGCCTTTTTGTGTCATTTTTGTGCATTTTTGTACTATTTTCATGTCATTTTAACACCTCTCCATGTAATTTTTGTGTCTTTTTGTGTAATTTTGTGCCTTTTTATGTCATTTCAACACCTCTACCTGCCATTCTGGTGTCTTTTTGCATCATTTTTGTGTCATTTTGTGTTGTTTTAGCATCCTTTCGTGCTGTTTTTGTCTCTTTGTTTCATTCTAACTGAGTCATTTTGCACAGAACACATCTCTGACTTCTCTCTCCTGTTCTGTTTCTATAGAGGACTTTAGATAGTTGAGGATCACATGTGGTAGAACTCTCCGGTTCCTTTTACATGTCTTCATCTTGTCTGATGGTTTTCTGGAGTTCAGGCATCTGGATCGTGTATTTCCTCCTGCAGATGAGCCGTTGATGATAATAACTGTTTACGTAGAGGCTCAGAGCTGCTCCCATCTTCCACTCGGAGGCCTTCAGCGCTGCAGCTCTGACTTCCAGCCGTAAACTCGCCGACCCCGCCGTCGAGCCCCCCACTCCCCCCCACCCCCGCTACATGAAATCATTTTAGCCTGGCACCACCCCTCCTCGCCTCCCCCTCACACACACTCTGCCTCCCCCCGTCGTCCCCCTTACGCCCGCTCCCTCTCCGGCACTTCTGCGGTTTCTCCTGCGACTTTGAAACCCAAGAGCTGAATGGAGCCATTGTTTGGGCTGCAGGATGGAGGCGGAGGAGGGCTGACAGGAGATCGGGATCACCGACACTCATGCCTCCTCTCTCTCTCTCTCTCTTCTTTTTCCTTTGGAGCTCTCGGCTCAGCTCGCCCGCTCTCTGATCCTCCGGCTGCAGGTCTGGACTTGAGCGTCGAGGGCTGCGGGCCCCGTCTGGTTTGGAAGCGGAGCGGGTCTCGGATCCAGGGTCCCCTCCGCGAGCGCTCCGCCGGCCCCTGCGTGTTCTTGACGTGTTTCATCTGTTGTCTGATGCGTGTAGCTTCCTGTTATGTCGCCGTCGCTTTGATCAGCGGCGCTCGCTTCGACTCATGCAATCTGCAGCGCGACACCCGTCCATCAGGGGGCGCTGTGACGGGAGGAGCTTCTCAAACGTCAACTCACAGGATGCTGAATTTAACATTTTGGTATTCAGTGACGTCATCGTGTGCTGCATTATGATGTTTTATACATTAAACGAGTGACGCAGGGAAAAAATGAATAAACACATCAGATAATTAACTATAAACAGACTAATTATTATTACATTACAGGAGGTCTGAGGTCTCTTCTGGAGGAGTTTCCACATGTTTTTTGTTGAAATAACACACAAAACATGCCATCATCAACGCAAATATCACATCTTTTAAAGTTAAATTGGATTTTTTATTCTTTTTATCTCCCAGTAAATATGACTGTGTGATTTAAGCATCCTTTTGTGTCGTTTTAACACCTGTTCAAGTCATTTTAGTGTCTTTTTCTCTGATTTTGTGTCATTTTCATGTCATTTTAACACAATTTTGTGTTATTTTAGCATCCTTTTGTGTCTTTTTGTGCATTTTCCATCATTTTCATGTCATTTTAACGTCTCTCCATGTCATTTTTGTGTCTTTGTGTGATTTTTGTGTTGTTTTAGCCTCTTTTTGAGTCTTTTTCTGTGATTTAGTGTTATTTTCATGTCATTTTAACATCTTTTTTGCCATTTTTGTGTGTTTTTGTGTGAATTTGTGTTATTTAAGCATCCTTTTCTGTCTTTTTGTGCCTTTTTGTTTCATTTTCATGTCATTTTAACACCTCTCCATGTCATTTTTTTGTGCATTTTTGTCATTTTGTGTTATTTTGGCATCCTTTGGTGTCATTATTGTGTATTTTTATATTATCTTCATGTCATTTTTGTGTCTTGTTGTCAGCATCCTTTTCTGTCTTTTTGTGTCATTTTCATGTCATTTTAACATCTCTCCATGTCATTTTTTGTGCATTTCTGTGTCATTTTGTGTTATTTTGGCATCCTTTGGTGTCATTTTTGTGCATTTTTATATAATTTTCATGTCAATTTAGCCTCTCTTCATGTCATTTTTGTGTGATTTTGTTATTCAACCATCCTTTTCTGTCTTTTTGTCATTTTGATGTCATTATAACATCTCTCCATGTCATTTTTGAGTCTTTTTGGGTGATTTTGTGTTATTTTCATGACATTTTTTCATTTTTTTGTGTCATTTTTGTGTATGTTTGTGTGGTTTTGTGTTATTTAAGCATCCTTTTGTGCCTTCCTGTGTCATTTTCACGTCATTATAACATCTCTCATGTCACTTTTGTGTCATTTTGTGTTGTTTTAGCATCATTTTGTGCCGTTTTTGTCTCTTTGCGTCATTCTGTCATTTTGCACACAACACATCTCTTCATTCTCTCCTTCTTCATGGTTGTTCTGTTTCCACAGAGGACTTCAGTGGATTAACTATTCATGGATCCAACATGGCTAAACTCTCTGGTGCTTTTACTCTTTTATTCTCTTTAATTCTTCTTTTTCCCCCAGTAAACATGATTTCAGTCGGCCAAAGCCTTCTCTGGTTCACGACCGCCTTAGAATAACAAACACAAACACCACATTTAACACCAGCAGCTGACAGAAGGAAGTAACGACCTGGATGCAGCCCAGTAAATAATCCAGAATCTAGCTCCTGAGCTTGTTTCTGCTCCTCCTTCATGTCACTAAATGTCTGCAGCTCCTCGCAAAACTAGCAGCTTCATGTTTTTGGAGTCGATCCAGAAAACCCCTCCTAGATTCAACACGTGTGACTGAAACACACAAGGATGATGCAGAGACCTGCTGAGCCTCGTCAGGCCGTGGTTCATGCTAACGAGCTGAAGCTAACGCCGGCGTTCAGACGGCTGTTCCTCCTGCTCTCCGGCCCCCACCTCTCCACGCCGCTGCCGTTACTGCCACTTCCTGCTCTGCGGTTAAAAGTCTCACTTCGATAACCGCAGCTATTTCACTGACGGCCGCGCCCACGCAAAATGGTAAACAAGCCGCCGTCCTGACCGTGAAGCAACATCAGAGGACGATTAGAGGCAAACAGGGGATTCAGGCCTGAGGATACGCGCAGCTAATGACACATATAACCGGTTTAATGTCATTACTGTAATGGTTTATACACCGAGTATGATTCATTCACACTTTTCCTTTCAAACATTCTAATAACTGTAATTTATTTTGATAAATGTGATTATTGTGGGTGGCATTTTTACATTTCAATGAGTCACTTCATGCAGAAAATAATCAGCAGACTGAGCCATGATGAGAAGCAGCTGCCATGTGGCGAGTTTTTGTTCATTGATTAGATTTTCAGCTTTCCAACGGTCCTTGAACATATCATGTAACCTGCAGTTTCAATGGGGGAAAAAAAAGCCGCTTTATTCTACATGTCTGGTTTAAAAATTCACCAAAAATGAACAATTTGCAATCAAAAAATCCTGCAAATAAATAAAAATTCTGTGCTCCTCTGTGTAACCGTGAAGCCAACAGTGACTGAGCTGCGACAAACGGTCACGTGAGAACAATTCAGAGACTTTTTGGCTGAACTGCAGGCCGTGTTTAAGTGTGTTCAAGAGCACAAAACGCTCAGTAAGTGCATACTTTGAATACTTGTACTGCAGGAAACACTGAGTACTTCCTCCAGCGCTCAAATCAGGGGAGATTCTTTTTTGTTTTCGTAGCTCTAATAAATGACACCATTTATTAGAGCTACAAATTGTAAAAATGGAGATAATCATGAGATTTTCTGCTTTCCAACAGTCCTTGAACGTATCATGCAAGTTACATTTTCAACGGAAAAACAATCCCCAAATCTTTGAGTCTTATGTCTGATTTAAAAATTCATCAAAAATTATCGATTTGAAATCAAAAAATTCTGCAAATAAATAATAATTCTGTGCTCCTCTGTGTAACCATGAAGCCAACAGTGACTTGAGCTGTGACAAACAGTCACGTGAGAACAATTCAGAGACTTTTTGGCTGAACTGCAGGCCGTGTTTAAGTGTGTTCAAGAGCACAAAACGCTCAGTAACTGCATACTTTGAATACTTGTACTGCAGGAAACACTGAGTACTTCCTCCAGCGCTCAAATCATGGGATATTCTTTTTTTTTAAAAGCCAAAATGACACCATTTATTAAAGCTACGAACTGTAAAAACGGAGATAATCATCAGGTTTTCAGCTCTCCAATTGTCCTTGAACATGTTGTGTAACTTGCAGTTTCAATGGGAAAACAAATCCCCAAATCTTAGAATATTATTCTACATGTCTGATTTAAAAATTCACCAAAAATTAACAATCTGTAATAAGGAAATTCTGTAAATAAATAAAAATTCTGTGATCCTCTGTGTAACCGTGAAGCTATGAGAGACTCAGATGCAACAAACAGTCACATGAGAACAATTCAGAGACTTTTAGGCTGAACTGCAGGTCATGTTTAAATGTGTTCCAGAGCAGAAAGCACTCAGTAACTGCAAACTTTGAGTACTTCTACTGCAGGAAACACTGAGTACTTCCTCCAGCGCTCACAGGTGAGATAAATTATTTTAAACACCAAAATGACACCATTAATTAGAGTTGTGAACTATAAAACAGAGATAATTATCAGATTTTCAGCTTTCCAACGGTCCTTGAACGCATTATGTAACCTGAAGTTTCAATGGGAAAACAAATCCCCAAATCTGAACTTCATGAAAATCGCTTTACTCGACATGTCAGATTTAAAAATTCGCCAAAAATTAACGGTTTGCAATAAGAAAATTCTGTAAATAAATAATAATTCTGTGCTCCTTTGCGTAACTACGAAGCCAAGAGTGACTGAGCTGCGACAAACAGTCACACGAGAACAATTCAGAGACTTCCCGGCTGAACTGCAGGTCGTGTTCAAATGTGAGCAAAAAGCACTCAGTAACTGCAAACTTTTAGCACTTTTACTGCAGTAAACACTGAGTATTGCCTCAAGTGCTCAAATCAGGGGAGACAAATTATTTTAAACACCAAAATGACACCATTAATTAGAGTTAGGAACTATCAAACAGAGATAATTATCAGGTTTTCAGCTTTCCAACGGTCCTTGAACGTATCGTGTAACCTGAAGTTTCAATGGGAAAACAAATCCCCAAATCTGAACTTCATGAAAATCGCTTTACTCTACATGTCAGATTTAAAAATTTGCCAAAAATTAACGGTTCGCAATAAGAACATTCTGTAAATAAATAATAATTCTGTGCTCCTCTGCGTAACTACGAAGCCAACAGTGACTGAGCTGCGACAAACAGTCATACGAGAACAATTCAGAGACTTTTTGGCTGAACTGCAGGTCGTGTTCACAGAGAACAGTAAGTACAAATAAAATGTGAGCAGTAAAACATCCACAGCACGTGGAGCCCAGAGTTTTTCTACGAGTATTGGTAACAGCTGTTGGCACTTCTTCCTTTTCTTTTTTAAATGATTCATGGCGTTCTGACCGCGTTGATCTGCACAGAAAACATGTTTGAGTCCTTGCATAGCTCTCCGTGGAGGTGCAGGACGTTACACTGCAGTGAAAAAGGGGCTAACTGCATACTTTGAGTACTTCTACTGCAGTAAACACCCTGAGTACTTCCTCCATCATAACATTCGGTGGTGCTGGGAGTTTTTCTGCCTCGGAGCTGCTCAGTAACTTCCAGCGCACGCATGGAGATGACTGATGGCCCCTGCTGTCAGTAGCTTCCTGGAATAATCCGTCAACGTCTGGAGCGACGCTGCAGAAAACACGCCAGCCCTGAACCTGCTCTTCCTGCGACCCCCGACCCCCGGCGGCCCCCGATAAGGCCGAGTCTGGAGGAGACGTCTCAGCGTTTACATTCCTGTGTCTGAACGGCAGGTCAAGCCCGGGTGATGCTGCACACGACCCACCACGCCCTCACGCACACACACGGACCGTACCAATCGCTCATTAAACAGCGGGGGGGAGGGGGGGGACCTCTGGAGCTCGTCAGCAGAAGAGCACAGATTTACTGGAGCGTCTCCGTCACTCAGATAACAGGCGTGTGTCGCTTCCACGAGGCCGAGTTCATGACCAGTTTAGAGTTCAGTTCATATTAAAACACAGACACAGACAACTGCACCAGTGGCTTTAAAACAACATGCAAGGAGCCGAAACTTGAAATACTGAGGTTAAAACTTGACAATATTATGCACTATATACGTTTAAACTAATGAAGAGAGTCTTTAGGGTGCTTGTAAACGATGCTGTTGGTCATTTTAAGCTCAAAACAGCTGTATAAGTTTAATTTCGATATCATAAAGTGCTTTTACAAAGTGTTTTCCTAATCAGAGCTCAGGGTTTCCCCCAGTGCTTTATAAGCCTGGTGGGCTGCCAGCCTTTCCTTGTCCCCCCACCAGGCTAAGCGTCACTTGTTTATTTATTTTAAATAGGTTTTTTATGCACCAAAACAGTGATAGCAAAGACGGTAAACAGAGATTTTAACTGCATCTGGTGATACGGTTGAAAGCCCAATGGCGACATTTTATGGTCGATACGTGAACTTTTTCCGAAGTCGGAGGAGACGATGAGCCGCTCGTTCACCTCCAGGCCAAGGGGAGTTCATCCCGACCGAGCCACGACACCATGATGAGGCAGAGCCAGTGGAGTTAGCACGGATGTTAGCACGGATGTTAGCACGTCGTCAGAGCAGCCTTCTGCCAGCCGCGATGGTAAACATGGAACTAGTGGATTTAATCCAAAATGGTTAACTGACCCTAAATTTAGCGGATGGCTCTACCAGACCCAGTATGGTAAACCCAGACGGATTGATGCACTGATCCAACCTGAACCATGATCAGGTCACACAGCACAGCAGACCTGTTAGCCTCTGAGTTCCCTGGTTTTACCCCTTGGTCATGTTTGTACTTTTTTATTTATGTTAATTTATTTTACTTTTAAATGTGACCAGCAACAGCTTGTTTTAAGACTCACTAGGATTTAACTGAAGTAAAAACAACTGATATTATTTATTTTAATTGTATTTTTTGTGTTTGTTAAAATCGTATTTCAATATTGTGCCTTTTTGTAAGACTCTACGTTATAATATTGTTAATAAATGGCTTGTAATAACATATAATAGTCATAATTTCAAAATTCTTGTCAACTTTTAACTTTTTTTTTTTTCTGGCTTCTCTACCACCAGGCTTAGCAAGTTTTCTGGGGGAAACCCTGACAGCTGATATCCGACTCACTATCCTTTCATAAAAGCTGTTCGTAGAGCCGCAGCGATCCCTCAACGGACAGAAAACCAATCAGAAATCATCTCGACGTTCGCTTCGGCCCATTATTTAAAGCGGTTTGAAGATTTGCTGCTTTTCTTTGCCACACATGTGACATTGGCCTCAAAATTGCACTTTTTTTCGTAGATTTTAAAGCCTAAACTCGTTATTTACAACCGATAATGAGAATAATTATCACCTGCAGAAGTTTAAACACATTCCAGGACAAAGCAGAGTCACAATAATCACATTCTGTTGTACATTTATGGTAAGAAGTCGATCATCAGAACAGAAAATCAGAGTTTACTGCATAACAGCCATCAGATATGACGTCTAAGCTGCTTTTAATCCAACTAAAGTTTGGTTTGTTCTGCAGCTGAGAGTGTTTTTAATGAGAATGAGCTCCTCGTCTACTAATAATAAGGTCACAGGTCGGTGTCACCATCCATTCAGCTTCTGTTCAGGGAAGAAAATCTGTTTTGTTGAGAAAATAAAGGAGAGGCTGGAGCATCTCTGGGAGCTACTGGAGGAGAGAGGGAACGATCGCAGGAAGGAAGCGGAGACGCAACTTCAACGCAACTCCATGGGAAAGCGGCTAATTTGCCGTCGCTGCTGCTGCTGCTGCCTACTTTCAACTGGACTCGACGCACACAAGCGTAAACACTCGCTCAGCCTCGCGTGCGAACTTTCAACCCCCGGCATCCTGAGCCGAGAGGAAGGAGGCCGGCGGAGGAAAAGTCGGGGAGAGGGAGCGAAAGCATTAGCCGTGATTGCTGTGTGGGCGCACACACAACGGAGGGGGCTGCCAAGACGCCTGATAGGGCCTCGCCGGCCTTCCAGTGGTCGATCACATGTCGGCCAGTTTGGAGCTGCTGAGCGTTACGAGGCGGTGGATGCTGGTGAGGCAGGAGGGAGGGGAGAAAGGGCTGGAAAGAAAGGTGGGAAGTGAAAACTGATGGCAGATAAGGAGGTGAACGCGCCGGCAGGTTTGAAAGGCAAGCTATCTGAGCAAAAGTCACCAAAAACACAGCATTTAATGGAGACTTTCAGCTTTCCAACAGTCCTTGAACTCATCACGAGCAGTTCTGTTGGGAAAATGAATCAAATCTAAGCTTTTATTTCATCAAAATCACTTCATTCTACGTGCGTTAGTTTAAAAACGCGCCAAGAAATTAAGTATTTACAGCAAATAGATTCTCCAAAACATAATAATGAATAATTAGTTGGACTAAACGAGCACTGAGGGTTTTTCTAAATCGAACAATCAGTCGGTTAATCTGGAACAGTGGTTCTCAACTGGTCCAGCCTCAGGACCCACTATGTCTCCATTAATAACAGTCGTGACCCAAATTGTTGAGGTTTGCTGCTGCTGTTAACAAATTAAGGTTTATTTAGGTGTAGTCTCAACGCATTTTGACGCAGCTTGGGAAAATTTTAGCTTATTTTTTGCTCATTTTGGTATATTTGGACGCTTTTGCCAAGTTTTGAGGCACATTTTGACCCATTTTGACAGATTCTGAGCACATTTTGGTTCATTTTTGGCTCGTTTTAGCATAAATTTCTCCAATAATCTGGCAGAACCAAATCTAGAGGTTAATAGTGGGCAACTACTGGTGTCACCACCACTAAATATCCTGCTACTGAAAGCAAACTGTGTCATACGAAACACGTCTTTTAAAATAAAAGACTTTATACCACTACTTTTTTAGCTTCTGCGACCCTCTAAAAATGGCTTCGCGACCCACTTTTGGGTCCCGAGCCACCAGTTGAGAACCACTGATCTAGAGAACAATCAGCAGGCTGAACCGTGATGAAAATTAGCTGCAATACTTAGTTATATTTCAGCCTTCAAATCTCAAAAAATATAAAAATCTGCTTTTCTTTAACTCTCCAACAGTCCCTGAACTAAACATGTGATTAGAAGTTTCACTGGAGAAGATATTTCATTAAAATCCCTTTATTCTACGTGTATTATTTTTAAAAAATTGCCAAAAATTAGCAGCTAAAACCAACCAGATGCTGTAAAAAACAAAAAATTCTGCTCTCCTCGGCCAAAAAGTGAAGCCATGAGTGACTCAGCGGCGATAAACAGTCGCAAAACAGAAATTCAGAGACTTTTCAGGCAAACTTCACGCAGCGTTTGGCCTTTCTGCAGAATAAGAAGTCCAAGAAACGCAACAGAAGACTGCTGGCAGGGTTCACGGGGTTTAAGAGGAGGAGGACAAAGAGGGGAGGTGAGAGTAAACAGGAGGAGGCTGTGATGAAGGGGGGGGGGAGTAAAGAAACAGGGAGTACAGGAGGAGGGGTGAGGGGTGAGGGGGAGGAACAGCCAGCAATCTGTAATGGAGTTTGAAGCATAATGTAGCTCCGGTGCTCTTATCGCTGTCGTGCCACGGACCCATTGAGGACAGGAAACCGCCCCCCTCCCCCCGACACACACACACACACACACACACACACACACCAGAGCAACACACACACACACACACACCAGAGCAACACACACACACACACACACACACACTCCTGTGACTTTTCAACAAGCGACTAATCAAGCTGGAAATAGGAGCAGAGGTTATTTTTGCTCCGGCTGCACCAAACTCCATTCAAAAACGTTGGACTTTAAGAGGCAGAACCAGCTCATCTGCCGACCGCACTCCTTCCTCCAAAACCCAAATCTGAAAAAAAAAAAACCAACGACAACCTTCAGCTCTACCCGACACAAGCTGGCAGGAATTTGCCAGAAATAATGGGCCCGGGTTTTTCTGCAGCGCGGCACATTTTCGGCCTCCGCTGCAGTTTGTCTCGACGGCGACACCTTCAAGTGCTAGCGGAGGAGCTCGTGTGATTGTTATTGTTGCCGGTGGCGGCCATTATTTCAACCCGAGCGTGACTCATCCATGTGAAAACTCTGCAGGGATTTTTTTTTTTTTTGAGCTAAAAGGTCTGGCAGAATTCTCAAGAAAACTATTTTTTTGTGTGTGTTTTATCGTGAAAACTGAAAGCAGCGGTGGAATGTACGGGGGGAAAGTCTGAGCGGCTCCCCTCCGCTGCTAGTTACGTTCTGACAAACCACCGCTCACTAGTTTCAGCGGTTAGAGGTGGATGGTCTCGATCTGACTCGGACTGTTTCCACATCTGAGGAGTGAAAAGATCCACGTCAGGGTTCCATCAGAGAGCACAAAGTCGGCCTGCAAACCAGTCTGAGCTGCAGAGTCTGTTTGGGTTTGTTTACCAGTCAGTTAACTAGTTGCTAACCGAGATTAACTATTAGGCACAAACTAGTCTACAATCCATTCAGTCAACCAGGCAGCAAACCATCAATAAAACAGTTAATCAATGAGTCAAAAATGCAGTCAATCAAACCATTAACTAGTTCCTCAGGTAGTTAACTAGCTGGTGATAAAGCTAGTTAATCAGGGAGTTAACTAATCAGTAATTCAGCCAGTCAATCAGCAGGCAAACTGAGTAACTGTGCTACTGACTGACAGGAGTTCTGGTTTTGTCCCTGGGTTCTGACTGACAGGAGTTCTGGTTTTGTCCCTGGTTGCTGACTGACTGACAGGAGTTCTCGTTTTGTCCCTGGTTGCTGACTGAAAGGATGTTGTGGTTTGTCCTTGAGTTCTGACTGACAGGAGTTCTGGTTATGTCCCTGGGTGCTGACTGACAGGAGTTCTCGTTTTGTCCCTGGCTGCTGACTGACAGGAGTTCTGGTTCTGTCCCTGGTTACTGACTGTCTTACTGACAGGAGTTCTGGTTTTGTCCCTGGGTTCTGACTGAGAAGACTTCTGGTTTTGTCCCTGGGTTCTGACTGACAGGAGCTCTGGTTTTGTCCCTGGGTGCTGACTGACAGGAGTTCTGGTTTTGTCCCTGGGTTCTGACTGAGAAGACTTCTGGTTTTGTCCCTGGGTTCTGACTGACAGGAGTTCTGGTTTTGTCCCTGGTTGCCGACTGACAGGATGTTGTGGTTCGTCCTTGAGTTCTGACTCACAGGAGTTCTGGTTTTGTCCCTGGTTGCTGACTGACAGGAGTTCTGGTTTTGTCCCTGGTTGCTGACTGACAGTAGGTCTGGTTCTGTCCCTGAATTCTGACTGAAAGAAGTTCTGGTTTTGTACCTGGGTGCTTACTAACAAAATATCTTGGTGTTACCCTGGGTGCTGACTGACAGGAGTTTTGGTTTTGTACCTGGGTGCTGACTGACAGGAATTCTGGTTATGTCCCTGGGTGCTGACTGACAGGAGTTTTGGTTTTGTGTCTGGGTTCTGACTGAGAAGAGTTCTGGTTTTGTCCCTGGTTGCTGACTGACAGGCGGTCTGGTTATGTCCCTGGTTGCTGACTGACAGGCGGTCTCGCAGCAGGCGCTCGGCAGGCAGCCAGTGAAGTTGCGTGTAAAGAGTTTATTTAGACAGGAGAGGGAAGAGGAGTCGGGAGGAGGCTGGAGGAGGTCTCACTCCTGTCAGAACCCAGAAACCAAACCTCAGAACCAGACCCAGCCAAGCAGGCCTTACATAAACTGTGCTGATGGAAGTTTGCATAACACCGAGACACACACACACACACACACGCACGCATGCAGCTGCACGCTCACATGGATACACACACTCAGACTAATGCATGCATGAACAACGGCGCAAGTTGAGCACGCTTGTAACATGTGTGTGTACATACATGAAGCTGCTGCATGACAGGATCTGTGGTGTAAAGTATGTAAGTGCACACGCCCAGGAACACGCTGCTGGCAGAGGTGTGTGTGTGTGTGTGTGTGTGTGTGTGTGTGTTACATGGAAACACTATCGGCTGGATCAGAGGAGCTGGCTGCCTCTAATCAGCTCTCTGCAGCGAGTGTGTCCCATCATGTCTGACTGATTCTCTCTTTCACTCATTTTATCTTCCACCTCTTTCGCTCTGACTCATCTTCATCCTCATCTTTAAGGACTTTCAAAGAAGCCGAGAGAACTGCCTGTGATCAGTTACAGACTATTATAAACATAGACATACATACGTAGACGCCACATTGACTGTGGAGGGACGTGCCTAAAGCTCCGCCATCTTGGTACAGGGCTAGCAGAGGGGGGAGTGAATGTAAGTCTATGGAGGTAAGAGGTACTCCACAATCTTAAAGTAGAATTATTCACTGAATCTTCGACCGATTTCCAAACGGTTTGGTTTGTTAAAAACGTCACACATTTAGCTTTGACACAGGATGCTTTTGTTTTATTTATGTCTGCCTGTCCGTCATGTCATTCCTCTATAGACGTAATGCACTGTAGGGGCGAGTGGCACTGTACCAAGATGGCCGCCGCGTAGGCACGTCGGCTCCAATCGGTAGCAGCAGTCAACGCGGCGTCTATGTATATATGTCTATGGTGAGGACACCTCCACTGTCAGGACAGGAAGTAGTAACAGGTAAAAAAAAAGGAAAGGATATTTAAAGCGTCCAGTCCGGTAGGTGGCGGTGACGCATGTGAAGTTGGTTTGCTAACCGCTAATTAAATCAAAAGAAGAAGAAGCCATTTAACGCAAGCGGTTGTGGCTGTTTCTCAATATGTGTCCATGGTACTACTGTAACTGTGACACAAAATTTAGTTTTAAGATTAAAACATCCATGATCTATGATTATAAACACTGTAAACCATAGACATATAGACGTAGACGCCGCGTTGACTGCTGCTGCCGATTGGAGCCGATGTGCCTACGCGGCGGCCATCTTGGTACAGTGCCACTCGCCCCTACAGTGCATTACGTCTATAGAGGAATGACATGTCTGCGCTATAAAAGTGATCATAAATCCATCAGTTGTCAACATATATTGTTTGTTACAAACGTCAGACATGGAGGACGGACAGGCAGACATAAATAGAACAAAAGCATCCTGTGTCAAAGCTACATGTGTGACGTTTTTAACAAACCAAACCGTTTAGAAATCGGTCGAAAATTCAGTGAATAATTCCACTTTAAGATTGTGGAGTACCTCTTACCTCCATAGACTTACATTCACTCCCCCCTCTGTTAGCCCTGTACCAAGATGGCGGAGCTTTAGGCACGTCCCTCCACAGTCAACGCAGCATCTACGTATATATGTCTATGGTTATAAACACTGTAAACCCTCAGACAGCGAGTGGGGCTTTTATTTAAGGTAGAACTTGCCCCATGTTTACCTGTTGTTTTGATAAAGTCAGCTTCAGACTGAGCAGTAAAAAACCAAACATACATCTGAAAACTGTATTTCTGTTGGAGATGATTAAACCAGAATACTCCTAATTACACCGTCTGGCTTTGAATAAATGAGACGACAGGGAGCACTCATGTTTTTCTTGCTTTATGTCTCCCCGGTCTGCCTTCACTGGATTTGCATATCGAACACAGTCAGACTCTTGTTCCCGGTACTGTGAGGGTTTGTTCTGAGCTGCTGCTGCCGCATCGTCACTTTTCTAAAAAGCGGGTGAATCAGAGGAAAACCCGGCCGACCTCAGCAGCTTCCTGCTTGGTGGGCGGTGAAAGCCAGAGGAGCTTCCGCAAAGTGACGTCACCACCAGCGCCGTGGTTGAGCGTGAAGCCGCCGCCGACATCCAGGAATCCTTAAGGTGGACCGAGGAGTTACAGCAGCTACACGTCAGTTTGTCAACAAGTGAGGTGGTTAAATTCACAACCAGGAGGAACAACAGCATCATTTCCTTTTGCTTGTTGATGGAACTTTAATCTCTTCACTACGTCTCACCACAAAAAAACTAAACAAAGATGCTAAATGTGGGATTGTCTTCGTAAAATGTGACTCCCACCTCGTTTCTACTCGTATGTTTATTGATATTTAGCTTTATTTTGCCTTCCTGAGCCGTCTTTGCATGAATTTAGAATTTAAAACCTACATTTTCTTCTTTAAATCTACCAGTAAAGAGAGAATATTTCACTTTTTGGTGTTTCATAAGCAAAAAAAAAACATTATATTAAGATATTATTATATAAAAATTATTACAAATTAAATAATTCAATTTAAATTAATATTAATATTTAATATAATAATTTAATATAATAATAAAATAACATAGACATTAAACCTAAATTATTTATTATAAATATAAAAAATATTATATATTGTATAATATTATTAAATTAAAACTGACATGAACATTTAATTTTTTTATTTAATTTTAATTGTATTTTTATTTAATTTAGTTGTAATGCGATTTTATATTTTGTTTTCTAATACTGAATTGCACCAGACCTCACTGCAAAAAAAAACAACAAATAAATTTAAAAAAAGCTAAAATTTAAATAAAATAAAATAAAATAAATTAGATGTTCTGCAGGTAGAAAACATTTTTAAAAAGCTAATTCTTCTTCTGGCTCCCAGTTTTTGCTCATTAATCAGGCAGAGTTTGAATTTTGTTTGCGATTTATTATGAAATAAATATGTTTTATAATATTGTAAATTTTAAAAAACACTTTTTAAGATGGCAGTTTGGTCATTTAGGCACTTAAATTAACATTTTCTTGAATAAAATGTTGATTACAGCCTTATTTCAGATGCATTTTGATGATTTCTCTTTGTGATTTTTCCTTTTTTTCTCCAGAGCTCAGTGCAAAAACATTGAATTAGGACTTTGTGGTTAATAAAATAAGTAGTAGCTCCTAGTTTTAGCTGCTAAATGATCCTTTTTTGACTCTGTGGATGTTTTATATCTACATCCAGCTGATAAGATTCTTAAACTGACATTCTATCGTATTTTGAGCGCTTTCATGTCTAATTCTGACTTCCTTCACCAGACTTCACTGCAAAACCTGCAAATTTCACACTCGATTGTTTCCCGTGACTCTGAAACTGGACGTCCTGCAGCCAACGAGCACCTTCCCCCCTCGGATCGAAGCGACGCTGCAGCCGGCGTCTTTAAAACCCTGAAGTGAGCCGGCTCCTCCACTTGTGGGCGGCACATGGAGGAAGTGGTGGCGCTGTGGTGTAAACGCGAGCGACGCTTCATTATTTCCATCAACGCTGGGCGGTTGAACGTAACACGCGCCAACACTTCTCACCTTTGCGGCGTTTGGGGGAAAATCTGAGCAAACCTGATCTTCAAATATCAACCGGCTGATGAAGACGGAGAGATTTTAAAGCCACTTTAAAGCCACAAAACACCAAAGAGGAGCATTAAAACCTGATAAAACCTCATCACATCCTTAGTTTTGTTTGCTCCAGGCAGGAAATTGCACATATTTCCAAGAGTACCTGGCTGCAGACCTCCACTGTGAGAACCATAGACATATATACGTAGACGCCGCATTGACTGTGGAGGGACGTGCCTAAAGCTCCGCCATCTTGGTACAGGGCTAGCAGAGGGGGGAGTGAATGTAAGTCTATGGAGGTAAGAGGTACTCCACAATCTTAAAGTAGAATTATTCACTGAATTTTCCACCGATTTCCAAACGGTTTGGTTTGTTAAAAACGTCACACATTTAGCTATGACACAGGATGCTTGGATGCTTTTGTTCTATTTATGTCTGCCTGTCCGTCCTCCATGTCTGACGTTGGCAACAAACAATATATGTTGACAACTGATGGATTTATGATCACTTTTATAGCGCAGACTTGTCATTCCTCTATAGACGTAATGCACTGTAGGGGCAAGTGGCACTGTACCAAGATGGCCGCCGCGTAGGCACGTCTGCTCCAATCGGCAGCAGCAGTCAACGCGGCGTCTACGTATATATGTCTATGGTGAGGACACCTCCACTGTCAGGACAGGAAGTAGTAACAGGTAAAAAAAAAAAGGAAAGGACATTTAAAGCGTCCAGTCCGGTAGGTGGTGGTGACGCATGTGAAGTTGGTTTGCTAACCGCTTATTAAATCAAAAGAAGAAGAAGCCATTTAACGAGTGGTTGTGGCTGTTTCTCAACATGTGTCCACGGTACGACCATGATGTGACACAAAATTTAGTTTTAAGATTATTTGAGGCGAGAAAGTGGTTGTATAAACATCAAATCTCTGGTCAGTTTATCAGATAAATTCTGCTTATAAATTGACTTGAGTGTCCCGTTAGACAGCTACTACCAGGCGGTCAGCGCTCACAGCTCCCCGCTGACAGCAGCCTTAGCTCGGATAGACTTTACTGTGTCGTCTTCATGACCTGTAGTACGTCTTTGTTCTATTCTTATGACTGTAACATTAAAAATAACATTTAAGGATTATTCTGTTAGCAGACATAAAAACTCACAATGGGGCTCATTCTCAAAATAATAACATTTATTCATATTGCTAATGCATTAGCAATACTACGCAATTTTATTTTGTAATGCATCCCGTGCATTTCCTGTCCTCACAGTGGAGGTCTGCAGCCAGGCGCCTCTCCATATATATGCAAAAAACCACAATAAACACTAATGAGCAGCTTTAACTCGAACACAGAGCAGGTTTGATGGTGTACATGGAGGCTGGAGGATCTAAGCTTCACTGATCCCCTTGGAGTAACTCCTCCTCCTATTCATAGTTCACCTTAACGGTCTTGCTCAAGGGGGGACAAGCGGTCTCTCTCGGTTCCCCACCTCAACCTCTTGCCAGTCCGGGGGCTCGATCCAGCGACCCACCGGTTACAAACTCGCCTCACAAGCCACCAGCCTGGTTGGAGCTCAGCGTTCCCCTCGATCAGACCCAGACATCTGCACAGCTGTGGACAACACGGACATCCGACACTAATACCGTTAAATATTCAGCGTCGTCCCCCTCTGATCGCAGCTGCACAACAACAGTCTGGAGACAAAGACACACGATCCTCTTCCTGCTTATCTAAGAGATTAATTATGTTTTAAATCATCAGGTTTTCCTCCCAGCGATCCACCAGCAGCCCAGAGCTCCACAGGTTTGGCTTAAATGTTCCATTTCGGTCTGAAACCCTGAGAGGAAACACCGACGACTCGGCTTTTAGTGGGACACAGATCAAATGTAAAGACAAGTCTGACGCTTCAGAGTAGAACAATCTGCTGCTGGTGTCTGTTTTCACACATATTTAAAGCAAAAAAAGCCAAACTCGCAGCTATGAATGAGCACAACACAGATATTTAAGTGACTTCAGTGACTCCTGAGTCTTTCAAACCTCCAAATCGTACAAATCACATGAGTTTATGTGCCTATAAAGTGTAAAGTAATTCAAATAAATGTGAATAAATGTGGTAAAATTCCTCCTTTTTTAAGGTTATCAGTGCATTTTGTTTAATTATTCTTACATTAAGCACACTGGTTGGAAAAAACAGTGATTTTATAGAGTTTTCCTTCTTATTTTACAGATTTGGTTCCTGAAAATATTTAAAATAACCATAAATTTAGTTGAAATCCAGTTTCTGTGCCGTGTATTGTTTGCTGAAGCTTATTAAATGTTTAATATATATAAATAGGATTGAATGTAAACAGTCAGGCCTAATAATGCAGAAAAATCCTCATTAATCGAAGGATTTTATGTGAAAAAAATGTCAAAATACAGTTTAAAAATGCAAGAATCTGCTGTAAATGTCCAGTTAAGTCAGGTGTAATGTGAGTTTTACACACAGCTTTAAAAAATCTTATTTAATTACAAAAATAAAAGGCGAAAATGAGTTTTAAATGTAACTTTACATTAAAAAATCTTGTGCATTTGATAGATCTTTAATGTTAAAAAATAAAATTATTAGATTTACCTTTGAAAAGACTCAAACCGCAGCCATTAAACAAATATTTAAGATACTATAATGAACTATAATTACAATAAAACCAGTTAATTTGACATCATATCAATTCTATAATTTTTATAGTAATTTTACATAAAAATATTCTGCATTTTTGAGATATTTAATGTTTTAAAAAAGTACTATAAATTATTAGATTTACCTTTGGAAAAAATGTAAAACCACAGCTATCAAACAAATACTTTTAATTTTAATTACAATAATAAAATGTGGATTTTAGAGCATGTCCAGTGTAACTTCACATAAAAATCTTATATATTCCACATATTTATCTTATTTTACATTAGAGATTAATTCTGTCTGTTTTTTAATTTTATTGATTTTTTCGTGTTTTTTAAAAAATGCAAAAAAAAAAAATCTGCAAAATTAAAGGAAAAATCCGTAAAAATTTAAAACTGGTTTCGGACGCGTTTTTACGGCAGGAAAAATGTGCAACGGTGACGCAGAAACGTCGAACAGAGCGGCTGGCGTCAGAATATAAGTTTACAGAGAGTGTTTCAGGTCAACGAGCGGCGGCGGCTTATGAATGGGCGAATGCGACGCCGCTGCTGCAGCTTTAACTGGAGCCTCTCTGAATGAGGTGAATGCAGCCCGACAGGACGGGTGGGTTTTGCCGCCGCACGTCTGCAGGCCGCAGCTTTTACCGCTGAAAGGGAAAAGCAGAGGAGTCTTACCTGCAGCGGGAGGCCAGGGCAGGGCAGGAGGGTCGGCAACATGGAAGAGAAACAAACAACAAGAGCGTCATTAGGAGGGGAGTCGGGGGTCTGACGTCATTTCAAGGCTTTACTTGAGTTCATCTCTGTTTACGTCAAACTCTGCACGTGCAAACGCAGAGAAACTGCAGCACAAACACAGAAAGCATGATATCACCACCGGCTTTTACCATCTTTGAGCTGCTGTGGGCGAATAAAAGCTGCAACATCTACTTAAATCTCACTGCAAACGCTTCAGAAGAAACACATCAGGTGTCTGTCCGGCAGGTATTTCAGAGTAAAACACAGCCTCGTTAGTATTTTAGAAGGTTTTGGACTCTTGTGCACGACTGTAAATTAGCAATATTGAGCCCAAACATGCCTACAAGCATTAAAAAGTCTGCTTTAAAACACGGCAGGCTGTTATATTAATAAAAAAGTCACATTTTATGTTTAAATTTGACATTTTTAAAACATAATTTCACTCACAGCTGCAATCTGACTTGAATCAGGCTTGCAGGTTGATTTATTTTGCTGATTTTTACTCGATTTTGATTTTTTTTTAACATTTTAAGCTCTGTTGTTTTATGTGAGAATGAAAGAGGAAGTTAAAACCAACTTCTCAAACTTCTAATCAAACTTTGATGATTACATTTGATATTTTTTAAACATAATTTCACTCACAGCTGCAATCTGACTCGAATCAGGCTTGCAGGTTGATTTATTTTGCTGATTTTTACTCGATTTTGATTTTTTTTCACATTTTAAGCTCTGTTGTTTTACGTGAGAATTAAAGAGGAAGTTAAAACCGACTTCTCAGACTTCTGATCAAACTTTCTCAGCTTCACTTCAACGTAAACAAAGACAGGCTGGACGACTGGATGTTGATGTAGCTGATGAGGTGCTCAAATTAAGCCGTTTTTAAATTAAATGTTGTGTTTTTAAGGCAAATTGCTTTATTTTGGTGATTTATTTTACAGAACTTCCACTTTAAAATGCATAATTTCATCTAATCTGCGAGGTTTGATGCTATAAATTAGCAATAATTAGGCCAAACGTGTCCACAAGCATGGAAAAGTCTCTTTAAAACATGGCAGTCAGGTTTTATAATGACAATCTGGTAATTTAGATGCTTAAAATGATATTTTTCTTTCCATGAAATTGCATTTACAGTCTGCATCCAGCTGTATTTAGGCTTGCAAGTTGATTTATTTTTGCATATTTTTACTCGATTTTGATTTTTTTAAACATTTTAAGCTCTGTTGTTTTACGTGAGAATTAAAGAGGAAGTTAAAACCAACTTCTCAGACTTCTGATCAAACTTTCTCAGCTTCACTTCAACGTAAACAAAGACAGGCTGGACGACACTGGATGTTGATCTAACTGATTTTGAATTAAATGTTGTGTTATTTTGCTTTATTTTGGTGATTTTTCTTACAGAGTTTTAACTTTAAAATGCATAATTTCATCTAATCTGCGAGGTTTGATGCTATAAATTAGCAATATTTAGCCCAAACGTGTTTTAAAACATAGCAGTCAGGTTTTATAATGACAATCTGGTACTTTAGATGCTTTAATTGATATTTTTTTTACATAAAATTGCATTTACAGTCTGCATCCAGCTGCATTTAGGTTTGCAAGTTGATTTATTTTGCTTTTTTCGACTTGCTTCAACAGATTTCACTGCAAAAAACGCACCTATTGTTCTACGTGAGACTGAGAGTCCACTTCACTTTCATGTAAACACAGCCAGGCTGGATAATTCTGGACGTTAATGGAGCTGATGAGATGCTTAAATGAAGCCGTTTTGAAATGAAATGTTACACAGCAGCTTGAATTCTGCTTTATTTTGCTTTTTTTTGCAGAGTTTTTACTTTAAAATGCATATTTTTTGTATAATCTGTGAGGTTTGATGCTATAAATGAAGTATAATTAGGATGAAACTGTCACTTGATTCTTTATTTCCTTAAACCCTGCCCTGATTCTAGACGCCGGCTGTTTCACCAGGTTACTTCTTCAGTGCAGGTTTAAACATCTTTATTCAGTCCCTCCAGGAATTCTCGATGCCGCAATCTCAACAATTAACGCAAATTCAACCAATCTCCATGAATTCTGCGTGACCTTGCAATTTCATCCAATCACCGCCACTTTTCTGCAACTTTGTCCCGCCTCCCGTGAGTTCCACCAATCACAGCAGTCCCCAGTAATGCACGTACGTCACCGAATTCACTTCCTCGTTTATGGTTTGAAGATACAGATGCAACAAAAACTACTGCAAAACAATTCCCTGATGTTCTTCACCAAAGCGGAGCTAAACTGTTTTCACTCCGTGGAATATTGAGGTGGAACACAAACCAAAACCATCCACTGACAAACACTTTTCTACCGTAAACATATCAGGAGAATGGGTGAAACCAGCGGACCACAGACCAGACAAACCACCGTGATGAAGCTGTTGCATCCAGATCTGTGGCAGCACTGAAACAATGAAGGTCAGTTAGATTCATTAACTGACGTGACGAGCTGTGAGCGTGTGTGTGTGAACACGCGTGTGACAGGAAGTGAAATTAACTTTTTAAGCTTTGAAAAAATTTAATGAATTATAGAAAACAAAGAAAAAAATGCAACTTTTTAGCGATTTTTTTACCGTCTCCCGCAATTTTATCGCAACAAATACGCATAAAGCATCGCAACTTTTTAGAAAAGCTGCCGCAAATTCAGGCATTTTAGGAGCAACAATCTGGAAAAACACCTGGAAATCCTGGAGGGACTGGATATTAACAGAGAGACAGTGAAGCCCGAACAATAAAATAAGCATGAAAACTATTCTAAAAGTTAGTTTGTGCTTCACGTTGACTCCTAAAGCTTCTAATAAAGAGACAAATGGAGCCGAAACGCTAAATTCTGATTCATGAATGATGCAGTTTAATACGTTCTGGACTCTCTCAGGCCTCCATTACAGACTCAAACACGCTCTGAAGCATCAACAAGCGTCTCCTGCTTCTCCACAACCGACCAGAACCTTCGAGTCTTGTCACTAAATTAACCTCCGAGTGGAAACTACGAGGAGACCCGAACTCTCTGAACCCTCCGTCTGATTCCTGAAGTCACCTTCTCTGCTGGACCGACATCAGAGTGGATCTTTAACTCCCAGCAGCTCAGACGACATGAGGCTTCCATTTTCTCCTCCTAAACAGATTTGTGGTGTTTTGGAACGAAAGCCGTCCAACGTAAACTGTGGCCACGGAGCTCCCCCCGAACTGAACAGTCCAGAGGGGGACCGGAGGCGGGGGGCTCGTCCCCCGACGCAGCGACGGGGCCTCCGGACGGCATCACCGCAGAGCCGGGCTCAGGAATCACAAGCCGAGCGTGACTCCGTGTCGGTAAACATTGGGCAGCTTGGCCGGCGACGCCATGGGAACGCTGCAGTTTTCCACCGGAGATTCACCCGGAAGGACGGATCCGAGCCACGACAGCGACTTCACGTCACGTCGACCGCAGTGGAAACCAGAGCCTGGCCTCCTGAGGGACCTGGGAGCTGTCGGATGTCTGGACACAAGCAACCAGCGCTTCTCATACTCATGATTTTATTGTTGGTCTCTCTAAAATGTCATCAAATGTCTCAGTGCAGAGGTGTAATTCACCAAAATGATCCAAAATGTTGATGAATTAGGATAAAATATGATTTAAAAAAATGTGCATCTACGTGAAGTTGTGCTATTTTTGTGTGAAATTACCTGATAAATGGTTAAAATTAATAAATACTGACTTAAATGACAAGAAAAAGAAATTTAATGAGGAAAAATGAAAAGATTTAAAAATATTTCTTGAGAGATTAATTATTATTATTAAATATTTTTATTAATAATAAATATTATTATTGTATATTATTATTATTTATTGTTTATTTATTTAAAGACTTTAAAACAATAAAGATGTATTATTATTATTATTAAATATTACTATTATTATTATTATTTATTTATTTAATTATTGAAAGATTTTAAACATATATTTAAAGATTTGATATTATTATTATTAATATTATTATCATCATCATTATTTATTGTTTCTTAAAATAGATTTTAAAGCATTTATTTAAAGACGTATTATTATTATTATTAAATATTATTATTATTATTGATTGTTTATTATTCTATATTTTAACATATTTATTTGAAAATTATTTATTATTATTTATGATATTATTATTTGTTTCTTATTCTAGATTTTAAAACATTTATTTAAAGATTTATTATGATTAAATATTATTATGATGATTATTATTATTATTATCATTTATTATTATAGATTTTAAAGCATTTATTTAAAGACTTATTATTATTATTAAATATTATTATTATTTATTGTTCTAAATTTTACCATATTCATTTGATTTATTATTAGTAGTATTAGTATTATTATCATTTGTTGCTTATTATTCTAGATTTTAAAATATTTATTTAAAGATTTATTGTTATTATTATTGTTGTAGTAGTATTATTATTGTTATTATTTGTTGCTTATAATTCTAGATTTTAAAACATTTATTTAAAGATTTATTATTATTATTCAATAATAAGATTTAATATAATTATTATTAAAATTATTATTATTATTATTATTATTATTACTATTTTTTTTTACTATTATTATTGGTATTTTCATTTATTTAAAGATTTTACACATTTATTCTTTCACTTAATTTGAGGGAAATCAATTGAAACAGAGAAAACTCATTTTTATTCCACGGCACACATTGTCTCACCCTTTGCCTCCATTCGAGGTCTCTTTGTGCCGTTTTTGTGGAACATAATCGATTTTCCTTTGTAAATATTCAAACTTAGATGCAATCAGAGGGAAATTAACCTAAAGGAGAAGATTTTCAGGCTCAAACACAAACAGAAACCCTGGTCTTGAGCCTCTTCCTGCTCCAGATCCTCACGTTTATGAGCGTTTAAAGTGGAATCCCGTCTCCAGGCCCGACTCCTCCACTCTGGGCCGGTGTCTGTGGGCCAGATTAATCCCTGGGTGCTATCTCCAGGCAAATGAGCCAAAAATTGAACATGGGACACGTCTGGAGCGGGGAATCTCTCACCTTCCCTCCCGGCGTGGCGGAGGGCAGGGCGACGGGTTTTATTTGTCCATCCCAGCAGGCTCCTAAAAATACACGCGGCGTGGCTAAAAATACCTCCACGGCGGCGCTCGCACATGTCGGCCGCCGGCTCAAGGAGCTCGTCAGCTGCCGGGCCGATGGGAAACACATGATGCTGCCTCGGAGCAGCTGGAGGACGAGGAGGAGGAGGAGGAAGAGGAGGGTGATGCAACGACACCAAGCTGCTGGAGTCGGCTTTAAATCTGTCTGAGGCTGTCAAAGGTGGTCATGGAGGGGCCTGGAGGGGCCTGGAGGGGCCTGGAGGAGCCTGGAGGAGCCTGGAGGAGCCTGGAGGAGCTGGTCTGCTTCTCCTTTAACCGAACTGTGAGCATTTATCAGGTGAAATCCTCAAATTTACACCAAAATATTAGAAGATAACTTTGATTCCAGGCATGACGGGACACATATCTGGGTGTACAAGCAGAAATGATGCATCCATGATAGTTCTTTAATCATGTTGGAGCCATAAAATGTTGATTTTCTCCTAATTTAATGTTAAATTTCACCATTTATGAGTCAAATCCTGTCATTTGTGTCAAAGTAACTTCATTTAGACGCATAATGAGACAGATATCTGAGTGTACGGGTAAAAAAATAGTTTCCATTGTTTTTTAATCATGTTTGAGCCTAAAAATGTTGGTTTTCTCCAAATTTAATGTAAATTTCACTATTTATAAAGTCAAACCATCTGCATAACTTTAATTCCAGGCATGAGGGGACACATATTTGTGTGCACATGTAAAAAAAATGATGCATCTATTATAGTTTTAAATCATGTTTGAGTGAGAAAACATACATTTCCTGCTAATTTAATACAAATTTTACTATTTATTAAGTCAAATCCAGTCATTTATGCAAAAGTAACTTCATTTAGACGCATGACGAGACACATATTTGTGTTAATATAGTTCAATAATCAATATTTGAGCCTGAAAATGTTGATTTTCTCCTAATTTAATGGTAAGTTAAATAACATAAAAGGTAAAATCTAGTCATTTACACCAAAATATCACAAGATAACTTTGATTCCAGGCATGAGGGGACATATTTGTGTGCTCATGTAAAAAATGATGCATCTATTATAGTTTTTAAATCATGTCTGAGTCAGAAAATGTTGTTTTTCTCCTAATTTAATGTAAATTTCACTATTTATCAAGTAAAATCCAGTCATTTATGCAAAAGTAACTTAATTTAGACGCATGACAGGACATATTTGTGTTACCATAGTTTTGTGATCAATATTTGAGCCTGTAAAAGTTGATTTTCTCCTAATTTAATGCAAGTTTAACTATTTATAAAGTCAAATCATCTGCATAACTTTGATTCCAGGCATGAGGGGACACATATTTGTGTGCACATGTAAAAAATATCCACTTATCATCATTTTATAATCATTTGAGGGCAGAAAATGTTGGTTTTCACCTAATTTAATGCAAGTTTAACCATTTATTAGTCATTTATGCAAAAGTAACTTCATTTAGACGCATTATGTGACACATATTTGTGTGCACATGTAAAAACGATGCATCTGTTATAGTTTTTTAATCATGTTTGAGCCATAAACTGTTGAATTTCTCCTATTTTAGTGGAAGTTTGATTATTAATAAGGTAAAATCCTGTAATTTCCACCAAAATATCACAAGATAACTTCAATTCCAGGCATGACGGGACACATATTTGTGTGCACATGTAAAAAATGATGCTTTTATTATAGTTTTTAATCATGTTTGAGCCTCTAAATGTCAATTTCCTGCTAATATAATATAAATTTAACCATTTATTAAGTAAAATCCAGTCTTTATGCAAAAGTAACTTCATTTAGACGCATGACAGGACACATATTTGTGTTACTATAGCTTTGTAATCAATATTTGAGTCAGAAAATGTTGATTTTCTCCTAATTTAATGCAAGTTTAACTATTAATAAAGTCAAATCATCTGCATAACTTTGATTCCAGGCATGAGGGGACACATATTTGTGTGCACATGTAAAAAATATCTACTTATCATCATTTTATAATCATTTGGGAACCAGAAAATGTTGGTTCAACCATTTATTAGGTTAAATCTTGTGATTTATGCAAAAATAACTTCATTTAGACGCATAATGAGACACATATTTGTGTGCACGTGTCCAAAAAATAAAGTTTCCATAGTTTTTCAGTCATATTTGAGCCTAAAAATGTTGGTTTTCTCCTAATTTAAGGTAAATTCCAATAATTATAAAGTGAAATCATCTGCATAATTTCAATTTCATGCATGAGGTGACACATATTTGGGTGCACATGTAAAAATGATGCATCTATTATAGTTTTTAATGACATTGGAGCCATAAAAGTTGATTTTCTCCTAATTTAATGTAAATTTAATCATTTATAAAGTCAAATTAGATGCATTACATGACAGTTTGTGTGCACATGTAAAAATAATCCACTTATCCTAGTTGTAAAATCTGTGTTTGAGCCTGTAAATGTCAATTTCCTCCTGATTTAATATAAATTTCACTATTTATGAGGTAATTATGAGGTAAAATCCTGCAGTTTACTCATAAATAACGTGAGATAACTTTGATTCTTTGCATGAGATGGACGATATACGGTTTCGTGACGAGTTTCCGCCTTATAAAAAGGTTGGTTTTAGCTCAAATATGTCGGTTTTTATTCACATTTAAGCACAATTTTTGGTGATTTTATGTAAATTTATTCATTTATAAATTAAAAATCCTTTATAAGAGGACCGTGATTGGATGCATGAGGTGGAAGATGCTCCTCTTATGGTCGTTTTTAATCCCGTTTGAGCCTGAAGATGATGATTTTCTGTGCACGTCTGCCTCCTGAATCCAGATGTTTGACCTCCGTGTGAAGCAGGCGACGGGGAGTCGAGTATGTCGGACGGAGCTTCTTAGTTTCTCCTCTGATAAAGTGGTAAATTGAGGTGTTTGTGAGCCCGTCGGCCGGCTTGGCTCCAGGTGCAGGACGCTAAATAAAGACGATGAGCTTCTGACTGCAGCAGGATGAACATCTGGGCGTCTGTTGGTGAAGTTATCTCTGGATAAGTCAGGAGGAGTGGATGTGACTGAAGGCGTCTGGATCCCCGTGGACCTCCAGACCAGGTCCACTAAAGGGTTACAGCCGCCCTCTGCACGCCGGTTACACAAGCGCAGCCATTGTTTTGGACGGCCAGCTCGCCGACATGTCTGAACCGGCTGGGAGGAGGCGCCGGCTCCTCTTTCATCTGCAGGAGCTCAAGTATGTAAACAACAAGGAGGAGGAGGAGGAGGAAGAGGAGGACACGAGACATGAGCTCACTGCTCTGGATCCAGATCGATAACCAGATAGCCCCACAGAGATCCTTCACCGCTCGGCCTGGGAGACACCGTCCATCCCTGAATGGATCCCAAACCCAGGAGGATCCCATAAAACCACCACAGCAGGACAGAAACAAAGCAAAAGGTCACGAATTTAGAAGCCAAACCGCCGAAATCTGCTCAAGGAGCTGCTGAAATGATCGATCAGGTGTCAGAACCGACCTGGAAAGATGCAAAACGTTTCATTCAACAGCTGAATTCACCTGAAACCTCCGAATCAGACGCTTCTACTTCATCATTCAGCAAATAATTACTGATCTGATCCGTCGTGTTTTTTCTTAACGATGACGGAGCGCGCTGCCTTGTCTTTGAGATCATTTACCGTGATTTTACAGATTGTTCCTGTTTTGTTGAGTCACAGAAAATATTTAGTAAAATCACAAAAAATATTAATTTACATGTAAAAAAAAAAACTAAACTAAAAAATAAGAATTTCAACAATTTTTATAATATTTGGCTGCAAAATTACACATTTTTTACCGTAATTAATTCAGTTAAAACATAATTATTTCATAGGTATATGCTGTTATTTAAAAAGAAAAATAACGCATATTAAGGTGAAAAAATAGTAAATAATTTTATCTGTTATTTTACAGATTTTTCCTGTTTTGTTGAGTCACAGAAAATATTTAGTAAAATCACAAAAAATATTAATTTACATGTAAAAAAAAAAAAAAAACTAAACTAAAAAATAAACATTTCAACCATTTTTATAATATTTGACCGCAAAATTAAAACATCATTATTTCATAGACATCTGCTGTTATTTAAAAGAAAAATGACGCACATTAAGGTGAAAAAATAGTAAATAATTTTAGCTGTTATTTTAACAGATTTTCTGTTTTGTTAAATTACAGATAATATTTAGTAATCAGAAAAAAACACAGAAAAAAGCATTAATTTACATGTTGACTGTAAAAAATTATTACAAATAGTAATTCAGCATTTTAGAATATTTAACCTCAAAATTACTCCGTTTTTATCATATTTAATTCTGCAAAAACATTATTATTTATAGACATTTGCTTTTGTTTAAAAAGAAAATTATTCATGTGAAATAAAGTAGTAAATATTTTTTAATTGTTATTTACAGATTTTCTCTGTTTTATATAAAATCTGGTAAAATCACAAAAATATATTAATTAAAATATAAAATGTAAAATGACACTGAGTTTACTGTGTTACAAATACATATGATAAATATCATTATTTTAAATGTATCTGCATTATTCGACATAAAAAAATATGAATTAAAATGTAAAAGAACAGTAAATAATTATTTGGTTTTTAATTTTGCAGATTTTCTCTGTTTTGTTGAAAATATTTAATAATCAGAAAAAAACAAGAGAAAATATATTAATTTACATGCCGGCTGTTAAAAAAAGAAAAAACAGGCCTAAACTATAAAAAAAATTACAAATAATAACTGTGTATTTTAAAATATTTAACCGCAACATTACGCTGTTTTTTTATCATATTTAACTAATTTTAAAAATCATTATTTTATAGATATTTGCTGTTATTTAACAGAATAATTATGCATATCTAAGTTTTAAAAAAAAGTAAATATTTTCTTAATATTTTTTAATATTTACTACAGTAAATAATTTTTAACTGTTATTTTACAGATTTTCTCTGTTTTATATAAAATCTAGTAAAATCCCAAAAATACACTAATTAAAATATAAAATGAGTTTACTGTGTTACAAAAACACATCATAAATATCATTATTTAAAAGAAAAATAATACATATTAAAATGTGAAAAATAGCAAAGAATTTATTTTATATTTTGCAGATTTTCTCTGTTTTAATAAATTACAGATAATATTTAATTTAATAATCAGGGAAAAAGCATTAATTTACATGTTGATGGCGAAAAAATAAAAAAATAAAACCACAAAAACTCTCCATAATGTCTCCATAATATATAAATACTTAATATAAAATATATAATAATAAATAATAAATTAGATTTTTTACGGTGCACTAATAAAAAGTGGGTTTTCAGAGCCACGGTGGGACCTGCAGCAGGGATCATCTACTGTAAACCACCACACACACACACACACACACACACACACACTGATCTGCAGCTGATTCATTAATTCTGAACCTGCCGTGTGTGTTTGAGCTTTTAATTTCCTGACTCGGTGTTTTTACTGAGCCACCTCCTCACGGTCGAGTCGTTTCCAGTCAACTCAGATCTCTGCAGGTTTCTGGGTGTCGGTCGGCTCACAGATGAACGACGGTTTAGGTTAAAGTCTGATAAACTGAGATAAAGACGAGGAACACACACGTATGTACAGGTCTGCAGCTTACCCAGCATGCAAAGCTGCACAGCAACAGCCCAGATAAGATGAACGCCTCAGCAGAGAGATCATATGTGGAATTAACGCCGGTATAAAGACACATTTAAAGATGTCGCCTCACACTTTTTGGACTTTTTATATGAGATTTTAGCATTTCTGACTGAGCGATTCAACAATCGCCATCATTTAACGCTAAATAAAGGAGTTCTAATGTGATTTTCTCCGTTTAATTACACTGTAAACTGAATATTTTAGGGTTTTAGGCAGTTTATTAGTCAAAAAACAACATTTAAAGATGTTAACTCAGACTTTGGGAAAGATTTTTAACAATTTTTTGGCATTTTTGATTAAAAAGTAAAACTAAAAATAAGGGCGTCCAATAAAAACAGCATCTGACAGAAGATTAGACTCATAATAATCAATAATCAGTCATTTAATGCTAAAAAATGAGTTGCTGCAGCTTCTACAATGTGAGTTTCTCTGTTTAGTTTCACTGTAAACTGATATTTTGTGGGTTTTAGAAGGTTTATTAGTCAAAACAAGACATTTAAACAGGATTTTTTACTATTTCTATGGAATTTTTGATTAAAAAATAAAACAAAAAACTGAATATTTGGGGTTTTAGGCAGTTTTTTTGGTTAAAAAATAACATTTAAAGATGTCAACTTAGACTTTACGAAGCTGTAATGCAGATTTTTTTTTACAATTTTTGGGGAATTTTTGATTGAAAAAATAAACAAAAAATTAAAGATGTCCAATAAAAATAGTGTCTGACCCAAGATTAGACTCACAATAATCAATAATCAGTCATTTAATGCTAAAAAATGAGTCGTTGCAGCTTCTACAGTGTGATTTTCTCTGTTTAGTTTCACTGTAAACTGAATTTTTGTGGGTTTTAGAAGGTTTATTAGTCAAAACAAGACATTTAAACACGTCGCCTCGGATGAAGGGAAACTCTAATGGAGATTTTTTACTATTTCTTCGGAATTTTTGATTAAAAAATAAAACAAAAAAACGGACTATTTGGGGTTTTATTCAGTTTTTTGGTCAAAAAATAACATTTAAAAATGTCAACTCAGACTTTGGGAAAGATTTTTCACAATTGTTTGATATTTTTGATTAAAAATAAAACAAAAACATAAAGATATCTAGTAAAAACGGTGTCTACCAGAAGATGAGTCGAATAATAATCAATAATAATTCATTGACTGCTTTAAAAAGTTGCTGTTGCAGCTTCTACAATGGGATTTTCTCTGTTTAATTTCAATTTAAACTCTATATATATGGTGTTTTTTGGTCAAAAAATAACTTTTAAAGATGTCAGCTCAGACTTTGGGAAAGATTTTTCACAATTTTTTTTGCATTTTTGATTAAAAAATAAAACAAAAACATAAAGATATCTAGTAAAAATGGTGTCTACCAGAAGATGAGTCTCATAATAATCAATAATCAGTCGTTTGCTATTAAAAAATGCCAATAAAGGTGCTGTTGCAGCTTCTACAATGTGATTTTCTCTGATTAATTTCACTGTAAACTGATTATTTGGGGTTTTATTCAGTTTTTTGGTCAAAAAATAACATTTAAAGATGTCAACTTAGACTTTGGGAAAGTTTTTTACATTTTTTTTGCCATTTTTGATTAAAAAATAAACAAAAAATTTAAGATGTCCAATAAAAACAGCATCTGACAGAAGATTAGTCTCATAATAATCAATAATCAGTCATTTGCAGCTTCTACAACGTGATTTTCTCTGTTCAATTTCACTGTAAACTGAATTTTTGTGGGTTTCAGGCAGTTTATTGGTCATAAAGCAACATTTAAAAATATCACGGAGATATTTTGCATTTTTTTGGCTTTTCTGACTCATAAATCAAACAAGGATTAGCCTCATAATAATCAATAATCAGTCGTCTGCTATTAAAAAATGCTAATAAAGGTGCTGCTGCAGCTTCTACAATGTGATTCTCTGTTTAATTTCGCTGTGAACTGATTATTTTGGGGGTTTCGGGTAGTTTACTGCTTAAAACAACAAATCTAAAGACGCCACGTCAGACGAGAGACTTTGAACGCACCTCCAGGTGGAAGTTTGAGCTCTGCGGTTGTGAAACGCTGCAGGATTTCAAAACCGTTTCACAAGACGGCTTCCTCCCGAGATAAAAGCGATCAATTACTTCGATTCCAGAGATTAAAACTCTTCCCAGAAAAGGGGGCAGCCGGGAACCACGGGAAGGCGGAGGGGACGGCGGATTTGCAGCGACGGCTTCCTTTCATGCAGCAGGAAAACACCGAGGGACAACAGCAGATGCAGGAGATGCAAACTGCAGATTAGAGCCTTTATAATCTGAGCTGTGTGGCCTGAAGCACATCATCAACTGTTCATGGAAGTCTGCTGCTATTAGCTCGCTCAAAAGCACGTTCAAGCCACATAAGACGCTGAATTTCTCAACCGAAAAGCCTAAAAACTAAAGAAACACTTCCTTTTTTATCCTGCCGGCGCATCGTTTGACCCAGTTTCACCTCCAAACTGTCACAAACGCATTCCTAGTCGCTTAAAAAGAGGCGCACACGACATTCAGAAGTGCAAGTCGCGGCAAGCATTCGCCGGAGCGAACGCGTCGGTCGTGTTTGTTATTTATAGGCTGAGAAAAAACGCTGAAGAAGAAGAAGAAGAAGAAGAAGGCGCTGTGTTGTGTAACTGAAGCAGAAAGGAGGCAGTAAAGCCTGATATTCGGCACCGAAAAGGGCAGAAAATGAGCCACAAGTGTTGGGAGCAAGATGCAGACAACAGAAGATGATATAAAATAAACTTCAATCATGTTTTTCTGTCTTCAATCACTCACAAATGTCAAAAACGCAATTATAAAACGGTGAAAGCAAGATAAGACAGCAGAAGATGACATCAGATCAACATTCAGTCACTTTAGTTGCGTTTGTTTGACGTAAATCTGCTCTAAATGAGTCGTTTTTGAAGTTCTTGTGGCAAAAATGATCAATTTGTCAAACAGGAAGTGGAGTTTTCACCACATGTTAGAAGACTATGACGCTGAGGTTGACTCAGAAACCTTTATGTGGCTTTAAATCTCTTCTAAATGAGGAGTCGGTAAAGTCTTAGAGCGCTAAATCTGAGGCTAAAACGGCTCGCTTCTGCAGAAAATGATCACAAAGTCACGTTTCTGCAACACTAAAGACGACTACTGTAGTGAAAATGATTCACAAATGTCAAAATATCAAGTGAAAAATCCTAAACAGCCATAAAATATTCAATTAGTTCAGCTACGGTTGACTTAAATCTCTTCTGAATGAGTCGTTTTTGAGGAAAAGTCAAGTTCTTAAGGCACTGAAGGCAAAAGAAGTCAAGCCACAGACTTAAATGTGTCTTAAAATAACTTGTTATGATAGAAAATCATCATTTCGTCCAACAGAAAGTCGAGTTAATGCAACACTAAAGACGACCTGCACTGAAAAATCCTAAAATGCCATTAAATATTCAACTAGTTTGGTCGTGTTTGACTTAAATCTCTTCTGAATTTGTGGTTTTTGAAGAAAAGTCATGTTCTTACAGCGTAAACAAGACAAATAGTGATAAAAGAACATCATTAGTCAACATCAAAGTCACAAAAGACGACTACTGAGTTTAAAATGACTCACAAATGTCAAAATATCAAGTAAAAAATCCAATAAAGTGATAGAAATTCAACTAGTTTAGTTACATTTCACTTAAATCTCTTCTGAATGAGTCGTTTCTGAAGAAAAGTCAAGTTCTTAAGGCACTGAAGGCAAAACAAGTCAAGACACAGACTTAAAACTGTGATTAAAACAACTCATTTCTGCAGAAAATCATCATTTCATCCAACAGAAAGTCACTAAAGACGACTACTGTGGTGAAAATGACTCACAAACGTCAAAATATCAGATAGTAAATAAACATTCCATCACTTTAGCTGCACTTGTTTGACTTAAATCTCCTCTGAATGAGTCGTTCTTGAAGAGAAGTCGAGTTCTTACAGCGTAGATGAGACTCATAAATGCGATAAAAGAACCTAAAAAGACTTGATGGAGATGGAGGGGGTGTAACTGAAGATGAGCGGAGGATCTCTGTGCGTGGAGCTCGAGTTCCTGCGCTCTGGCAGCGTCTCGTTTCCCTAATGACCCACACATAGTTGCCTCGCTGCCTATGTAAACTCTCATTCATGAGGAGGGAGGCGGGGCCGGGAGGCTGCCAGTAATTTTCCACCGTAAAGATCTAACCAAACTCACTTCCCTGTCATTAAAACGCCGCCGCTGCAGCTCCAGACGTGTGCAGGGGAGTCCCGGCGTCGATGCAGCGCTGCAGCAGGTGGAGGACCGACCTGGGCAGCGCCGTGGTTGGGGCTAATCTGGGCAGCTGAGGTTCAACAAGAGCTCCAGCTCATCATGTGGCCTGAGCATCACGTTGGATCCATGCGTTGCAGATGATAATCTTTATAAGTCATCTCCCGTTGCCACACAGACACGCCTGCAAACGCTGAACGTCTTATCTGATGCCGGAATTAGCTGAGCTGCAGCGATTAGCCAAGAGGAAGAATGAGTCACTTCTGCAACTTTTCAAGCGAAAACAGCATCGAAAACACACATTTTATCTTCTCCTGTGTGTGTGTGAACGTGTCGCTTCAAGACAAAACAAAGCACTGGTTTGGTTTTCAGGACACTAGAATGTTGAGCCTCCTCGTCCTGCTAGCATTATTAGCCTAAATGAACTCTGAATAGCCATAAAAGCTAGCATATGCAGCGTTTAAAATCACTGCCGCCTGGTTATTTTAGACTCAAAGCAGACCAGCTTCCTTCTGCAAATATGATTCCTGAAAATAAACTCCCAGCACAAGACCTATACACGTAGCTGAGTTAGCATGTTACCTCATGCTCGCTGTTAGCTAGCTTGATACTCTTGATTGGGTTACATACTCATCTGTATTCTTTGTTCTTGTTGTCATGCTGCTCTGCGTGCCTTAAACTGCCCCCTGGGGACGAATAAAGTTTTTTGAATTTGAATTTGTCAGTTCGGAGCCAGGTAAACGCCTCTCCGACCGCAAATCCTGAAAGACTGTTGAAGAAGTGATTTTCTGCTAATAAAAGTAGCAGATGAGAGCAACCAGTCGGCCTGTTGATGTTTCAAGTCGACCCTCTGGGCCCCAAAACCTGCCGGCAGCTTGGACAGGCATGGTATCTTTTTAAAAAATCGACCACAAACTGTAAAACCAGAGCGAACTTTCCAAAGGTCTTTGAAAACGTGTTCAAACAGAAGCTTCAATCTGTGATATTTCAATAAAATCACTTTATTATTGTGAAAAAAAATGCCCCAAAAAACGAACTGTTTGCTCGAACTAAATTCTGTAAAAAACAAAAAATTCTGCAACCTTCAGAGCAACCGTGGAGTTATTAATGACTCAGCTGAGATCAACGGCGACGACGCAAAAATCCAGAGACTTCTCGGCTGAACTGCAGGCAGTGTTCACACGATGAAAGACATTCATTCAGCTTCATTCCTTCTAATCATGGCTTCTCTCTGCTTCCAGCCACGGTTGTGCAGTTCTATATAAGTGGTGGACTTCATAAAACAGTGGCTGAAAACAACAGGTAACAGATTGAAAGAATGAAAATGACAGTAAAAAAAACAGCAACAAAGAACAGCAACTAGAAGCGACAGAAAACAGAGACCGAAAACCAACTGAAGGTGACAGAAAACATCAAAGAAAACAACACAAAACAGCAACTGAAAATGACTGAACACATTGAAAACAATAGAGAACACTGACTGAAAAAGAAAGGAAACAGCGGCTGAAAACTACTGAAAACAGTGACTAAAAATGACAGAAAAAAGCAACCAAAAATGACTGAAAACATCTGAAAATGACAGAAAACAGCGACTGAAAATTACTAAAAACAATAGAAAACAGCGACTGAAAATGACAGAAAACACTGACTGAAAAAGAAAGGAAACAGCTGCTGAAAACTACTGAAAACAGTGACTAAAAATGACAGAAAAAAAGCAACCAAAAATGACTGAAAACATCTGAAAATGACAGAAAACAGCGACTGAAAATTACTAAAAACAATAGAAAACAGTGACTGAAAATGACAGAAAACACTGACTGAAAAAGAAAGGAAACAGCGGCTGAAAACTACTGAAAACACTGACTAAAAATGACAGAAAAAAGCAACCAAAATTGACTGAAAACATCTGAAAATGACAGAAAACAGCGACTGAAAATTACTAAAAACAATAGAAAACAGTGACTGAAAATGACAGAAAACACTGACTGAAAAAGAAAGGAAACAGCGGCTGAAAACTACTGAAAACAGTGACTAAAAATGACAGAAAAAAGCAACCAAAAATGACTGAAAACATCTGAAAATGACAGAAAACAGCGACTGAAAATGACTGAAAAAAAGCTGAATACTTATTGCGGTGAAAAATGAGCCCACAGTGAGTGAAGATGAACTCGTCGCATGTTTCCTGTTCGCCTTCCGCTGCAGGAGGCGGAGCTTAACCAAAAGCAGGTCAGGATGTTCGCTGTGAAACCCGCTCAGGTCATCGTCTGGTTAACGGCGAGTTGAGAAAAGCCTCGACTGATTATTAAAATAATAATTACACGCTCCATTCTGGCCACTTCTGCTGTTTCAACACATGCACACACTTTAACTTTTGCACGTTTTCCAAACACAACAAGCCTTGAGGAATTACTGGACGTCTTTCGGTACTAGAGTTAGCGTCGCTCAGTCAGATGAGCTAAATAATAGCATATGCAGGGTAAACAAACCCCCGGTCCAGACATCACTAATCGATCACACGTGTGCGACTCTTCTCATCAGCGTCATGTCTTAGCGGTAGGTAGGCTCTACATGAAACAGCCATAGACATATATACGTAGACGCCGCATTGACTGTGGAGGGACGTGCCTAAAGCTCCGCCATCTTGGTACAGGGCTAGCAGAGGCGGGAGTGAATGTAAGTCTATGGAGGTAAGAGGTACTCCACAATCTTAAAGTAGAATTATTCACTAAATTTTCCACCGATTTCCAAACGGTTTGGTTTGTTAAAAACGTCACACATTTAGCTTTGACACAGGATGCTTGGATGCTTTTGTTCTATTTATGTCTGCCTGTCCGTCCTCCATGTCTGACGTTTGTAACAAACAATATATGTTGACAACTGATGGATTTATGATCACTTTTATAGTGCAGACATGTCATTCCTCTATAGACGTAATGCACTGTAGGGGCGAGTGGCACTGTACCAAGATGGCCGCCGCGTAGGCACGTCGGCTCCAATCGGCAGCAGCAGTCAACGCGGCGTCTACGTATATATGTCTATGGCATTGACTGTGGAGGGACGTGCCTAAAGCTCCGCCATCTTGGTACAGGGCTAGCAGAGGGGGGAGTGAATGTAAGTCTATGGAGGTAAGAGGTACTCCACAATCTTAAAGTAGAGGATGCTTGGATGCTTTTGTTCTATTTATGTCTGCCTGTCCGTCCTCCATGTCTGACGTTTGTAACAAACAATATATGTTGACAACTGATCGATTTATGATCACTTTTATAGTGCAGACATGTCATTCCTCTATAGACGTAATGCACTGTAGGGGCGAGTGGCACTGTACCAAGATGGCCGCTGCGTCGGCACGTCAACGCGGCGTCTACGTATATATGTCTATGGAAACAGCCACATCTCTTTCATCCGACCCAGTTTTTTACCCAGAATTCTCAGCTCCAAACACCTGCAGTGTCTGACACCTGCTCTGTAGCGGGTAATTACAGCCGGAGGAATCTATTTGTGCTCCGTGTTGCTCATTCGAGGTGAGATGCTGCCGCTTAGATTTCTATCTCCACTACGCAAATATGTGATTTGCATCGGCGTCTCGCTGAGCTGTCCTCACAAAGGTCGAGCAAACAGCCCCGCAGCAGACGCACGGTGACGAAAAATGTGCTTCACCTTGAAAGGAAAAGGTCAGGACGCCCTCAGCCAGAGAGGAGGCGCCGACTCGAGGCTTTGTTTCTTTGTTAAAGTCTCAAAATGCTACCGAAGCTTGAGTTTGAGTTCTGCTCTGCAGCTTTGGAGGACAAATTCTGGGCACAGCACCGCCAGACGACACAGAAGCATTGTTTTTATCTGTTTACCCATGCGACAGACGCAGTTTCATGAAAGCAACGACCTCAAACCACAGAGGACCTTTAACCATAAGCCTACAACGACTGAAACTCAGCTGCAGCACACCGAAACTGTACGTTTGTAGCACAGTCTGTACAGAGGTTAACAGACACAGCTTCACAGAAAACCCTGAAGCTTTGAGATGAATACCAGAGGACGTATAAAAAGGGATTTATAGGGAGGATTGGTAAAAAGCAGCGAGGGGCAGATGAGTTCACTTGCTTCTGCCTGACATGCAGCTTCATCCACGTGCTTGTCAGTTAATCGGGGGAAACCTGTAAAACACGTTGACTAATCTCCTCTCTGTGTCTTACAGGAAGTAAAGTCTGTCAGAGGAAGTCAGGGCGGGAGGAAGCGCCCGGGGCGAAGTCGTGGTGGAGGGAAAGGTGTCTGCTAACCTCTGATCCAGCCACAGCTGGGACCAAACTGGGCCGAACGGGCCTCCACTGGCTTCACTCTGCTGAACTTCCGCTGAGCATAAAGCCGAGTCTGAGCCCAGATTTTGATCGACTAAAAAGGACCGAAAATAGCGATTGAAAATGACTAAAAACAAAAGAAAACACAGACTGAAAATGACAGAATACAGTGACTAGAAATGACGGAAACAGCGACTAAAAATGACCGAAAATAGCGACTGAAAATGACTGACAACAATAGAAAACAGAGACTGAAAATGACTGAAAACTGACTAAAAATGACGGAAAACGACTAAAAATGACGGAAAACAACGACTGAAAATGACGGAAAACAACGACTGAAAATGATAGTAAACAGCAACTAAAAATGACTGAAAACAGTGACTAAAAATGGCTGAAAACAATAGAAAACAGCGACTGAAAGACTGAAAACAGGGACTAAAAATGACACAACAGCGACTGAAAATGACAGAAAACAGTTACTGAAAATGACTGAAAACAACAGAAAACAGCGGCTAAAAATGAAAGTAAACAGCAGCTGAAAATGATAGAAAACAGTGACTAAAAATGACAGAAAAACGCAACTAAAATGACTGAAAACATCTGAAAACGACAGAAAACAGGACTGAGAATGACAGAAGACAGCG
The DNA here is from genome assembly GCA_024666655.1 of Dascyllus trimaculatus. NCBI lineage: Eukaryota > Metazoa > Chordata > Actinopteri > Pomacentridae > Dascyllus > Dascyllus trimaculatus. Next base: position 3,715,724 of record CM045468.1, on the reverse strand, counting down.
GCTGAAAATGAAAGTAAACAGCGACTGAAAATGACTGAAAACAGCAACTAAAAATGACTGAAAACAGCGACTAAAAATGACCAAAAATAGCAAGTGAAAATGACTGAAAACAATAGAAAACAGAGACTGAAAATGACTGCAAACAATAGAAAACAGCGACTGAAAATGACTGAAAACAGCGACTAAAAATGACTGAAAACAGTGATTAAAAATGACTGTCTGCTAACCTCTGATTTAGCCACAGCTGGGACCAAACTGGGCCGAACGGGCCTCCACTGGCTTCACTCTGCTGAACTTCTGCTGAGAATAAAACCGAGTCTGAGCCCAGATTTTGATCAAAACAAGGAGCAAAGACGTCACCATCGAATCCAAAAAGCATCAGAAATACTGTGTGATTTAAATATTTCATTGTGTTTTCTATTTAATGTTTGTATGGGAGTATTTTAACCCAAACAGAGATCATCCCCTGAACCGAACCAAGCATTTTTGTAGCTTAAACTTAACAAAAACTTTTGTAGCATGAATGAAAGTAAACAGCAACTGAAAACCACAGAAAACAGTGACTAATGACCACAGAAAACAGACTGAAAACAACAAAAACAGTGGCTGAAAACAAGGGAAAACAGACAGGAAACAACACCAACTGTAAATGACAGGATATGACAGAAAACAGACGGAAAACGGCAAAAAATTTAACACAAAACGACGAAAACAGTGGCTGAAAACAACAGGTAACAGACTGAAAGAATGAAAATGACAGTAAAAAACAGCAACCAAAAACAGCAACTAGAAGCGACAGAAAACAGCGACCAAAAACGACCAAAAACCAACTGAAGGTGACAGAAAACATCAACGAAAACAACAGAAAACAGCAAACTAAAATGACAGAGAAAAGCAACTGAAAACAGCCGCTGGAAGCAACACAAAACAGCAACTGAAAATGACTAAACACATCTGAAAACAACAGAGAACACTGACTGAAAAAGAAAGGAAACAGCGGCTGAAAATGACTGAAAACAGTGACTACAATGAAAGTAAACAGCGGCTGAAAATGACTGAAAACGACAGAAAACAGCAGCTAAAAGTGAAAGTAAACAGCAGCTGAAAATTACAGAAAACAGTAACTAAAAATGATTGTAAACAGTGACTACAAATGACTGAAAACAACGACTAAAAATGACAGAAAACGACGACTAAAAATTATGGAAAACAACGACTGAAAATGATAGTAAACAGTGACTGAAAATGACTGAAAAACGCAACTAAAAATGGCTGAAAACAATAGAAAACAGCGACTGAAAGACTGAAAACAGGGACTAAAAATGACACAAAACAGCGACTGAAAATGACAGAAAACAGTGACTGAAAATGACTGAAAACAACAGAAAACAGCGGCTAAAAATGAAAGTAAACAGCAGCTGAAAACAATAGATAACAGCCACTGAAAATGACTGAAAACAGTGACTAGAAATGACAGAAAACAATGACTAAAAATGACGGAAAACGACTGAAAATGACTGAAAACAGTGACTGAAAATGACTGAAAACAAAAGAAAACAGAGACTAAATTGGCTGAAAACAACAGAAAACGGGTACTGAAAGACTGAAAACAGCAACTGAAATTGACCGAAACCAGTGACTGACAATTACAGAAAAAATCAACTAAAATGACTGAAAACATCTGAAAATGACTGAGAATGACAGAAGACAGCGACTGAAAATGACTGAAAACAATAGAAAAGAGCGACTGAAAGTGACTGAAAACAGTGACTAAAAATGACAGAAAACAACGACTAAAAATGACAGACAACAGCGAGTAAAAGTGCCTGAAACGGCAACTAACAGTGAGAGAAAATAGTAATTGAAACGACCACAAAACAACTGAAAGTGACAGAACACACTGACGAAAACAGTGACTGGAAACGACACAAAACAGTGACTGAAAATGCCTGGAAACATCGTAACTGGTAAGATGTGAGAGATATAGAAAAGTCTGTGTAAAGTGCAGCTGAAGTAACTTTACTATTGTGGAGCTGCATGGAGTTAGTGCTAAATTCAGGAAAATAAAAGTACTAGACGTCTGTAAAAACAAACAAATCATGACGACTCAGCTGCAACCAAAAGTCAGGGGCTTTCCGGCTGAACTGCAGGCCGTGTTTTGGAAACAAATTGAAAATGAAAGTTAAACTAAATCCCCAGAATCCCCCATTTATCAACCAGAAACAGTGAAAACAAATCTAAAACCATCCGACAGTACAGTGCTCACATGACAAACTCAAATTAAACCAGATCTATGGGGGAAACATAGATAATTCATCAAACTGACACGTCTAAGTTTAAAAAAATCACTAAAAATAAACAGTTTGCCCTGAACACATTCTGTAAAAAACAAAAAAATCTGAGTACCTCGCCGCAACCAAGAAGCCACTTTTTACTCAGCTGGCACCAACAGTCACATGACAAAAATTCAGGGACTTTCAGATGAACTGTAGGCAGTGTCTACACCGAGCAACAAGGAAGCAGGTATGAAAACAAACTCAAAATGTAAACAGTGAAATATCTACAGCATGTGGAGTTGCCGTGTTTTATCTAGGAAGATACGTTCAGCGTAGACGTTAAAAATGTGTAAACACATCTGAAAACAACAGAGAACAGCGACTGAAAAAGAAAGGAAACTGTGAGTGAAAATGACTGAAAACATCTGAAAACGACAGAATACAGTGACTGAAAATGACTGAAAACAACAGAATAATGCGACTGAAAGTGACTAAAAACAGTGACTAAAAATGACAGAAAACAGGGGACTAAAAATGACAGAAAACAGCGACTGAAAAAGACTGAAAACAGTGACTAAAAATTACACAAAACAACGACTGAAAGACTGAAAACAGGGACTAAAAATGACACAAAACAGCGACTGAAAATGACAGAAAACAGTGACTAAAAATGACAGAAAAACGCAACTAAAAATAACTGAAAACAACAGAAAACAGCGACTGAAAATGATTTAAAACAGTGACTAAAAATGACAGAAAACAACGACTAAAAATGACAGAAAAAGACTGAAATGATAGAAAACATTGACTGAAAATGACAGAAAACAACGACTAAAAATGACAGAAAAACGCAACTAAAAATAACTGAAAACAACAGAAAACAGCGACTGAAAATGATTGAAAACAGTGACTAAAAATGACAGAAAACGACTAAAAATGACAGAAAAAGACTGAAATGATAGAAAACATTGACTGAAAATGACAGAAAACAGTGACTGAAAATGACTGAAAACAGTGACTAAAAATTACACAAAACAGCGACTGAAAGACTGAAAACAGGGAATAAAATTGCAACAAAACAGCGACTGAAAATGACAGAAAAACACAACTAAAAATGATAGAAAACAGTGACTGAAAATGACTGAAAACAGTGACTAAAAATGACGGAAAACAACGACTGAAAATGATAGTAAACAGTGACTGAAAATGACTGAAAACAGTGACTAAAAATGGCTGAAAACAATAGAAAACAGCGACTGAAAGACTGAAAACAAGGAATAAAAATGACACAAAACAGTGACTGAAAATGACTGAAAACAACAGAAAACAGCGGCGAAAAATGAAAGTAAAGAGCAGCTGAAAATGACAGAAAACAGTGATTAAAAATGACTGAAAACAGTGACTAAAAATGGCTGAAAACAATAGAAAACAGTGACTGAAAGACTGAAAACAGGGACTAAAAATTACACAAAATAGCGACTGAAAGACTGAAAACAGTGACTAAAAATGACACAAAACAGCGACTGAAAATTACTGAAAACATTGACTGAAAGACTGAAAACAGGGACTAGAAATGACACAAAACAGCGACTAAAAATGACTGAAAACAGCGCCTACATTCAGCGTAGAAGTTAAAAATGTGTGGTCTGTAGAGGTTGTAAAAATGTAAACAGGTAAATATATGCCTCCATTTTTTAAAAAGATATTAGTAACTGTTGCGGGCACTTGCTAAATGTTACACATGCTGATACCAGACTTTTGAGATTTTTAAAAAATAAAAAATTGAATAAATCAAACTTGTGCTTATAGCTACAGTAGAGGTGCACGAGTTTAGATTACAGTGAGTAAAAATGTAAAAGGAGCGAATAAAGCGCCTCAGAAGCAGCTCCAGGGGTGAGGAGGGTCACCAACGTTTCCAGAGTCAGGATACAGTCACCCAGCGGTCGTGATCTCATTTTCCTCAGAGGAACAAGCTGCTTCCTGACTCCACTTCCCCTTCATCGACCCACATGTGTCGGTCAAAGTTAGCGTCGCCGTTCGTTAGATGATCCGTGGATGGATGGGGCTTGTGCAACCGCTAGCCCCAGCCGGCCAAGACGCCTGATTGGTCCGAGGGCTCTTCCAGCGATGATCCACATGATGACAGCTCGTGCAGGAACAGCAAAGCTCGTTATCAATCTTGATTATTTTCCTCTTGCTTTCTGGACGTTTTTATGTTTTCCTCAGCGCTCTGGGGAAAATCTGCTCAGCCGGTACACATGTTGGTTGTGTTGTTGATGTCAGAATACCCCCCCGAGGATGTTTTTAATTAAAGTGACAGGCGCTTTGATCTGACGGCACACAAATCATCGACACAGCGGCGATCTTGATGCATTTCTTTCATTTCGCTGCTGCATCTTGAAGCTGTTTATTGCACTTATTCCATAACCGTCACTTTAGAACCAGCGCTGAGTCGAATTAGCGGCCACATTTCCACCTGTTGCGAGCCCCAAACTGTCTCATAACACTCCACTAATTAATGCAGTGTGGTTTATTTCACTGAGAACAAAAGAGACACAGTTAAATATTCAAAATAATAGCATCACAACCCCCTGAAGCTGATTAGTGGAAGCAGAGAGAAGCGACAGCAACACAAACAAATAACGCCATTTAGACGCACACAAGAAAGCCTTTATCCACCGGCTAGCTGTCAGTGTCTGGAAATAGAAAGCATGAAATTAAATTAGTGCTTCTTAACACGGGGATCCCGAGAATCTGAATGTGAAATGTCAAAGTGGGCTTTTGACCCTGTCTAGTTTTTTTTTCAGCTTTCTAGTAAAATCCTGGACTTTTGCCACATTAGGCCACGAAAAATACGCAAAATGTAAATATTAATGGCGTAAAAAAAGGCGTCACATTTTGTAGCAGGCAGGAAAAAACAACAGGGGTTTTGTATGTTATGTTTTTACGGGAGATTTTTAACGCAAACCGAGAGCTTTCCCTGAATCTAATGAGGTATTTTAGTAGCATAAACTTAACAAAGACTTACGTAGCATGAATGAAAGTAAACAACAACTGAAACAACCAACTATCAACGACCAAAAACAACAAAAACAGCGCCTGAAATAAACAGAAAACAGTGACTGGAAACAACACTGACGTAAATGACAGGGAATGACAGAAAACAGTGACTGAAAACAGCAAATGACAATGAAGCAAATGAAAACAATTAATTCAAAATGGCAGAAAACAGTGGTTGAAAATGCCAACAACTGAAAACAGGTAGCAGACCGAAAGGGACTCAAATCAGAGAATGACAACGACAGAAAACAGTGACTCAAAAATTAAAAATGACAAAAAACAGCGACTAGTAACGACATAAAACAGTGACTGACAATGACAAAAAAGGCAACTGCAAATGAAAGAAAAAAAGTCACTGACAATGCCAGAAAACAGCGACCGAAAACGAACGCAAACCAACTGAAAGTGACAGAAAACAGTGACTGAAAATGCCTGAAAACAACTGAGAATGCGAGAAAATTGCAACTGAAAATGAAGATAGTCACTCAAAATGACTGAAAACAGCAACAGAAAACGAACGCAAACCAACTGAAAGTGACAGAAAACACTGACGAAAACAACAGAAAACAGCAAATTAAAATGACAGAAAACAGCAACTGACAACAGTGACTGAAGTGACAGAAAGCAATGTAAAACAACAGCGAGTGAAAATGAAAGCAAAACTGTGGCTGAAAATGACTGAAAACAACTGAGAATGACAGAAAACAGCAATAGAAAATGAAGGGAAACAGTCACTGAAAATGACAGAGAAAAAGTAACTGATCATGACCGAAAACAGTGACTGAAAACGACTGCAAACCAACTGAAAGTGACAGAAAACATAGACGACAACGAAAGAAAACAGTGACTAAAAATGCCTGAAGACAACGTAAAACAGCTGGTGAAAATGAAAGCAAAACAGTGACCTAAAATAACTCAAAGAACAAACTAACAATGGCAGAAAACAGCCACCGAAAACGACCACAAACCAACTGAAAAAACAAATCTAAAAAACAGCAATCAAAAACAGCAACTGGAAACGACACAAAACAGTGACTGAAACGGCGGCAAACCAACTGAAAGTGACACAAAACATCGACGAAAACAACAGAAAACAGCTAATTAAAATGACAGAAATCAGCGACTCAAAAACTGAAAAAAAAAAAAATCTAAAAAGCAGTAACCAAAAACAGCAACTGGAAGTGACTCAAAAAAACTGAAAACGACTGAAAACAGCAACCGAAAATTAAAGGGAAACAGTCGCTCAAAATGTCTGAAAACAGCAACTAACACCAGACATAAAACAACGACTAAAAATGAACACAAACCAAGCAAAATTGACAGAAAACAGAGACATAAACAACAGAAAACAGCAACTGAAAACAGTGACTAAAAACGACAGAAAACAACTCTGAACAACAGAAAACAGCAACTGACAGTGACAGAAAACAGCGAGTAAAAATGCCGTAAGATAATTTAACTGCAGTTGAAAATGAAAGCAAAACAGTGGCTGAAAAGCATGACTGATTAAAATGTTTTGCAGTTTTAAATGCAGGGAAACCTAAAGTGACAGAAAACAGTGACCGAAAATGCCTGAAAACAACTGAGAATGACAGGAAATTGCAACTGAAAATGAAGACAGTCACTCAAAAAACAGTGACTGAAAATGCCTGAAGACAACGTAAAACAGCTGGTGAAAATGAAAGCAAAACGGTGACTGAAAATGACTGAAAACAACTTACTAACAATTGCAGAAAACAGCCACCGAAAACAACCAAAAAATCAACTGAAAGTGACACAAAATATTGACGAAAACAACATGAAACAGCAAATTAAAATGTCGGAAACAGCATCCAAAAAGGGCACCTGGAAACAACAGCAAACAGCAACTGAAAATGACCGACAACGACAGAAAATAGCGACCAAAAACGACCACAAACCAACCCAAATGGACAGAAAACAGTGACGAAAAATGCCTGAAGACAACGTAAAACAGCAGGTGAAAATAAAGCAAAACAGTTGCTGAAAATGACTGAATACAACTTAAAACGGCAACAGAAAATGAAAGGAAATAGCCACTGAAAATGACAGATAAAAGCAACTGAAAGGGAGAGAAAACAAGGACCAAAAATGTCCACAAACCACCCACAACTGACAGAAAACACAGACGACAACAAAAGAAAACAGTGACTAAAAATGCCTGAAGACAATGTAAAACAGCAAAACGGTGACTGAAAATGACTTAAAACAACAAACTAACAATGGCAGAAAACAGCCACCGAAAACAACCACAGATCAACTGAAAGCGACACAAAATATTGATGAAAACAACATGAGTAGAAATGCCGGAAGATAATGTAAAACAGCAGGTGAAAATGAAAGCAAAACAGTGGCTGAAAAGCATGGCCGATTAAAATGTTTTGCAGTTTTAAAAGCAGCAAAAATATAAAAATTTATAGCTAAACGTTGCGAAACAACAAATGGGCGTTATTTACCGTTTTAGGATGTTTTTTCCACGATTAAAATTCTAATTAATCCATTTATTTCAGAGATTTTTCTAGATATTATCTGTAATTTTAAAAACGGGGACAATCCGTAGAATAACTGTTTTTTTTTTAATTTTACAGTGTATTTTTTTTAATTTTACTACGTATTTATACCAGTCTGATCACATATAGCGGTCTGAACCCAGCCTTGAAATGAAACCAAATAATCGATGGCGGCGTTCGGTGGCAGCAGCCTGCATGTTTCTGCTGACAAACACACACATTTATCCACACAAACACACACACACACACACACACACACACACACACACACACACTCCGGTGTTCCCCAGATGCCTGGGCAGGTTTCTACACGAGCGGCTGTCTGCGGTGTTTTGACTGCGATCCTGCTGCAGAGGGTCTGCAGGTCCGATGCTATCATCATCATCATCATCATCATCACACTGGACGCGCTGGAGGCTGATCCCAGGACGTCTCTGGGATCCAACCCACAGCAGCCGGGATCATCATCATATCATCATCAACCACCTTCCTGCCGCAGCACCGAACCTCTTCATACCTTCGACTACATCAATGCTGCTCCTTCCCCTCCACCTCCCCTCGTCTTCTGCTCTATTCTGCGTTGACAGAACCGGTTTGCCGCGGCGTTTTTTAAAGGCCTCCCGGTCGGACTTTGTCTCTCCTGCCAGTACAAATATTGATGCTCAGACTCAAACCAGTTCTCTCTCTCTCTGTTCTTAATCCTCTTCCTCTTCCTCCTCGCCGAACAATGGGCCGCGCTGGATGGAGCTCTTTCAGCGAGGAGGAAAAAAGAAAAGGACGAACTGTGAAAACAAACGCCGGGTGAAAGACACGGCATGACAGAAAGCTCTGCTGCAGCCAACCACTGTTTTAGAGAGTGAAACATCTGCAGGCAGCCCAGAACTCACGTATTTAGCATTTATATAAACCTGACAATGTGGGTCATAAAATCCAAATATCCAACTAATATGAGAACAGAAGGGAATTAAAATGGGTCAGACAGCTAAAATCAAGGGTATCTTTCTAACTTTCCCATCTGTGCTCGTGTTTACCAGCAGGGAAACGGCTCCTCTGACCTCTGCTGCGACCTGCAAAAGTCCCTAATTCTCCACTTGTTCTATAAACAGCACCAATCCTGTGATTCCAGACCAAAAACCTTCCCCTCGCCGCTCTAATTTAGCTCTGCAGGAGCCGCTCAGTTCGCCTCGTTTCGCCCCGGGACACGGGCAGGTCCCACCAAACGCCGTTAAACCAGGCATCTGTTTCCTGACAGCGGTTACTCCGCTCGGGAGTCCTGCCAAACAGTGGATCTGCAGCAGGACTCGCTGCGTTTCTCTGTTTTACATGTCGCCGTCGCTGTTTTGCGAAACCTCAGCAACAACCACAACAGCGAGCGGCAACGCCAGCGTGTGTCTGTCGACGCCTCGCGCCGGCCTGTCAGTCAGGGAGCAGGAAAAAGCAGAAGTGGAGGCGCAGCGGGGACAAAGTGTTCAAAATACGACACTCCCAGGATCCCTGTGTCGAAAAGCGGCTGTGGAAACGCTCGTGTTTACAAATCTGAACATGAGTTGCACAATTTTTACGCAGAGGCTAAATGAACTTCTACAGAGCAGGGGTTAAGGGTGAATCCAAACATTTAAGGGTAAAATTATTGCACCTACTCTCAAATTACAACTTCTAATTTCTGAACCCCTCCAAGAAAAGCATGTTGTGAAGGAATCATCAGATCTCCGACTTTCTGAAGGTCCTTGAACTGTTCATCTGAGACTTGGTCGACTCGAAAACCTGCATATTTCATCAGTATTTGTTTATTCTACTTGTCTAATTTAAAAATCTGCTAAAAATACACCATTTGTACTAAATACATTCTGTAAAAAACACTATATTCTGCATGATGTGCTGCAACCGGGAAGATATCAGTGACTCAGCTGCGACCAACAGTCACGTGATAAAAATTCTAAAATGTTAAGGGTAAAAATAAAATGCAGAAAGCTTTCACGTCTCAATTTACATTTTCTACTTTATGAAGCATCCAAAAAAAAGCATGCTGTCTTTGCAAAATACAATTTGCATGATTTATCAGAGCCACAAAGTGTAAAAACAGAAGGAATCATCAGATCTCCGACTTTCTGAAGGTCCTTGAACTGCTCATCTGAGACTTGGTCGACTCGAAAACCTGCTTATTTCATCAGTATCTGTTTATTCGACTTGTGTAATTTAAAAATCTGCTAAAAATACACCATTTGTACTAAATAGATTCTGTAAAAAACACTAAATTCTGCATTATGTGTTGCAACTGAGAAAATATTAGTGACTCAGCTGCGACAAACGGTTACATGACAAAAATTCTGAAATGTTTAAGGGTAAATATAAAGCACAGAATACTTACAAGTCTCAATTTGCACTTTTACTTTATGAAGCATCCCAAAAAAAGACATGTTTTTTTTACAAAATACAATTTACACGATTTATCACAGCCACAAAGTGTAAAAACAGAAGGAATCATCAGATCTCCAACTTTCTGAAGGTCTTTAAACTGCTCATCTGTGACTTAATATAGGAAAATTAACCGAATCTAAGCTTAAAATCATCAAAATCTGTTTATTTTACTAAAAATCTGCTAAAAATATGCCATTTATATTCAACAGATTCCATTAAAAACACTAAATTCTGCATTATGTGGTGCAACCAGGAAGATATTAGTGACTCAGCTGCGACCGACGGTCATGTGATAAAAATTTAAGGGCTTTTAGGCTGAACTGCAGGCAGTGTATACACCGGGCAGAGCGGCAACGAGCGCAGAAATGAATTAAAAATGTAAAATATCTATAATACATGGAGAAGCCGTTTATTTACCTGCATCGGTAACACCTGTGGAAACTTGGAACAATGTTGGACGTGTTGATTCGTGTTTATTTTAAAAAATAAATGCAAGAAATGCAGCTTTCTTTTAGTTTTGTTTTATGATTTATGGCTTTATAACTGTGTCATTCTGCAAAAAGGACTTTTCTGAGTTCTTTAAACTTCTTATCGTTGTTGTTCTGTTTCCATAGACGTACAGGTGCAGGTAGAAATGCATCTGCAGACTTCTCGGAGACAAAACTTGATGAAAAATAACTTCCATGTTCACCTTAAACAGTCGCATTTGAGAGATAAAACTCGTCGTCATCTGCAAAAAAGCACAACGTCTCCTTAGTGGCTCATAGTGGGGCTTTCTGGCTTCAAAGCTGAGCCTTAGACTTCATCACAGCAGCCTCTATCAGGGCATCGTAGCCTCCAGCCTCAGAGCCGTGACCTCTTGCGCCACCGGAGGCCGGCCGGAGGTCACGCCGGGGGTCGCACAGTTCACAGAGAGGAAGCCGGGCGATCTCCAGCAGCTTTAATCTGCCGGGACCGAGGCTGGAAACACATCTGGAAAACGCATGCAGCGGGAGGGAGGAGGAGGGAAAATGAATATGTAAGAGAGCAGCAGAGAAAGAGTGAGTGTGCCTGCATGTATGTGTGCAGCCGAGCTATTATACAACCACTAATTATGGCTGTACGCAGCCAGAGATGTCCTCTGCCGGGGCCTCATCACCAAGACCCAAATCCACGACGGAAAAACGGCATCGAGTCGTCAGAAGCTGCAGCTCCGAAAACAAAACTCGCTGATCGGCCTCTTCTTCTTCTTTTATTTTTTTTAACGTGCAGGCGCAGGCGGCAGCTTCTTGAGAAATCCACCGCGCTTCACTTTCACCGCCGCCGTTGCTCAAGCCTCTCCGGTGTGATAAAGACGCCTTTATGCACTGTCAGCCGAGTAAACACGGCGAGGAGGAAGGCGTCGGGAAAAGAAAGAAAGCACGATTGTCTCCGGTGTTGTTTTAGAGCACGTTAAAGCCGACCTGGATTAGGGGCTGCTTTCAGGTCTCCTTGAGGACATTTAGCACAGCTTTATGGCTGTTTTCATCTCTTTGTAGGCATTTTGCATGGCAACGTCTCTTTTCTGCACAATAAACTCATCTGGGTTTGTCTTTTTGCATCTTCTCATGGTCTTCAGGGACATTTTGCATGTCTTTTATTGTGGTTTTTCATCTCTTTGGGGTCATTTTACATTATATTGTCATTTTGCTTTGTGCTTTTTTGCATTACTTTTGCATTTTTGTGGTAATTTTGCATCTTTTAGTGGCCATCTTGTTTGTCTTTTTGACTGTTTTGCATCTCTTTTACCTTGACGTGTGCAGTTTTGCACAGCTTTGCACATTTCACATTCGTTTTTGTGTGTCTTTGCAGCCATTTAGCATCAATTTTTACCAATTTGCATCTATTTGTGGTCATTTTGCACATTTTTGTGAGCATTTTATGTCTCTTTATGGTCATTATGTATAAATAAATAACAGATAAAGTCATTTTACTGTTTTTGCATAATTTTATGGCTGTTTTTCATCTCTTTGTAGGCATTTTGCATGGCAGCGTCTCTTTTCTGCATAATAAACTCATTTGGGTTTGTCTTTTTGCATCTTCTCGTGGTCTTCGGGGACATTTTGCATGTCTTTTATGGTGGTTTTTCATCTCTTTGGGGTCATTTTACATTATATTGTCATTTTGCCTTGTGCTTTTTTGCATTACTTTTGCATTTTTGTGGTCATTTTGCATTTTTAAGTGGTCATCTTGTATCTCTATTTGACTGTTTTGCATCTCCTTTACCTTGACGTGTGCAGTTTCACGATAGTTTTGCACATTTCCCCTGGTTTTATGGCCTTTGTGGACACTTTGCATCAATTTTGTGAGCATTTTATGTCTCTTTATGTATAAATAGATAATAAATAAAGTCATTTTGCTGTGTTTTTGCATAATTTTATGGCTGTTTTTCATCTCTTTGTAGGCATTTTGCATGGCAGCGTCTCTTTTCTGCATAATAAACTCATCTGGGTTTGTCTTTTTGCATCTTCTCGTGGTCTTTTGTTCGTCTTCAGGGACATTTTGCATGTCCTTTATTGTGGTTTTTCATCTCTTTGGGGTCATTTTACATTATATTGTCATTTTGCTTTGTGCTTTTTTGCATTACTTGTGCATTTTTGTGGTCATTTTGCATCTTTTAGTGGCCATCTTGTTTGTCTTCTTGACTGTTTTGCATCTCCTTTACCTTGACGTGTGCAGTTTCACAATAGTTTTGCACATTTCCCCTGGTTTTATAGTCTTTGTGGACACTTTGCATCAATTTTGTGAGCATTTTATGTCTCTTTATGTATAAATAGATAATAAATAAAGTCATTTTGCTGTGTTTTTGCATAATTTTATGGCTGTTTTTCATCTCTTTGTAGGCATTTTGCACGGCAGCGTCTCTTTTCTCCACAATAAACTCATCTGGGTTTGTCTTTTTGCATCTTCTCGTGGTCTTCATGGACATTTTGCATGTCTTTAATGGTGGTTTTGCATCTCTTTGGGGTCATTTTACATTATATTGTCATTTTGCCTTGTGTTTTTTTGCATTACTTTTGCATTTTTGTGGTCATTTTGCATCTCTTTTTGACTGTTTTGCATCTCCTTCACCTCTATGTGTGCAGTTTTGCATAGCTTTGCACATTTCACATTCATTTTTGTGTGTCTTTGCAGCCATTTAGCATCAATTTTTACCAATTTGGATCTATTTGTGGTCATTTTGCACATTTTTGTGAGCATTTTATGTCTCTTTATGTATACATAGATAATAAATAAAGTCATTTTGCTGTGTTTTTGCATAAATTTATGGCTGTTTTTCATCTCTTTGTAGGCATTTTGCACGGCAGCATCTCTTTTCTGCACAATAAACTCATCTGGGTTTGTCTCTTTGCATCTTCTCGTGGTCTTCAGGGACATTTTGTATGTCTTTTATTGTGGTTTTTCATCTCTTTGGGGTCATTTTACATTACATTGTCATTTTGCTTTGTGCTTTTTTGCATTACTTGTGCATTTTTGTGGTCATTTTGCATCTTTTAGTGGCCATCTTGTTTGTCTTTTTGACTGTTTTGCATCTCTTTTAGCTTGACGTGTACAGTTTTGCACAGCTTTGCACATTTCACATTTCTTTTTGTGTGTCTTTGCAGCCATTTAGCATCAATTTTTACCAATTTGCATCTATTTGTGGTCATTTTGCACATTTTTGTGAGCATGTTGTGTCTCTTTATGGTCATTATGTATAAATAAATAACAGATAAAGTCATTTTGCTGTGTTTTTGCATAATTTTATGGCTGTTTTTCATCTCTTTGTAGGCATTTTGCATGGCAGCGTCTCTTTTCTGCATAATAAACTCATCTGGGTTTGTCTTTTTGCATCTTCTCGTGGTCTTCAGGGACATTTTGCATGTCTTTTATTGTGGTTTTTCATCTCTTTGGGGTCATTTTACATTATATTGTCATTTTGCCTTGTGCTTTTTTGCATTACTTTTGCATTTTTGTGGTCATTTTGCATCCTTTAGTGGCCATCCTGTATCTCTTTTTGACTGTTTTGCATCTCCTTTACCTTGACGTGTGCAGTTTCGCAATAGTTCTGCACATTTCCCCTGGTTTTATGGTCTTTGTGGACACTTTGCATCTATTTTGTGGGCATTATATGTCTCTATATGTATAAATAGATAATAAATAGTCATTTTGCTGTGTTTTGCATAATTATATGGCTGTTTTTCGTCTCTTTGTAGGCATTTTGCATGGCAGCGTCTCTTTTCTCCACAATAAACTCATTTGGGTTATACACATATTGCATAACATAACATATGCATAAACATATTGCCTCTTTTTATGGCTGTTTTACATCTCTATAAGGTTGTTTTGTGTCTCTGCAGTGTCTTTTTAGACATTAATCATCTCTCTGTGGACATCTTGCCTCCTTTCATGGCTGTGTTGCTTCTCTTTGGGGTAGTTTTGTGTCTTTTGTTTTCATGGACATTTTTCGTCTCTTTGTGGTCGAGGCTGTCTTAGATCTCACTGTCATCATCTTGTGTTCCTTCCACTGCCTTGAAGTCCTTGAAGTGGTACCAGTCACTTCAAACCCAGGACCCCGACCCTTTGGGCCCCTCGGCCTCTGCCTGGTATGCTTGTTCAGTAATCCATCCAGGGTTTGGGACATGTGTTTATATAATGTATGAACAATAACAGAGCGAGTGTGTGTTCAACATGAGCTCAGGAACAATTAAAGCAAACCGTTCGGTTAAATACACGTATGAAAAGCAGAAGAGCAGCATTTCTCAGATTGAGAAGTGAACAGTGAGCTTTGTAGTCAAGGAGGGTAAAAGCCGAGCCGTGTCTGAACACGAGGGAGGTCTGCTTCAGAGGATCTTCACAGCGTGGAACAATGCCGGTGTTGTGAGCTTCAGGAATGGGATCGAACCCCCGGGCGTTTCCCAGCAGCCCGTCGACCCGTCCCGAGGCCCGTCCTCCGGGGAGAGTCGAGGACGAGGAGGCCGACACAGAGCGTTCCTTTCTCAGCCACATCCTGCCGGAGCGCCGCGCCGCCGTGGCCTTCCCATGAGCCTTTACACTCCCGGGTCGCCTTTGTTCGCCCAGAGGCATGCTGGGAAATCCAACCGGCAGACTGAGCGATGTCTGATGACAACGAGCGATTCACCACAGGCGAAGACGCTCGAACAAACGGAGGCTTCTCCTCCTCAGTCCGATGACCAAACTGCAGCACAGCGACCAAACAGAGGAGCTAAAAATACCCGGTGTTGGTGCTGAAGGGATAAACGCTGGAGGGGGATGTTTTTGGGAAACTCTGGGACAAAGTTTTCATCGGACGTGTGATCAGTTTTATGGCCCTGAGTGGTCCGATCCTCCGGTTACATTCAATCAGAGCGCAGGAGCAGCTTAAGTGAGGAATATTTTACACAAGAATCAAAGAAACATGTCAATTTAAGAATCGCAATTTTCTAATTTGGCTTTCAGTAACGCGTCTCAGCTTGCAAAGACCACATATACACTAAAAATGAAGGTATTTTAAACGGTTTTAACTCTAATTTGTTAAACATTTTTCGGTTATTTTACAGATTTCTTCCTGTTTTGTGAAATTACAGACAATAACTGGTAAAAATAGAGTAAAAAATCTGTAAATTCACATGTTTACTGCAAAAAAAAACCCTGGCCAAAATTGTAAATAATGTCTACATCAAATTGTAATTGATTTATTTACAACATTTGACTAAAATTCCAGTTTTTTACTGTTTTTAAATCAAGAAAAAGATAATTATTTTACAGATATTTGCTGTTATTACAACGAAAATAATATGCATATTAAACACTGAAAAATGATAAATAATTTCTTTAACTTGTTTGTAAAATTACAAATAAAATCCAGTAAAATCACAGAATAAAAGGTATTAATTAAAAAAAGAACAGGCCAAAATTGTAAATAATGTCCACAACAAAAACCTGTAGTTTATTAAATTCTAAATTATTTTATTTAAGTAGAGATATTTGCTATTATTTGAGAGAAAAGTTATGTTTTAGATTGTTCCTGGTTTGTTAAATTACAGTAAATATACACTAAAATCACAGGAAAAAAAATATTAAATTACATATTGACTGTAAAAAATATATACATCATGTCAACATCTAAAAAAACATATTTCTACAAATATTAATGTGTTTTTTTTACAATGTGTGGCTTTAAATGTCCACTGTTTTTTTAGTGTTTTTAAATCAGAAAAACGGACAATTATTTTATTTGCTGTTACTGCAAAGAAAAAAAAAATATTAAAGACTGAAAAATGATAAATAAATTGTTAAACTGTTTTGTTAAATTACAAATAAAATCCAGTAAAATCACAGGACTGTTGACTGGAAGAAAATTGTAAAAATGTCCACATTAAAAACCTGTAATTTTATAAACGGTCATCAATTTATTTAAAGTTTGACTGCATTTAAATGGGAAAAAAAACAGTTATTTTACAGACATTGGCTGTTATTTTAAAGGAGATAATATCCAGTAAAATCACAGAAAAAGGAATTAATTTATATGTTGACTTTAAAAAAGAAAAGTACATAATGTCAACATCAAAACGTTTATTTTTACTAATGTGTGGCTGTAAAATTACACTTTTTACTGCATAAAATCAGCTGAAATATAATTATTTGACAGATATTTATAAGTAGCTTTTACAGCTTTTTAACCTGACAGCATTCCACTGTTTTTTAACATTTTTTTACAGTGCACGCAGCTCTAATGCAGCATTAATGTGTTTTACAGTCAGCCGCTACGTCTGGGATATTGTTTAAAGTCTGGCTGCTTTGGCAGGTATCCTGGACTCCAGAGCTCCTGCTGTTTGTTGACATGTACGTTTCTGTATTAGCAGTTAAAAGGTCGGCCCGTGTTTCGATGACGGTGGACGGAGCGCGTCTCTTCAAGCTTTCCCGGCCTTGAAGGTCCCGCGGTTCGTCCAGATTCCTCGAGGAGGATAATCTAATTGAGAGACTCCTGCTGCCGTCGGCGTCTGGCTGCTCCGAGGCCACACACAGCAGCAAACAAAGGACAGCTTCATGGGAGAATCACCGACACAGAGGCGTCTTTCTCAGCCGCTGTCCGCTACAAACACTCTCCGGACCGCCGTTACACATTTTCAGAACCGTGAGCGCGTCTGCGTGGAAACATACGCTTGTTTTCCCAGATGCCACGGCTGAGTCTGCGCTCGAGAGCTAAGAATATCAGAGCCACTTCCTGCCTCGACGTCCTGTCCTGGCCTGAGCATGGTTTCACATAATGCGGTGCACTTTTGCTCAACAGGCAGCAAAACAAAGGAACCGAACATGGAGATCCTGAGTCGGTAACACAGGAGAGGCTTAGTAGTCACTGAACGCTGGTTTTCACATCCTTCTCCTGCTGCTCAAGGGCCCATTACATTAAAATTTACAGCAGCGCCGAGATCGGAAAGTGGCAGATGGCTTGCCATTTCTACTGCGGCATGCCTCTGGTCTCCCACGGCATGCCGCTGGTATTTCATCCACATAAACCATTTTCCAGTGGCAGGTGCCGCTTGATACTGGGAGGACATTCTTGGCTCGCGATCAAACCGTCAAATCCAGTGCCAGTGGCGTCATTTTGGCCAATGTATAGATTTAACTTGCAAACAAGTTGGTGAAATTCAACATAACAACAGCAAAACAATGGTGCTCGTCTTGAAACGCAGCCATTCTGGTGTGACAGTTTTACCGCCAGCCAAGCACGCCCTCCCAGTATCAAGTGACCAATGTAGACTCGATGTATGTCGCTGAACCTGGAGAGGAGATGCCATCGACGGCTTTAAAGTCCCAGCGTCTCTTCAAACTGTGAGCTCGATGATTGGGCTATCGACTGGAGCTTTGTGGGAAACCTCAGCAAACAGAAAGACATGTAGACATCGCTGCTAATGTGCAAAAATGCTGCTTAAATGTGAGAATTTGTTGCCTTTTTACTGTTTTACATGAAAGTAAACTGAATATTTTTGGACCTCAGAAGGCCAGTTTGTGGTCTGGGAGGTTGTTTAATACTTTCTGACATGTAGGAGACTGAATGCTTTATTTATTTTTGTAGTTTTCGGCTCTCGGCAGCGCAAAACATGGACGATAGTAGCTGACAGGAAAGAATAATTACAACTTCTCCGATTGAAAACAGCACCTGAAGACCTCTATCAACTTTTGTTTCTTCTTCTTCGAGTTTAAATCAGACACGATATTTTGTTTATGCCGTTATCGACAATTAGGGGTGTAACGGTGCACAAAAATCACGGTTCGGTTTGGAACCCTCTGGAGTCGATGGATGCACCAGCGCATCAAAATGACACAACAGATTTAACGTAGCAGCAAGACGCCTCTCTGAGTCTCTGTTTCAACTTGTGTCCAAAGTGTGGATTTCAAACTATCTACCAGTCTTTGAATTGTGTTGATCGGCCAAGTAAAACCAGAGTTATGACAGATAATAAACACCATACTTTCCCACGTTTGGAGCTCCTTACGGCTTTGGTCTGGTCCACTTGTTTTACTCCTTTTTCATACTTTAAACCCAAGTGATCCCAGACGGGTGGATTTAACCACGACCGAGCGTCTTCCAGCTCCGGCTTCTAGCTGTTAGCATTAGCCATCCCATTGGCTAGCCATACGTCACAGACATAGACATATATACGTAGACGCCGCGTTGACTGTGGAGGGACGTGCCTAAAGCTCCGCCATCTTGGTACAGGGCTAGCAGAGGGGGGAGTGAATGTAAGTCTATGGAGGTAAGAGGTACTCCACAATCTTAAAGTAGAATTATTCACTGAATTTTCCACCGATTTCTAAACAGTTTGGTTTGTTAAAAACGTCACACATGTAGCTTTGACACAGGATGCTTTTGTTCTGTTTATGTCTGCCTGTCCGTCCTCCATGTCTGACGTTTGTAACAAACAATATATGTTGGCAACTGATGGATTTATGATCACGTTTATAGTCAGACATGTCATTCCTCTATAGACGTAATGCACTGTAGGGGCGAGTGGCACTGTACCAAGATGGCCGCCGCGTAGGCACGTCGGCTCCAATCGGCAGCAGCAGTCAACGCGGCCTCTACGTATATATGTCTATGGCCACAGAAGCACCAGCAGGAGAAGAAACGGTCCGTCACATCCTGTGTTCCCCTGGAAACTCCTACTTTATTTTAGTTCCTCAATACTGTTCAACTATGAGACGGAGAAGGTCCACCACAACTGTGGGCACTACGAGGTTAACAATTAAAACTATTCTGTGCATTGGCCATTCTTAACAGTCTTAAAATGTTCGTATCAAGGCACACATCTGTACCGAACCCTAAGTGCCTGTACGATACGGTGTATTGTTCCACCCCTACCGACAATATACTGTCAACTTGGCTCATCCAAATAATGTTGGAAGCTTAAAATTTGAATTTAAATCAGTAAATCAGATGTTTTAATGTCTTCTTAGAGTGTGCTGTTGAAGTGATGCATTAATTACTGCTGCTAATTTGTTTTCTCAATTTAACTATTGATTGTTTACTCGATTAAAAAAAAGTTAGCTTCATCTTCAGTATATAATTTCTTCTTCTTCCTGTACTAAATCTTGTTTCTGGTGTACCGGTATGTCGTGGTCTAGTACAGCTGTTTGAACTCACCCACTGTTTTGTTTCTGGCTTCTTCTACTCTGTTTATTCTGTCCATGTGCCCTCTACCGCCACCTTGTGACCAAACTACTCAGTCTGGTTTATTCATGCCAGAACATTAAACGTAAACTGATTTGCTTAAAAAAGCTGCTTTTCAGGAAACCAATCCTGAGGGGGGAAGATTAAGAAAAGGTACTTAGATGTGCGACATGTCGAACGGAAATTATCACGTTAGACGACGGACGCCAACTAAAAAAATGAACCTCCAGTTACAGCAAAGACAGTTACGGGAAATCGAAACGCTTTCTCCCAAAGAACTACTCTGGAAAATGTCAAACGTGACTCATAAAACCTTCTTAACGTCTCAAAAACATCATATAACATGTTGTGCTTGGCGCTCCCCGCCGCATAACGCCGCATTATTCATCACTGCGCGCCAAACATTGCATCAGTCTGAGTTGTTTCAAAATAAATTACTGCATTGCTCAGAATTAATGAGGAGAACTTGCAGGTGAGTTAAGGGAAAAGGGACACATCAGCTTCAATTTAACCTAAAACCATCGACGTGAGCAGCTGTGTTGTATCAGCGCCTTTTAAAAATCACCTTGTAAAGCTAATTTATGGGCCCAATTTGCTGTTTGATGTCTTCAGTTTTATTGTTTTCGGTCTCCGTCCTCGTCCTTTTATCTTGTCCACTTTCAATCGTCTCCCAGCTTTGATGCCTGCTCTTATTTCAGCGTTAAACCACGACGCAAATGAGGTTTATCCTGATATCTGGAGAGGAAAAATGATTGCTAATATGATGCTGGCAACACACATGAAGCATCACTAAAGCATTTTTCTGCAGCCAACAAAATTAGGAATGCTCGAAGGAGATTCCACAGCGGATTCATCTACAGGTGGACAAACAAACCTGCTGGGACTTAATGAGAAAAAACCTCAACAGCAGCAGTAATGAGGACTTTTTTTAATACTCAAATGTGGATAATCACATGTATTACAATGCACTTCAAATGAGCGCGCAGCTTCAAAGTCGGCGGGGGAACTCTCGGTGGGTTTTATGAATGCATAAAGCCCTGAGTTGTCCCGGCGCAGGTCTGCCGTGCGAACAGGCCTCCCTGCTGCAACAACAAACCGGAGTCCCGCGGCGTTTGTTTGAGGTGGAGGTTGAGGAGAGGAGGAGGAGGCGAGCCGAGGAGGAAGAGGCCGAACAGTCGGAGGAAAAAAGGGGGGTCCCGGGGTGCCGCCACAGGAAACGGGTGGGGCTCCGTGGGAGGGAGGGCGACGGATGGGAGGTGGGGGAAGAAGCGCGGAGCTGTTGTGAAATCTGCACGCTGAACGGCAGGTATCGATCAATCTGTTCCCAGCCTGCAATAATAAACAACTCATGGGGCGTGTTTTGAAATAAAAAAAAAAGTAAAGCTGCAAGCAGCGTCGGACGGGCCCTCGCTCCTCACCGCACTCCTCTCCACACGACCTTGTCTAGGGGGCGCCGTAGAGCCGATTGGAATTTCGACTGTTCAAATCTGTTGGTCTTGGGATGCTATATGTGTGTACCAAATTTCATGTTTGTAGGATAAAGCAGTGATTTTATACGAGTGTTTGAATATTTGTAGGGGGCGCTGTGGAGCCGTTTGACCACGCCCATTCCTGAATTGTATATTAAATATTAGGTCTTGAGATCAATGAGGATTTGTGTGGATTAGGTGATTTTACATGGATCCCTTCACCTCCAAAACCCATTTCGTTCCATATGGCGATTTTGTTCAAAATGGCCGCCGTGCCACGCCCACACCGTGTGAAGCAGCCACGAGATTTTAATGACTTTTCATCCTGGTTGGTTTAGATGCTGTAGGGGGCACCGTTGAGCTTTTTTGAAATGTTAAAAGCAGGAATGTTTTTGTCTGGGGCTACTGTACCTGTGTACCAAATTTCATGAGTTTACGTGAAACTAGCCGTATTAACTCCACTAAAGCCCAATTTTCAAGGTGGCGCTATTGAGTCATTTTGCCATTCATATGTGTAATTCCACCAAAATATCAAATTTTTCACCAGTCCTGATAGGTGTGCCAAATTTGGGGAGTTTTTGAGCATGTTTAGGGGGTCAAATTGGGGTTCAAAGTGGCGTAAGAAAAAGAAACCGCCAAAGAAACACTAAGGGAACAACAGGGTCCTTGCACTGTAGTGCTCGGGCCCTAATTACTGGCTACTGGGCGAAAGGATCACGACCGACTAACGATTAAGTTTTCTGCAGCGGCCTTTTCCTCCACGGCGACGGCAGCTTGAGGGTAACCAGACTCCCGGCGAACGCATTTGTTCAGCCGACACTAAGCGACCGGCGCTGCCAAATAATTGATGAGCCCTGCTGTCTGTTTCCTTTGGCAACAGGTCGAGCTCGGCTGAAACTCCCCTCCATGTCGCAGCTTTCTTTTTTTTTTTTTCGGAGCGCAAATAGACCGTAACATGTCTGCAGGGGGCTGATGGGGCTGTTAGTCAATGCCAGGGCCTCATTGATCACCTGCCAGCGGCTGAGATTTCTGGCTCGCTCTGCAGCCTGTTTCGGAACAAAACCTCCCATTGATTCCAGCGATGAAGGCCTCGTTCCCGAGCCAATAAAGTGAAGGCAGCTTTATTATCCTGCATTTGGCTGATACACCTCCTCCTCCTCACTTGCATGTTCCTGATTTGTGCTCTGATTGCCTTCCTCGCTGCTCCGCGCGGGGAGAATTTACTGTTTGGGTCAATTGCGGCTGAAGCGGACTTTCCTGAAATGATGGGATACTCAGATTTTATTAAGCAGCAGAGCAATAAAGACCTATTAACCAAAACACACTGGCAGAGTCGAAAATGTTCTTTTAAAGCGAGCCAGGAACTGTTAAAGCAGAAAAAAATAAATGTCCAATTTCAGCTTTCCAACGGTACTTAAACGCATCGTGTGTGACGTACGGTTCCACCAGAAAAAAAACAAAAATAAGTTTAGAATTGTAGCATTTCTCCGCTAAAAAATCATCCATCCATCCATCATCTATACACCGGTTAATCCTCTGTAGGGTCGCTGGAGGACTGGAGTCTATCCCAGTCGACTCAGGTGAAGGCAGGAGACACCTGGACAGGTCGCCAGTCTATCACAGGGCTACACATTGAGACAGACGACCAAGCAGACTCTCATTCACACCTACAGACAATTTAGAATCATCAATTAACCTCAGCATGTTTTTGGAAGCTGGAGAACCCGGTGAGAACATGCAAACTCCATACAGAAACATCCCAGGCGTCCTAACCGGGACGCGTACCGGGGATCTTCTAGCTGTGAGGCGACGCTGCTAACCACCGAGCCACCGTGCAGCCCACTAAAAAATCAATTTAATGAAGAAATATATAAAAAACCAGCAACTGAGAAGCCACCAACAGTCACTTGACAAAACTAGAAAAGCCCTCATGGAGCTCAGACCTCCACCAAGCAGCTCATTTCACCCCATGTTGGGATTTACACCCAGAAATAATCATCCCAGGATTGTTTTATCTACATTATTAGACTCCTTGACCCAGAAAACAAACCCTTAGCATCTGGATTCACATTGACATCATCATTAGTTCAATAGTTATTCACCAGAATCTCTTTCTGGGTCATGGTGGTTTCTTCTGGATCCAGCTCCATAGCTGTTGATTCTACAACAGATCTGTTGGATCCTCCTGATTCAACAGAGTCTCAGCTACATGTTGGTGTTGGCTGCATGTCTGGATCTTCATCTGTTACCTTACAGTGATGACCATTCCACAGGCCCTCTAGATTGTCCTGATCTGGATCCTAGTATCTGGAATTTTGCTCAGATCCGGATCAAATGTTGAGATGTTGTAGAAATTAACATGAACTGATCCTGTATTTTTACCAAGCAGCCTGGACATTTTTAGTGGAGTTACATGCACACTGCCCTGTCTCCCAATGCTAAATAACCCTGCAAGAAAGTCCTGGATCCAGACGGTGATCCGGATCAGCACCAAGATCTAACCATCTGCTCCTGAACAGTTCATCAAAATCCGGTTAGAACTTTTCGCGTAAAGTTGCTAACAGACAGACAAACAGATAAACGCCGGCAACAACACGACCTCCTTCGCGGAGATTTTAAAAATAAAATAACATTATACTATAAGAAGCGACGACAAGAGAGAGGAACATAAAAAATACTTGATAATAAAAATAAATTAATGCAGACGTTTAAAAATCCCTCGACTCTCTGCTTTTCCGTTCAGAGTTCCACGAACAATTTAGCTTTAATTCACCTGATTCTTCCCTTTAAATATAAGTGTTAATTATTAATAAGCAATAAAAGTGGCGTCCCTGTTTGCCACATTTCACAAATCATCTGCAGAGACGAGGAGAGATTTGGGCTGCAGCTAAGGATCATTTTCACCCGTTGAATCTTTTCTCGGTTGTTTGTCTGCTCGAGAAAATGTCCGGAATAGGTCAAAATAAAACAGCGATTGGTTTCCTGTGATCTGGGAGGAAATAAACCAAAAGATATTAAACTCTAAGAAGCTAGAAGCAGAGGATCTTAACTATTTTTACAATCAAAATAGCTGCAGATTGATTTAATTGTTCTCTTGATTTCTTTTAAATTTAAGGTGCTTCGTGTCTTTTTTTTTTGCCTGGAAGTAACTGAAAACTTAAATTAATGACTGTGGCTGCAATAATCCTAATAAACTGCACTAATAAACAAAAAAAAGTGCCACAAATCGAATCTAGCGGCTTTCAAAGGGTCTATAAGTTGCTATTTTTTGAAGTAAAACAACAAAACAAACAACAACACTCAGTTTTCAGGATGCAAAAAAGCAAATTCGGACAGCGTTTGCTATTTTTGCTCGGTATAAGACTTAAAAAGGAGCACATGTGCAGGATTATATTAGCCTTTTAGCATCCAGCAGCACACAACAGGTGTACGTTAATACGCAGGCCGTGTCCAGCTCATCTCCCTGACAGCGTTTACAGAGACATTCTCGCCTCGTCTCGCTCCACTTCACACCTCCTGTTGCCGAGGAGCCCCGGTCCAAATATACGGAGAGCCGCGAGGGCCAGATTTCACTCTGATATAGCCTCTCAGCTGGCGACTACCACACCCCTCCCAGCATTTACTGTAAACAGGGACCAGTCTGGATCTAATCGCTGCCATTGTGAGAGCGTTTGTACGACTCCAGTCACCTCGGCGGTCTTCAAACCCGAGCTGGCACACACTGGGAACACTCGACTCTTTCATAAATAATCCCGAGCCCCGGCGGACAGATTTGTCTTTTCAAAGAGCTTCGAGAGCATCCCTGCTCCTCCTCCAGTGTGCTCTTACAGAACACATCCTTCCACCGCTATTCTTTTCTTCTTCAAGTACTTCTATGTAATTGTTTTACAGATTTACAGCCTGGGATGCTTCTTCTGAGACGTCCAGATGTTGCTCAGAAAGCCTGTATTCCACTTCCTCCTCCATTATCCTGCCAAAAATACCGTATTTCTTGAATTGTCTTTGGTGCCGACCCGCTTTCCTTCCTAGCTTTTGGCTGCCTGTGTTGGAAGTTAACGTTCAAAACACTGAAAGTCTCAAGTGTGTGTGTGGAAACGGGAGGATTCGTTCCCGCTATCGGCCACAAAAGTGAAACTGAGGTAAGACTGGTGCGCCTCAGACGAACACATGAAAGCGGAAGCAACAGGAGGATGTTGTCTGTGCGCCACTGCCTTGTTTGGAAATAAATATGATCCGTAAAGGCTCAGGATAGACAGTTTAAAGTGTGGCTGAACATGCTGCAGTTCAGTTTTAATGCATAAAAACCAGCAAAGGGGGTGAAGAAAAATGAACGTTTAAACACACAAATTTGCCCAAAGACGTACTAATAAGACTGGAATCAATCAAAATATAAGTAGTTTATTGAACTACAAAGGACTGGGATGTAAAAATACATCTAATTAGCAAGCTAGCTCTCATTTTATCACCAGTAAACACGATCTGAACTATTTACTTCACTCACAGTTGGCCATGTTAACAGTCAATAACCGTTTAAACGACTTGCAAAACGGGCTCGATTGAGGGACAAGTAAAGACAAATTTAAGAGTGAAAATGACTTAATTTCCAAGCAAATCCAAAGCATTGAACGCAGCAAACGAGTTGCCGTCGTCCACAGTAAATAAGCTGTAATGTTGTTAG
Organism: Dascyllus trimaculatus; assembly: GCA_024666655.1. Taxonomy (NCBI): domain Eukaryota; kingdom Metazoa; phylum Chordata; class Actinopteri; family Pomacentridae; genus Dascyllus; species Dascyllus trimaculatus. The sequence continues at coordinate 3,689,622 of CM045468.1, read as the reverse complement.
CATTATTATCGCTTCACGGCAAGTTATTTACGGAAGCTAACGTAAATTCAGCTGCAACAGACGTCCACAAACGCTGCCGCAGCAACTTTATCGGTCCAGGAAGTCCATCCACAGTCATCACACTGGACTCCCAGCCTGTGTTAGCATTTGAAAATCATAGCTTAGCTTTGTTAGCATGGGCCTCAGGTAGCTAGCTAAACCAGACAGCCGCCAGACACCTTTTAATACAACTTTATCCTGCAGATTTCGTCAACGCAACGGTTAGCTAGCAGGGAGGTGCGCTTGTTTCGTGGACCCTTACAGGCGGTCAGCAAACACACCTGTAACTCCATCTTGCTAAACAGTGAGAAGCTCCTCCTAGCGGCACCAACAGGCACTACGGGTAATCGTGAACATCCTCGATCCACTCATTAAATACTGCTAATCATGTCCTACATGTCTGCAACACTTTCAACTGTTAGCTATCAGGTTAGCATAAAACCTATAGCACCGCAGTTAGCTTCAACACACTTGTCAGGTGAGCATCATGTCTTATATCCAGGTAATATATGTCCCATTAGTCTAAAAATCAGCAAGAGAACATTCGTCAAACCCTCACCGTTGTAGAAGCTCTTGACCTTCAGGTAGCCGACGCTGAGGCGCAGGACGGACAGCTTGTCCAGCCGAGCCCGGACCTCCTCGGTGAAGGGCAGCAGGCTGGTGAGCTTGTCCAGCTCGCCGTTGAGACGGTCGCGGTGGCGCTTGGACGGGTTGGTCTTGGCGCCATCGGGAGGCTGGGGTTTGGGTCTGCGGGCACAGAGGGATAAAAACATTAACACACAAAGACTCTGGGAGGGCTGACGACCGAGAAATCTCAAGTTACTTTTCGAAAAGGTCAGATCGAGACTGAGGAAGGTCACGACGACAAACATGCTGACATGAGTGTGCATCAGTGCAGCAGCTGTTGGGATTAATGGAGATGACACGCAGATGACACACTGAGGATGTGACGCTGAAAGCTGCAGGAGGGTACAAGATTAAATATTAGGGATGCACGATAATATCGGTGTCGGATAATTATCGGTTAATTTTGGCAATTATGACGTCATCCTGATAATAAAAAAATCAGCCGATAAAATGAGCCGATAACAATAAAGACTTGGAATCTTGGTTTTTGCCATTGGTCTGTGTGTCGTGGTTTGTCCTCATGCCCATAGACATATATACATAGACGCCGCATTGACTGTGGAGGGACGTGCCTAAAGCTCCGCCATCTTGGTACAGGGCTAGCAGAGGGGGGAGTGAATGTAAGTCTATGGAGGTAAGAGGTACTCCACAATCTTAAAGGAGAATTATTCACTGAATTTTCCACCAATTTCCAAACGGTTTGGTTTGTTAAAAACGTCACACATTTAGCTATGACACAGGATGCTTGGATGCTTTTGTTCTATTTATGTCTGCCTGTCCGTCCTCCATGTCTGACGTTTGTAACAAACAATATATGTTGACAACTGATGATTTATGATCACTTTTATAGTGCAGACATGTCATTCCTCTGTAGACGTAATGCACTGTAGGGGTGAGTGGCACTGTACCAAGATGGCCGCCGAGTGGGCACGTCGGCTCCAATCGGCAGCAGCAGTCAACGTGGCGTCTACGTATATATGTCTATGCTCATGCCTGGCTCCTCAACCCCTCCCCTCCCTGACGGTACTGTCGCATGTGTGTGATGTCATCAGACTGCGCGGGCAGAGAAAAACAAGCAGCATGGCGTGGCACTGACCAGTGTGGACTTTCTTTACTGTGTCAGAAGACATTTGACTAGGGCTGGTCCCGAATATTCGAATATCCGAATATTCGTTTGTTGTGTGGTATTCGGATAATAATTTTGATATTCAAATAATCGTGTGCGCCGCCGAATGCCACCGAGTGCCACCAAGCGCCACCGAGTGCCACTGAGCATTGCTGAGGCTGTCGTATGCTGCCGAGCGTCGCCAAGGCTCTAGTACGCTGCTGAGGCTCTAGAACACCGCCGTGGTTGTCGTAGCGGACCTGCCAACTCCGGTGTCACGCTCCAGTGTCACACCTGCCGCCCAACCCCCGCGGCACAAACCCAATCAGTTGACATTATCCGTTATCAGCTGCAAGAAGTATAAAATTATCGGTTATCGGTTGAAATTGGCATTATCGTGCATCCCTATTAAATATGATTAAATACACCTGGATTTATGTGATGGTTTTCCTTTTTCACATTGTTTAGTCGACAAAAGACGGGATTCTGGAGGTCAAAATTGCCTGTCATCACTCAAAAAAAACAACACCGCCACACACGTTTGTACCTTTATGTCATGTTTTGTTCTTTGGAATGAAGCTCCACCAACTCTTCACCTCACACCAATAAAAAAAAGCAATAATCACGAGCTTAAAGTGAGTTTGGATGCTGCGCTATGAGACAGAAGCAACACACAACCTCAGAATCATTCACCTTCAGTTGTAATTATTTGTCCAGACTCCTTATTTAATCACATTGATCTATTTAAAACCATCTGCTGGGTGTTTTTCCCTCTCAGCTGCTGAACGAGGCCCGGACCACCTCGACTCTCCAGGGCCCGCCGTCTGCTCCATCCACTGTTGCCACGGGAACCAGGTGAGAAAAGTGGCGTCACCTGTTCCGGGGCTTGTTTACCCGGCCGGATCGCTTCACGGCGGAAAGCAACCACAGCTGGATGGACGAGAGGCTTCACGGAGCGCTGCAGGGTATAGAGTCACAGAGCGAGGGGGGAAATGGAGAGTTTCCTTCCTGAATGACATTTCCACCGTTTGAAATGTCACATTTATTTACACAAAACACAAAACTGAAAGGTGCTGACTGCAGGGGAATGAATTAAAGCTCCATTACAACTCTGAAAAACCTGAGAGGATGTTTAATTCTCCTTTACTTATTCATTCAGGTGTCGGGTAATTACTCACCTAAAGGCTGTCGAGTGTTGCAGAGCCTCATCAGACTTTCCATCCCGACTAAACTGAGCCAAGAACAGCTTATGGAGCAAATTAAAGCTTAATTTTTGCGCTAAATTCATTATTTCTGGGAGGTAAAGGCAGAAATTGAGATGAAAAAGTAGATATTTTGGGCATTTCATCTCTAATAATGTCATTTTTAGAGCAACTTCTGCTCTACTGTGTCTGAATTGTGAAAAATAATGTTAGTAAAATGAAAACTCTGTAGTTTCACAGGCAAAAAATTACAATTACACATGTTTTTGCTGTATTTAAATCAGAAAAAAAGCTATTTTAAAGATATTTGAAACAAAAACGATGCATATTCAGGATTAAAACATGAGAAATTATGTTTTTTGCTGTTATTTTACAGATTTTACCTGTTTTCATTCAGAGACATCCAGTAAAAATCACCTAAAAATAATATTAATTGACATTTTGAAGAAAAAAACAGGCCAAAATTTGCATTTTTACAAACAGAAATTTGCTGTTTTACAATGTGCGACTGTAAAACTACACCTTCTGCCTGTTTACTGTGTTTAAAGCAGCTAAAAAAACAGCATCACTCTCCAGATATTTCCCATTATTTTCCCTGTTTTTGCAGCAACAGTGTGGGGTTTTTTTTTACAGAGAATGTGATTTGCACCCCGGGGCATCTCTGCAGCAACCAATAAAATGGTATTTTATGCTACGTTTTATTAAAATACTGCAGCTTTTATTATTATTATTACTAAACTAGTCCTCCTTGTGTTGGCTGTTCTCCTTTCTGTGGCCAAGCTGTGTTTCTTGAGGAGGGAAAAACTCCTTATATTCTCAAAAATCTAGCTTCTGATTCATTTTCTTGCGCTTTAATTCGCTGCTGGAGTAAAACTGTGTGTTGTCAGCGTCTCTACAGCAGCATGTCAGATAAATGGCTCAAGGTAAAATCCATCGCTCTCATGGTGGCTGGGTAGAGGCAGCAGGTTTTGTTGCGCTAGCTCGAGGTAAATAAACCTGCGGGGCTGTTTGGCTGCAGCGTCCAGAGAGAAGCAGGCCTGTATCTGTAACTGAACTCCGCTGACCGGCGGTGAACCCACAGGCTCCTCGTTGCTAACTCAAACCAGACCTTCGCTGCACAGAGGGGCTTTTCTGTTTCCCAGGGAAGGTGTGAAGCTGTGGAGCTCCTCAAGCCGGGCCGGCCCTGGAGGCACGTCGCGTTAAGGCTGGGAGAAAAGCAGCTTTCTGGAGCTCCAGTCCGCACAGTGTGACGTCTGAGCAACACTGGAGGGAGAGGGGCACGGTGTGGCGCTTAGTTTAGCATTTCTGACGCTTTAACCTGCATGCAGCGTGATTAAAGATCACAACCACAGCTGCTGGGTGATGATTACTATCTGCATCACACTATTTAAAAACAGCTCGTCTTTACTTCTTCTTTCCGCTCGAAGAAAACAAGTTTCCAGATCGCCGCGTCGCCCAAAATAAATCAGCAAAACTCTGCGGTCGCTCGGCCCTCCTCCCGTCAATCAAAACCCAGACAACCCGCCAGCTATTGTATGCAAATGTAAAGTATAAATAAAGGCTGGCGAACATCGAGCTGACAGGATGCACAGGCAGACCTGTCAAGTGGAAAATTACTTGTGTCTGCATCTGAGCGAGCAGACGGCGTTAGAGTAACAAATACTATGTAGAGCGTCAACCAGCCTTTTCCCTGGAGCTGCCAGCCGCTCTATAATCAATGCTACGGGTGAAATCACAAGTTTGCATGTAGATGGATCCATATTCTTGGTTGAGCAACATTGGACTTTGACTAGGGGTGGGACAATACTCCTCGTGCGATATGAGTATCGATACGCTGGCACCAAATATCCATACTTTAATTAATACAATAAGGCGCTCTGATTCCTCTGCCAGCTGCCATTTCCCCATCGTCGCTACTTAATGTCTCCACAAGGTGGCGTTTATCACATGAATGAGGGAGACTGGAGCGGAAATGAATCGGCCCAACAAGAGTTAGTACAGGTGTAATGGAGGACAGCAACGCTACCGTAAGAGACGCCCCATCCACATTTAAGTCCAAAGTGTGGACCCATTTGGGCTTTCATTGAGGGAACAAGCAAGCTGGACAAAGACTACGTCATATGCAAGAACTGCCTCGCCAAAGTAAAGCACACAGGCAACACCACCAACATGCAAACCCACCTGCAACGCCTCCATCCTGAACTCCTGGCCCAGAAAGCGGCTGATGCAGCAACATTTCAAGTCAGCCTGCAGCCGTTAAAACGACGTTTAAAGCAAAGTTGTGGTTGAAAATGAAGGGTTTGGAAAAATGCTGCACACTGGAACCAAGGTGTGGATATATCCAAGTTATAGATATGGTGATGCATCGTTATGTGATTGTCTTGCAATATATTGATTATCGCAGTATCGCTGTATCGCTTATCGTATCGTGTATTGTCATATCGTGTCGTGTCATCATGTCGTGTCGTGTCTCGTATCGTATAATGTCATGTCATATCGTGTCGTATAATGTCATATCGTGTCGTGTCATCATGTCATGTCATGTCGTGTCGTGTCGTATCGTGTCGTGTCGTGTATCGTGTCGTATCATGTCGTGTATCGTATAATGTCGTATCGTGTCGTGTCATCATGTCATGTCATGTCGTATCGTGTCGTGTCATCATGTCATATCGTGTCGTGTCATCATGTCATATCGTGTCGTGTCATCATGTCATATCGTGTCGTATAATGTCATATCGTGTCGTGTCATCATGTCATGTCATGTCGTGTCATATCGTGTCGTGTATCGTGTCGTATCATGTCGTGTATCGTATAATGTCATATCGTGTCGTGTCATCATGTCATGTCATGTCGTGTCATATCGTGTCGTGTATCGTGTCGTATCATGTCGTGTATCGTATAATGTCATATCGTGTCGTGTCATCATGTCATGTCATGTCGTATCGTGTCGTGTCATCATGTCATGTCATGTCATATCGTGTCGTGTCATCATGTCGTGTCATATCATGTCGTGTATCGTGTCGTATCATGTCGTATCATGTCGTGTATCGTAAAATGTCGTATCGTGTCGTGTCATCATGTCATATCGTGTCGTGTCATCATGTCGTATCATATCGTTTATCGTATAATTTCGTATCGTGTCGTGTCATCATGTCATGCCGCGTCGTATCGTGTATCGTATAATGTCGTGTATCGTATAGTATCGTGTCGTGTCATGTCGTATCGTGTCGTGTCGTGTCGTATTATGTTGTGTTGTGTATCGTATAGTGTCGTGTATCATATAGTGTCATGTCGTATCGTGTCGTATTGTGTCATATCGTGTCGTGTATCATATAGTGTCGTGTCGTATCGTGTCATGTCATATCGTGTCGTGTATCGTATAGTGTCGTGTCGTATCGCGTCGTGAGGTACTCCATGATTCCCACCCCTAACTTTGATGTCCTTATTAGGGCCCGAGCACTACAGTGCGTAGGACCCTATTGTTCTTCTTTGTATTTATTATTTATTTATTAGGCACTTTTAAAACCATGGTGTGACAATGACAATAGAGGCTTTCTGATTCTGTAAAAATGTAAATATTTGAGTTGAAATGACCGATTAATGCTTGTCATTGTATGAAGAATTGCAGACTTGAAAATGCCAGTTGACTCTGAGATGCAAACAAAGAGAGCTTCTGTGGCTGCAGACAAACTTCCTATCTCACAGTAAAATGAGCCAAAATGCAGCTGAATGAGCTCCGTCAGGTTTCCGTTTGTTGCTCAGGAGCCCTTCAGCAGAGCGTCTGGCTGTTGTGGGAATGCAACCGGTGACCTCCCGGCTCCAGGTCGGCCTCTGACGGAGCAGCTGCACGTCTGCTGCTGCTGCTGCTGCTGCTTCCCCACTTAAATCAGCTTCAGATGTTCCTGCTGATGACTCCGCCGGGGATTCCAGGTCAGGTGAGGCCACTCGTGTGTGTTTGCACCTGTAATGGCTGCATACTTTCTAGGCACCGCGGCGTTTGACCCTTTAACCTCCCGACCTTCTGCTCCAGAGCCGCGGGAAGCTTCAGCAAACCGCCGCCGACGCCAGACACGCACCAAAACAGGAACCTCGGCGAGAAGCAAAGTAGCCCACATGTCGTATGCAAACTGCTAAATAAAACCACCTCAAAGACAGCTTTAGCTTTGGCATCTCTCGAAGACGCCGGTTTAGTTTGCTTTCACTCTCGCTGGTAGCTGCCTTCACGAGGAAATATCAGATGCTCTGAGCAAAACGCAGCAAAAAAATGTCAAAGAACAGCCCATGCCTGCAGGAAATACGCTAAAATTAAGTGTAATATAACAACCAGTCACGAGAGTTCGCGTGGTTTTACGTGCAAACGCCTTGAAATTGACTGCAAAACAAAATAAACAAACAAAAGTCTGGAAAACCAAACTGAAAATGCATAATTTCACTGGTTAACAGCCTTCTGAAAAAGACAAACATGCCTCCAAAGGTACCATCAACAAGCTGAACAACTCAAACCTGAACTTTAAGAGTAAGCTGCTGCTGTGAAACATGATGAACTTAGACGAAAAATATCACGACAAGAACAAACAAAACACTCAGAAAATCCTCAAATTCTCACATTCGAGAAGCTAGAAAGTGGCTTCATGGTGATTAAAAACATCCTATCACATATAAAATAGCTGCTTACTAATACTTTTAGTTGAATTCATCACTGCAGCTCTAATAATAAGTGAAATACAGTAAAATTAAAACGCAGGATGACAGACAGCGTGCTGAAACACATTCAAATGAATGAAGCTGGACTCCAGCTAGGGTTTTTACATAAAGATGGACCAAAATTTCTCTAAAAACAAGTAAATAAATGTTCAGTGGCAGAAAACCTCATGCCACAAGTAAGTATTTGATGATTTACCATCTATAAAATGACCAAAATACCACTAAATTTAGCCTTGAAGGGTAGAAATACGAGAAAAACTCCTGCTTATAGTCAATATTGTATGATTTTACAGGCTAGTAGTTCTATAAAAAGGAGCTTGATACCTAAAAATACCTGTGAAATTAACATAAATAACCACAACAACAGGTGTCTAAGCTGCACTGTGGCTCTATATGTCAGTTTTAGCTGCATATATTTACTGTAAAAGGTAAAATACAGTGAGAGAAGGGGCTTCCTGACAACACTGGGGAGCTCAACGGGTTAAATCTGAGGGAAATTACTGATAAATCTCTGAAAACCTCATGTCTAGAGTGAGTATAGAAGGATTTCATAGGATAATTGTGCTGTAAATAAACAAAAATACCTCTAAAAATAACTTTAATTCCAAAATAATCAGTAACTAAGAAGAAGATATTAGATTAAATGTAAAAATTGGCCAAATACCTATAAAATTACCATAAATAACCACAACAGCAGGTGTTTAAGCTGCACTGTGACTCGATATGTCAGTTTTAGCTGCATATATTTACTGTAAAAGGTAAAATACAGTAGATTAAATGTAGATTAAATGTAAAAATTGGCCAAATAGCTGTAAAATTAACATAAATAACCACAACAGCAGGTGTCGAAGCTGCACTGTGACTCTATATGTCAGTTTTAGCTGCATATATTTACTGTAAAGTGTAAAAATACACTGAGAGGTGCAGGAAAAGCTGCTTCCTGGTAACGCTGGCGAGCTCCACTGTTAAAATCTCTGCATGGCTGAGCTGCAGCCGTAACATGAAAGTGTAAGATGTGGACGCGGCCCTCCCTCCCTCCCTCCCCCCCTCCCTCCTGTAAATAAGACATCTGCTTCCAATAATACTCCAGAACACGACATATCTGAAATCGAGGCGAGATGGCTATCGCTGCATTCCTGACGGCACAACTCCCTGCAAGAACAATGAGCGGCCAGTGTTGTTGCTGCTCGCTTTATCTGCCCGATCTGTCCTGGAAGGGGCGTGGACTGTATATACGAGTGTGTGTTATACGAGTGTGTGTGTGTGTTAGTGTGTGCAGCGGGGGGGTTGTGTTGGACTTGAAGAAACACTCCCCTGCGTTCACACAAAGGCACTTTGTCTCCGACGGGGCAACGACACCATTTCAGAACAAAAGAAACTAAATACGATTTTGGCGCCTGTGCCCTGCCGGAGTTATGATACAGGAGAAACGGCGCTCAGGAGGAGGACCGGGCCGAGGAGACCGGACCACGGAGCCAGGATGGTACCCGCAACCTAACACCAGTTTCACAACCACACCAACCAGAGTATGAAGCCTATCGGGGGCGCGCAGCAGAGCCGATAAGGCCAGCAAGTTGTTGAATTCACTGGCATTCGTATCACACCTCGGCGGACATAACAGTAAATAATTCATCACCAAGCACAACCTGGGTCTGGGTGAGCATGTCGACGACAGATATGCAGGAAGGGATTGAAAACTACTGAACATCAGAGGTCCAAGTGCAAGGATACAGAGGGTTTTCAAGTGGGGCTGCAGAAATAATCAAATATTAATCAAAATTTGGCCTCATAGTGATTAAATAAACATGATCAGTGGTGTTATTGATGCTTAAAATGCTCAAAATAGCTCATTTAGATGAATTCACTTGGTTTTAATTCAACTTATTCAACTTTTTAAACTCATTGTTGATCACACCTTGAGTTGAGTGGAGACTAGAGGCTTCTCGGTGTCGTCGCCTTCACTTTAGCCGTGTTTCCATGATATTCTTTTTGCACATTCTGAATTACTAGGTTTTAACTTAAATCTAGGCGCTATAACATATTATTTAACTAGCTTTTTCGCACAACTGAGTTTCTGTACCGTAGCAGCTGAGTGGAGACTAGAGGCTTCTCTGTGTACAGTCGCCTACATGTGAGGCACTTTAGCTATAATTCTAATCCAACCCACTTTAGCTGTCTTTCAATAATGTTTGTTGCAGATTTCGAAGTGCAGTATTTGTAAAAACATACTCAAATTTGCAAAGCTCAAGGTGGTTTTAGTTCATTTAAACCCAGACAGTTGTGCTCAAAAAGAAAGGATTCATCCTACATGAAGGACCTAGGATCCCTAATCTGTCTCTATACCTACCAGTAGCAGTGATTCCTAACACATCTCAGGGGGTCATCAGGTGGAAACCTCCCTTCAACGCTGTTTCTCCTACTTAGTCCCACGACACCTCCAGGAGGCTAGGAGGTGAACTCTGGCGTCCCAGAGTCACCCCCCCTAGTGCCAGTTCACACTGCTGCTACACAATCCAACCAGCACTGCCACATTCAACTGACCCAGGCCTGTTTAGGAGATGCTCCAGGTAGTGACCAGTGCCGATGCAACCATTTAGCTAGCTGCTAAATGCTATTGCTAACTGCTAATTCAACCAGCACTGCCACATTTAGCTGACCCAGGTCTGTTTAGGCGACGCTCCAGGGAGTGACCAGTGCTAATGCTACCATTTAGCTAGCTGCTAAATGCTAATGCTAACTGCTAATTCAACCATCACTGCCATGTTCAACTGACCCAGGTCCATTTAGGAGATGTTCCAGGTAGCGACCAGTGTCGATGTTATCATTTAGCTAGTGCAAATGCTACATGCTAATGCTAAACACTAACTTCTTAAAATATACTAATAAACTCACCACCCACAAGGAGACTATACAGCCTGATTCATCTATATTGCTAGATACTACTGTACTACTACAGCTTTAGCTATTGCTAAATGCTACAATGCTACCATAGGCCTAGATGCCACATACAACTGCTAAGTGCAAAGTGAAGATGCAAGAAGGCAAAAAAACAGGAAAACAGACTTTTCAAAAGAGTTTTTAAAGTTAGGACTTGAAAGACTAGAGGCTTCTCAGTCTACAGTCGCCTATGTGTGGGGGTTTTAGTGATAATACTAATATAACACAATTTAGTCGTGTTTTCATCATGTATTTTTTCACATTTTTAACTATTGCATTGAAAAAAGTTGGTGGAAGTGGCCGAATTAGCTAAAACGTTTGGTGGTTTTTCACATTTTCGTCTGTGTTATTGATCTGTTCGTAGAAAATAGCCCATGTAGATAAAATTACTTGGTTTCAACTTGGGTAAATCAGAGCAAACCAGAGCCAACTGGAGCTAAGAGAAACTAGTAGAAGCTAACAGGAGCAGACTGTTAGCTTCTACTAGCGAACAGGAGCAAGTGTCTGCTCTTGTTAGCTTCTACGAGCTTCTCTTAGCTCCAGTTGGCTCTGGTTTACTCCTCCTAGCAACTTTTCGCTGCACTTTGCTCCTGATGCTAGCTGTTAGCTTCAGTTATTGCCTACTAGCTAATTCACACTTTTCAAACTAGTTTTTGGTCTCAGCTGTCGGGGCTGATGCAGTAACTGAGTGGAGACTAGAGGCTTCTCTGTGCACATCCGCCTAGCTAACGTCTACTGTAGCCTGCACATGAGGCGTTTAAGGAACACTGGTAAACTGTAGTGTCTAACAAAAAACAGATGTGCAGCAATTGAGGAATTTTGAGTACAATTTTGTTTATATTTTGCCTGTAGGATGCACTGAATTCACATTCTGATGCAAAGATTTGTCAATTAGCGCGAACGTAGCACAACACGAAAGCAAATACAGTGGTCTGTTTAGTCAGACGTGGAGTCCAGTGTGTCCTGTGCATGCTGGGAGCGAGAAGGATGGTGAATCTGACACATGCTAACTATTTAAATATGCTAAGCTGCTAAGTATCAACAATCTCCCTCCAGAAACACAAACTGCAGCTCTTATTTTGGTGCATTTAGTCTGAGAATTGAGATCCCTGCACAAGGTTCTTGCACCATTTTAAAAGTCAAATTTTAAGACATTTTTAAGACCTCAACAAATATAATTTAAGACCCAAAAATGTCATAACAATTTCTGCGGTAGAAAATACTCAATTTATTTTATTGTAAATAGAATCAAAGCTCACAGTTGGCATTTTCTTTCTTTTTTTTATTTTTTTTTCCCATTGTGATGCAGAATAGAGCCAACGCTACACAAGCTGCATTATGTGAAAACTTCTCGACATAGTCATGAAGAAGTGCAACATGAATTTTTGTAGTTTTGTTCATGCTCTCGTCAAACATGATAGTGTATGTCTTCTCACTGACGCTGCGTGATGCTCCTTCTTGATGAATGAAGCGATGCCATATTGAGCGATGTGTGCCGTTTTATTTTCCCCACAGGTGAACGACTTGGCAAGCTGGGAATCGGGGAACACGGCAGCAAAGACGCCACTTATGTCTTTGTTTGATTTACCGTATTTTTCGGAGTACAACACGCACTTAAAATCTTTTAATTTTCTCAAAAATCGACAGTGCGTCTTATGATCCGGTGTGCCTTATGTGTTCATTCTGGTTGTGCTTACTGACCTCAAACCGATTTTATGTGGTACACGGCGCTCAAAAATCTGTCAAAATGTTCTAGTACGACTTTGGTAAGCTGTGAAGCCGCACCGCTGCCTCGCGCAGTAATAAGTACTGTGCTTTAATATAACATTACGGTGTGTGTATAAGGAACCCAAAATGGCACCTGTTAAGAGACATGCAAGTTTGACTTATCTGACTGTTTTGTTTCGCTTAATGCGCTTTATAATCCGGTGCGCTTTATGTATGAAAATAGACCCGTTCATTGATACTGCGCCTTATAATCCAGTGCGCGTTATAGTCCGAAAAATACGGTAAATGAACTGTGCCTCACAACAGTCTGGAGTACCCACAGTACCTCTGCCTTTTGGGTCTCTGGCGGTGAAATGAAGCTCGTCATAGCCGACTAACGTTCGGTTGTGCTGGAAGCAACGCAGGGATTAGCCTGGCCCCGCTAGCTGCTGCTGCCACATACCGCTGGTGTTTTTCTCCTCTCATGTGCGACTCGACGGCTTTGAGCCCCATAGTCCCTAAAAAAGTAGTTTTGCAGAATTTGCACATGACGTTGTTGTTGTTGTTGTTGTTTTCAGCAGGGGCCAACACCTCTTAAATAAACCGTCTTCCATCCATTTTTCATTGAATTTACACTTCCCCATCTCTCAGCATCTTTCCGCTCACCTCGACAACCGAAGCTGATGCTGTACCGTATAACATCTATTAATCGCTAAGTCTCCTATTTACTGCACAGTAAGTTAATGAAACAAATACAATCTATTAGAAGTTTTACGGCGGGCCACAGTACTTCACCATCAGCATTAAATCCACCGTCTGGAAATTTAATACCGACAGCAAATTTACGGTAAATTTAAGACGATTTAACACCTTAATTACCTGGATTTTAATTCAAGACATTTCAAGACTTTTTAAGGACCCGCGGGAACCCTGCTGCAGCGACTCGGCTGCTTCACCGCGCCCTGACCTTAGCCGGTGTTACAACACCCAGGAAGTGAAAGTCGGGAGGCTGATGTCCGTCACATGTCAGTCATAAGAGACGCAGCAGCAGGCCGGGCGGCAACACATCAGCATGACTTCAACAAGAACCGCATCCGCCAAAACGAAACAAAAAATCTGGGCTTTTTATTCCACAGAAATCAGAGAAACGAGTGGAGAAGCCTTGGTTGAAACCACCAATCCTACAATCTCTATCACCTGAGCTACAAATGTGGACAAACACAAACATTCCTTCTACATTTTAAAGTGAAAAACAAAGCAATAGAGTCTTGAGAAACATCTCCATCTTAGAAGTTTCTTAAATAGTCGTCTATGTATCGGCTCCAAGGCCACAGATTTTCATGTACGTTTCGTCTGAGGCTGGTTTACATGGTTCCTTTCAGATCGTGCCAACTTTTAGTCCTCCAAAAAGTACCTGCCAACACCGAGTACTAATTCAAACTAATGGCTCTGTTTTTAAAATTTTAAAATCTGTACGCACTCTACAGATTAAAAGCTTTCTTGAATAACTGCGCAGTGGACTGATGGATAATTAGCTGGCATTTTTCCGATGATGATTTCATTGTTTGAGGCATTTCTCAGGCAAAAATGCCAAAACGTTTGTGTCTTATTTCTTCATTGTAAACTGAATATTTGGGGTTTTTGTCAAAAAACACAAGACGTCACTTTCTAGGAAACCATTGTTGTTGATATTTAACGGACAAAACAACTAATTAACAAATCAAAGAGGCTGATTTCGTCACTCTAAGCTCCAGCTGAAGCCACCTCTCTCCTTGCTAGTTGCCTCGAGGTGCATTTAAGGGATTGGAGGAGCCTCCATAACGGTGAAAGGGGGATGATTTCCAGGTCATGGGAGGAAAGGGGACACAAGGAAGTCAGCATAATGAAAAGCACCCACAGACAGGTCAAGAGCACCATGGCCGACATCCGATCGGCTTAATCCTGCAGCATACAATGATATTTTAGACAATAGTGAGCTCTGGGGAAGGCTCTTTCCTGTCTCAGCATCACAATGCCCCTGTGCACAAAGCCAAGCTCTTAAAGAAATGGTTTTCCCACTTTGGGGTGGAAGAACCATGGAAAAAAAAAACGCTGGACACAAAGATACTATCACTGGAAATCCCTGCAGCCAAAGTCCAAAACATAGAGGCTGACGTTGCAGCAGGGAAAATCATTATTTTTCAGTTCCTCCGTTTGGCCTCTGTTAACCCCAGTTAGCTTCTGTTTAGCCTAGACAGCTTCAGTTAGCTCTTGATAGTTCCTATTAGCTTTTCTTAGCTCTAGATGGCAAGTGTCTGCTCCTGTTGATGACTATTTGCAAACAGGAGCAGACTGTTAGCTTCTACTGGCTAACAATAGCAAGTGTCTACTCTTGTTAGCTTCTATTAGCGTCTCTGAGCTCTTATTGGTTCTTGTTTGCTCCTGTGAGTAAAAGCCAACAGGAGCAGACTGTTAGCTTCTGCTAGCTAACCGGAGCAGGTGTCTGCTCGTATCAGCTTCTACTAGCTTTGATTTTGTTGGTTTTTCCACTTAATGCAATGACTTCTATTGTTAGCATTGTTAGCTTCTGTTTAGTCTAGACAGCTTCAGTTACCTCTTGATAGTTCCTATTAGGTTTTCTTAGCTCTAGATAGCATCCTGTGAGCAAACCAGAGCCAACTGGAGTTAAGAGAAGCTAGTAGAAGCTAACAGGAGCAGACTGTTAGCTTCTACTAGCAAACAGGAGCAAGTGTCTGCTCTTGTTAGCTTCTACTAGCTCCTTTTAGCTCTAATTGGCTCTATTTTGCTCCTGTTAGCAACTTTTAGCTGCACTGATGCTACTCATTAGCTTCAATTAGTGCCTACTAGCTACAGATAACTCCTGTCAGCTGCTCAAGGTTCATGTTAGTCCCTTTTAGCTCAACGTAGCTCCAGTTAGCTATTAGCAACTATAAATATCTCGAAACACAAATTCGGTCTAATAAAAGCCAGATCCCCATTATTTTTGAGTTCCTCCTATTGGCCTCTGTGAACCCCAGTTAGCTTCTGTTAAGTGTAGATGGCTTCAGTTAGCTCTTGATAGTTCCTATTAGCATTTCTTTGCTCTAGATAGCGAGTGTCTGCTCTTGTTAGCGTCTACTAGTTTCTCTTAGCTCCAACTGGCTCCGGTTTGCTCCTGTTAGCAACTTTTAGCTGCACTTGGCTCCTGTTGCTCCCAATTACCTTCAGTTAGCACCTATACTAGCTACAGATAACCCCTGTCAGCTGCTCAAGGTTCCTATTAGTCCCTATTAGCTCAAGTTAGCTCCAGTTAGCAGTTAGCAACTTTAAAGATATCAAAACACAGATTCAGTCCAATAAAATCCAGAGCCTTGTGACCTATTTAAGCTTTAAATAAAAATTTTGGTGTAAAGTATGCTGGGTTGTTCCAATTAATGCAATGTTTTCCCATTGTTAGCATTGTTAGCTTCTGTTCAGTCGAGATGGCTTCATTTTGCTCTCGATAGTTCCTATTAGGTTTTCTTAGCTCTAGATGGCAAGTGTCTGCTTTTGTTAGCTTCTACTAGCGTCTCTTGCTCCTCTGAGCAAACCAGAGCCAACTGGAGCTAAGAAAAGCTAGTAGAAGCTAACAGGAGCAGACTGTTAGCTTCTATTAGCAAACAGGAGCAAGTGTCTGCTTTTGTTAGCAACTTTTAGCTGGCTCCTTGGCTCCTGATGCTACCCATTAGCTTCAGTTAGTGCCTATAGCTCAACTTAGTTCCAGTTAGCTGTTAGCAACTACAAAGATATCAAAACACACATTCGGTCAAATAAAATCCGGAGCAGGTGTGGCAAATCCAAGGAATTCTCAAAGTAATAAAAAAGGTAATAGAAATAAACAGTGTGCAGGAATGTGTAAATTTTTTCACCTGGGGATGTGCAAAGTTGCAAAGTATGTTGTGTAAACAACTTGAGATGTGCAAAAGATAATAATAATCCTATTTAAAAAGCAGCGTGCTACTGTAATGCATGGAATCAGAGTCGATACTGTAGATGTGCATATTTAAACATAAAAGTTTAGAAAACGTAATGCGTTGGTGAAGTGTTTTGTTGATATCTAACATTTAACATGAGTTTGGAAACAAGTGTTCAACTGTCGCTCATGTTTCGGGCATAAATCTACCTCCCTATCTTCTTCTTTTGGCCTGTTGTTTTTGTTTTATGACCTTTCTATAGAAGTTCTCTCTCACACACAGACATTACCATAAATTTAAATGTTCTACTTTTACAAAGCAGTGTAAACATAAAGGTACACCGCCTCGGGGCAGACTGCTGTAACGCCGCCTCCAGACCTGTCTGTGGGTTAAACAGACTCACTCACACAGTCATAACTCACTCACTCAGCCAACACCATTTCCCTAAAAAAAAAAAAGAACAAGAACAGAAAGATAAACTCCCTGAGAGCAACTTTTCCTAAAAAACGAACATGGCAGACTTACGTAACCGTTTGCGTGACACAGAACTATGTTAATTTGAGTCGAGGGAGGGAGGAAAAAAACAACCCCCCCAAAAAAACACACAGAGAGACAGAAGGAAAGACAGGAAAAAAGTATGTTGTGGCAGTCGGAGGAGGAGGAGAAAAAAAACAGAGCGAGTCTCAGATTACGCCATCCTCCTCCCTCCCTCCTCCCTCGTGGAAACATCGCGTGAGAGCGCTCTCGCTCCACGTCCTGATTATGATTAATGCAGGTAGTACCACACACACACTGAAACCACGGTTCTGGCAGGGTTCTGCCGTGGTTCTCTGCTCGGGCCTGCGGTTCCGTGTGGAGCAGTTAACACTCCGTCTGGCTTGTTAAAGTTAAAAATCACAAACTGGTAAATCACACGGAGGAAGACGGTGTGGCTCAGAGCAGTCCTTGTGTTCTGTAAGGGTTCTTCAGGGTTGGGAGGGAACATTTCAGGACGGTGCTTTGGAGAACATCTCTGGAGGCTCTTTACTGCACTTTAAAGGGTTTGAAATGAACCATCCTAGCAAGGTGCTTTGGGAAAACACCTCTAAAAGTTCTTCATAGCACTTTGAAAGGTTTAAAATTAACCATTGCACAAAGAGAACCTCTCTAAAGGTTCTTTACAGCACTTTGATTGGTTTAAAATGAACTATTTCAGCATGGTTCTTTGGGAAAACACCTCTAAAAGTTCTTTAAAGCACTTTAAAGAGATTATAATGAACCATGGTGCTACAGAGAACCCCCCAGTAGGTTCTTTACTGCACTTTAAAAGGTTTCAAATCAACCGTCTTGGCATGATGCTTTGGTAGAACACCTGTAAAAGTTCTCCACAGTGCTTTAAAGGGTTTAGAATAAACCTTGGTGCAGAGAGAACCTCTCTAAAGGTTCTTTACAGCACTTTGATTGATTGAAAATGAACTATTTCAGCATGGTTCTTTGGAAGACTACCGTTAAAAGTTCTTTACAGCACTTTCAAAGGATTATAATGGAACATGGTGCTACAGAGAACCCCTCAGAAGGTTCTTTATTGCACCTAAAAGGGTCTAAAGCGAACCATTGTGCAAAGAAACCACCTTAAAAGTTCTTTACAGCACTTTGCAATGTTTAAATGAACTATTTCAGCATGGTGCTTTGGGAAAATACCTCTAAAAGTTCTTTATAGCACTTTAAAGAGATTATAATGAACCATGGTGCTTTGGAGAACCCCCCAGTAGGTTCTTTACTGCACTTTAAAAGGTTTCAAATCAACCGTCTTGGCATGATGCTTTGGTAGAACACCTCTAAAAGTTCTCCACAGTACTTTAAAGGGTTTAAAATGAACCTTGGTGCAGAGAGAACCTCTCTAAAGGTTCTTTACAGCACTTTGATTGATTGAAAATGAACTATTTCAGCATGGTTCTTTGGAAGACTACCATTAGAAGTTCTTTACAGCACTTTCAAAGGATTATAATGGATCATGGTGCTACAGAGAACCCCTCAGAAGGTTCTTTATTGCACTTAAAAGGGTCTAAAGCCAACCATTGTGCAGAGAAACCACCTTAAAAGTTCTTTCCAGCACTTTAAAGGCTTTAGAAGGAACCATGGTGCAAAAAGAACCTCTCTAAGGGTTCTTTACGGCACTTTGATTGGTTTAAAATGAACTTTTTCAACTTTTTAAAGTGTGAGAACCCCTTTAAAGTCCCCTTACTGCACTTTAAAGGGTTTAAAATGAACTATCTCGGTATGATGCTGTGGGAAAACACCTCTAAAAGTTCTTTACAGCACTTTCAAAGGATTATAATGGATCATGGTGCTACAGAGAACCTCTAAGAAGGTTCTTTATTGCACTTAAAAGGGTCTAAAGCGAACCATTGTGCAGAGAAACCACCTTAAAAGTTCTTTACAGCACTTTGAAATGTTTGTTTTAAAGAGATTATAATGAACCATGGTGCTTTGGAGAACCCCCCAGTAGGTTCTTTACTGCACTTTAAAAGGTTTCAAATCAACCGTCTTGGCATGATGCTTTGGTAGAACACCTCTAAAAGTTCTCCACAGTACTTCAAAGGGTTTAGAATGAACCTTGGTGCAGAGAGAACCTCTCTGAAAGTTCTTTACAGCACTTTGCAATGTTTGAAATGAACCACTGCAGCACGGTGCTTTGGGAAAACACCTCTAAAAGTTCTTTCCAGCACTTTAAAGGCTTTAGAAGGCACCATGGTGCAAAAAGAACCTCTCTAAAGGTTCTTTACGGCACTTTGATTGGTTTAAAATGAACTTTTTCAACTTTTTAAAGTGGGAGAACCCCTTTAAAGTCCCCTTACTGCACTTTAATGGGTTTAAAATGAACTATCTTGGTTGTGACGCTTTGGGAAAACACCTCTAAAAGTTCTTTACAGCTCTTTAAAGGCTTGAAAACAAACCATTTCAGCCCGGTGCTTTGGTAGACCTCTTCAGGTTCTTTCTGACCATGGAGCTGTAGAGCAGATACAACAGCTGCCCAACAGCCACAGCGCAGGTCTTGCATTATGAAGAAGGACAAGTTAACTCAGCTGAATCATGCTACAACTGTTTCTTAACTTTATTTAAATGAGACAGGGAGTTTGTTGACATGCAGGCTCCAGCTGTTCACAGCTAAGAGACAGAGGATGATTCATCCATAAATCCATCCACATCATGTTGCACAAAGACCGGCTCTCTGTTAGTAATGTCTTAATGTCTGGCAACTGTTAGCATCGTAAGCAGCAACACAACTAACGTGTCTGACCATTTCAATCAGCAGCACAAGCCACATCTGAGTGCCATCTGAAGAACCAAACTATTCTGGATGTCTTTGCCAGTGTTGCACCATAACAGGAAGGATCCAAAGAGAATCACTGATGGAGAAAGACATGCTACCAAACGCCTCTAGTAACTGGCATGGTGCTTTGGAGAACATCGCTACACGTTCATTATAGCACTTTGGAGGGTCCCTTTGAATAATCACTGGAGAACCTACACTAGGAACCAGCGAAACACGGTATGCCAAAGAGCTGTAAGGTTCTTTCCTTCACATTTAAGTTTTAATGGAGAACCAAAGATGAGAGAACCTTCCTGGGCATTTCTTCAAAGCCCCACTGAGGGTCTACGAAGAACAACTTCACCCGTTTTAAGGGTTTATTACACAGAAAGGTCAAGTTTGAAGCACTGAGGTACAATGAGAGGATAGTTAGCTTGGTAAACCAGAGGAACTGCTCTTCTCCTAAAGGTTCTTTACAGTGTATTAAAGGAACATCACAGCCTGTACTTCCTGATGAAAACCTTAAAATGAACAGATCTTTTAACACTTACGACACACTAAGGGCTTCAAAAAATGAAAAAAAAGGTTCTGTTTTGGGGCAAAGAATCACTTAGTGGTTCCTTAAATGTGGTCCACAGACCTCCACGGGGCTACAATGGGACCTGAAACATGAGATTATCATTTCTGACAAAGCACAGGAGAACAAAGAGCCTAAAGGTGAGGTGAGGACTCATTCTACCAGACAGAACCATTAAAGGCTCCATACTGAGCAACGGGAGGCAGAAATAAATAAGAATCTGCCTGAAATGGCTCCCCCCTCCTCGTGTATATACAAACCCTGAAGAATGGCTTTCCGGTGCGGCAGTCAGTGTGCAACACTGGATCTCAAGTTGTGGTCAGGGGCCCTCCAGGGTTCCTCGAAGGGGAATCCAGGTTTGCTTAAATCAGCAGAAGGTGGTGTGGCGACTTTACTGATGTGGGGTTTCACTTTGAGCACTGCTAACCTCCTCGCCTACACAGCACACTTACACAAAAATTAAAGCTCGACAAACCTGAGGAGACATTAAATGGGTATTGTGGGAAGCCCGGCTGTCTCAGTTGGTAGAATCAGATTTAAATAACACTGGAGCAACAGTTTGCTTTAGTTTCCACGCTGGACGGGCCTGCAGGGCTGCTGGCTCAACCACAGCCAGGGAAAATAGACTTTACAGCCGTGTGGACGCAGAAACACTCTTATTGGCATGTAAGAGGCTGAAATGCAGGAGCAGACTGGAGATGTTTGCACAGCTGCACCTAGAGAAGAGCCATGCAGTGTGTGGAGGATGCATCAAGTATTGCAAGTATGCACTGGTGGTAGAAGACCACAGCAGGATGACTGGAAAACCCACTGTAACTCCACAGTGGAGCTTCTAAAGAGCCTTCAGAGTTATAAAAGTAGCATTAAATCCACATTACAGCGATCATAAAGTGCAGTGGAGTCCGTGCTGGTGTGTTTCCTCCACTCCGGCCTCCCTAAAGGGTTAAAAACTGCACGGATTCGGGACTTTTCACTTGTTGACTTACATTTTCTGGACCGGCTTCTTCCGTTTCTTCGCCGCGTACATCGCCGTGTTCGGCATCATGGTAACTCCGGAGCTCTCAAGGCGGAGAAAAGTGGCTCTATCCCGGCTTTTCCGTCCACGGTAACAGGTCCAGGCAGGTTCTGGAGACTCACATGCCCCGAAAAGCGGCGAGCAGAGCTGGAAGTGAGTCGGGTAGAGTCCCTCTCGGCTGCTTCGCGGCTCCGAGCTCCTGCTAGCTTAAAAAAAGTACTTTTTCCTGTTTTTAGCGACAACAAACGTCCATGAGACGTTAGCAGACCGTCACAGCTGTCATATTCCCCAACCTGTAGCGTCTCCGCACCGCTCACCCGCGAATAAAAGCGACTTTTAGGCGTTAGAAGAGTCTCAAAGCCCTCCGAGGATTTTTATGTAAGTCCTCGCTGCGCGTCACCCCCGTTGTGATTTGACAGGGCCGCTGCCGCCGCTGCGCGCTCCCGTCGTGTATGTGTGTTACTGTAATGTGAGAGCAGAAATATTTAAGGTGGATCGAATGTGGGCCAACTTCGACCGGCACCGCAGCCAGGAACACACTGGCAAACCGCAATCCCACCGGGAAGACCTTAAAAAAGTTTTCCCGTTGTACAAATAGAGTGTTTAATTTATAAAAACAATATTTATTGAATAATGATAACAACATACAATAGCTGTGGCATAAACACATCTTTATATATTTAAAAATATTTACATGTAATATGATAAATTTAATAATATTTACAGTGGCTTGTCAAAACTGTATCAATACAAATATATGAATAAAACATTTATAAAAGCATAATAAAAATGCTTTTCATTATATTATCTTTTATTTAAACGTTTTTTCAATAAATAATGTCGCTGTAATGAATGGCAATGGCATTTGCAAATTTAAAAAATACAAAAATTACCACATAAAATAAATACCAATATTATTAAATTAATAATAACGTTACTGTGCTGTCAAAGTGCTTTCTAACCGCTTACAAAGTCATCTTACATTTCAAAATATTACAGTAAATTAAATAATAAATGAGTCATTGTACAGAAATACATCATGAAATATGTGTAATGGCATTTACCAACGTCACAGTACACATGCTTGTACAAATAAAAATATCATTTTTTCCAGATATTAACTTAGAAAAATAATATTTATTGAATAATGATAACAGCATACAATAGCAGTGGCGTAAACACATCTTTATATATTTAAAAATATTTACATTTAGCATAATAAATTAATATTTGCAGATGCTCGTCAGCATTGTATCAATGCAAATAAATAAATAAAACACTTATAACAACAGAATAAAGATATTTTATGATATTATTACTAAAGAACAACATTTCCAATATAGAATATGTCATTGTAATGCATGATAATGGTATTTACAAATTAACAAAGTAATTAATAAAGTGTCTCCAATGAATAAACATTAATATTATTAAATTAATTATAATATTACTGTGCTGTCAGAGTGCTTTCTAACCTGTGTATTTATTTACATTAAAGAAACATTTCTATATATCAGTAATAAATATGAATGCAAAATACATATATTTATAAAGTAATCTTACATTTCAAAATATTACAGTAAATTAAAAAATAAATAATTAACTGTACAGAAATACAGCATGAAATATATTGAATGACATTTACCAACGACACAGTAAACAGTAAACAGATTACACGTGTTTATGTTGAGTAATTATTCTGTAAATGTAAATGAATTAGTAATTTTTAAAAAAGGTAAAATAAATACACAAATACATATATGACTTTGACAGTATTAGAAAATCTGTCCGAACACATTTACAAAGATTAAAATAAACTAAATGAAATATTACAATAAATTGAAAATAAATAAATTAATTAATTAATTATTATTATTAACAATAATAATGTTTAAAATAAATAAATAAATAATAATAATAATAATAATAATGTTTAAATTAAATTAATTAATTATTATTAATAATAATAATAAATAATAATAATAATAATAATGTTTAAATTAAATAAATTAATTCATTAATAATAATAATAACAATAATAATAAAAATAATAATGTTTAAAATAAATAAATTAATTACCGTTGTTTGTATTTACACAGGGGGTCAGGTTTTGTGTCTTTCTGGTCATTTTGCTTCACATTCTGATGATTTCATGTGTCGTTTTCATATTTTTGCGTCTCTTTGTTGTTGTTTTCATTCATTTTTTTCATTTTGTGTTACATTTTGGTCTTTTTGCTTCTCTTTGCAGCCTCTCTGTGTCTCTCTGAGCCTATTTTATGTCTCATTTTCATTGTCTTGCATCTGGTTTTGTGCCACTTTTGATACGTTTTGTCTGTTTCTGGTCATTTACATGTCAATATGGTCTTTTTTCATTCATGATGTTCATTTTTTGTGTCATTGTTATAGTTTTGCATTCATTCGTGATCATATACATGTAATTTTGGTCATTTCATGAAACATTTAGGTCTTTTTGCATCTCTTATTACCCATTTTGTGTCTATTTGAGGTCATTTTGTGTCTCATTTTGGTCATTTTGTGTGTCGTTTTGGTGGTTTTGCATCTCTTTTCTGGTTGTTTGCATTTGATTTTGATCATTTCATGCCACATTTTTTCTTTTTGCCTCTCTTTGTAGCCTCTCTGTGTCTCTCTGAGCTAATTTTATGTCTCATTTTCATTGTTTTGCATGTGTTTTGTGCCGCATTTGAAGTATTTTGTCTGTTTTTGTGACACATTTTGGTCATTTCATGTGTGATTTTGGTAGTTTTGCATCTGTTTTTGGTTGTTTTTGGTTCATTTTGTGTTACATTTTGGTTATTTTGTGCCACATTTGGAACATTTTGTCTGTTTCTGGTCATTTAGCATCACATTTTGGTCATTTCATGTGTGATTTTGGTAGTTTTGCGTCTTTTTTGGTTCATTTTGTGTTACATTTTGGTTGTTTTGTGCCCCCTTTGGAGCATTTTGTCTCTCTCTAGTCATTTTGTGTCACATTTTGGTCATTTCATGTGTCAGTTTGATAGTTTTGCATCAGTTTTTGGTTCATTTTGTTTTGCATTTTGGTTATTTTGTGCCACATTTGGAGCATTTTGTCTGTTTTTGGTCATTTTGTATCACATTTTGGTCATTATGTGTGTCGTTTTGGTGGTTTTGCATCTGTTTTTGGTTGTTTTTGGTTCATTTTGTGTTACATTTTGGTTATTTTGTGCCACATTTGGAGCATTTTGTGTCTTTCTGGTCATTTTGCGACACATTTTGGTCATTTCATGTGTGATTTTGGTAGTTTTGCGTCTGTTTTGGTTCATTCTGTGTTACATTTTGGTTGTTTTGTGCCCCCTTTGGGTCATTTTGCATCTTTTAGTGGACATTTATTTTCATTTTTCCACTCTAACTGGGTGTTAACGTGCAGCTGAAGGCCTCGTTTCTCTCTCCCGTGGCTGAACTCGTCCAGTTTGCAGCTCCAACAAGGTGCATGTTCATATTTACCCAGCGCTGCGGTCATTTGGCAGCCAGTCGTCGTGTCCTCCTACGCTCTGTCAGAGCTTTACCAGGCTGTGAACGTGAAGGATTCCTGCATTGTTCATTGTATCCAGCGTGATATATCGTGGTGCTCTTGTGCTTACAGAGGGGCCTGCTTCGGCACGCCAGGGACCACGTTTGCAGAAGCTAAGAGGCGCCCAGATCCGAGCAAACCGGGATCCTCTGGGTTGTTCTTCAGTCAGGGCTTCTCCTCTCAGGCAAACAGCAAACAGATTACACGTGTTTATGTTGAGTAATTAAATAAATCAGCAATATAAAAAAAGGCTAAATAAATACACAAATATATTTTTATGCAGTATTAGAAAATCTGTCCGAACACATTTACAAAGATTAAAATAAATTAAATATTACAATAAATTTAAAATAAATAAATAATAATAATAATGTTTAAAATAAATAAATTAAATTGAATATTACAATAAGTTTAAAATAAATAAATAAATAATAATCATCATCTTCATAATAACAATAATAATAATAATAATAATAATAATGTTTAAAATAAATAAATTAAATTGAATATTACAATAAATTTAAAATAAATAAATAATAATAATAATCATCATCATCATCATCATAATAATAATAACAATAATAATAATGTTTAAAATAAATAAATTAAATTAATTACTGTTGTTTGTATTTACACAGGGGGTCAGGGTTTGTGTCTTTCTGGTCATTTTGCTTCACATTCTGATGATTTCGTGTGTCATTTTCATAGTTTTGCGTCTCTTTGTTGTTGTTTTCATTCATTTTTTTCATTTTGTGTTACATTTTGGTCTTTTTGCGTCTCTTTGCAGCCTCTCTGTGTCTCTCTGAGCCTATTTTATGTCTCATTTTGATTGTCTTGCATCTGGTTTGTGTCACATTTTGAGACGTTTTGTCTGTTTCTGGTCATTTTGTGTGTCAATATGGCCTTTTTTTCATTCATGATGTTCACTTTGTGTGTCGCTGTTATCGTTTTGCATTCCTTTATCATCACATGCATGTAAATTTTGTCATTTTGTGTCACATTTTGGTGTTTTTGTATCTCTTATTACCCATTTTGTGTCTATCTGAGGTCATTTTGTGTCTCATTTTAGTTATTTTGCATCTGTTTTGGGTAATTTTGTCCCCTCCTGGTTATTTTACTTCACATTTTGTTAGTTTTGCGTCCCTTTCTGGTTGTCTGCATTCATTTTTGTCATTTTGTGTGACTTTTTGACTGTCTTGCATCTCTTTGTCGGTTGTGTAACTCACCCAACACTTCCAAGAGTGCAGTTGCAAATATGAACGGTCATGCATCGGCATTCTTCTGGACGGGAGGCAGCGTGAAACAAAGCTCCAGAAAGTCAGCTCCAGGCTTATTAGACACCATCTATGTCAGGAAAGACAACCTGCAGCCACAGCTTAGAGATGCTTCCAGACAATGAGAGACGCTTTTCATGCACAAAGCCATTAAACGGGAGCAGAGCTGAGAGGCTGTGATGGAAATCAGATGTTTGTCAGCATCATATCAGACCAGTGCCGGGTTTTAACGATGTGGAGCAGCTAGAACAGTCATCACAGAGCCTCCTTTGGTTCTAAGGGTCTAAATGTGGAAGGTCATTTCTGAAACATCTCCCATTTTTACGAACTGAACCTGAAACTGCAGCTTTCGTTACCTGTTTTGAGTTTTTCTGAGGATGTATGACGTGAAACTCTCCGCTAACCGGACTTAGAGGCTGAGAAACCTTCAGGTCTTTTTGCATCTCTTTTTAGTCAGTCTGCGTCTCTTTGTGGTCATTTTTTTTCTTATTTTGATGATTTTGCATCCCCTTGTGGTCATTTGCATTCAATTTGGGTCATTTTGTGTCACATTTTACTCATTTTACATGTATTTATGGCCATTCTGTGTCTGTTTGTGGTCATTTTGTGTCTTATTTTGTTAATTATGTGTATCAATTTTACAGTTTTGCATCCCCTTGTGGTCGTTTGCATCTAATTTAGGTCATTTTGGGTCACATTTTGGTTGTTTTGCATCTTGTTTTGTCGCATTTTATTCGTTTTGCGTCTTTGTGTGGTTGTTTTGTCCCATTTAGATCATTTTGCGGGCCGTTCCTATGATTTTGCATCCAATTGTGGTTATTTTGCATCTGATTTTGGTCATTTTGAGTTAATTTTGAATGTTTTGCATCCCTCTAGAGTCATTCTGTGTCTCTTTGTGGTCATTTTGTGTCACATTTGTGCTATTTTGTCTCTCATTCTGGTCATATAGTGTGTTATTTTGATAGTTTTTCAATCCTTGTAGGTCATTTGCATTTAATTTTGGTAATTTTTTGTCATATTTACTCATTTTACATGTATTTATGGCCATTTTAAGTCTGTTTGTGGTGAGTTTGTGTCTTATTTTGTTAACTATGTGTATCACTTTTACAGTTTTGCATCCCCTTGTGGTTGTTTGCATCTAATTTAGGTCATTTTGAGTTCGTTTTGAATGTTTTTCTTTCTGTAGCTATTCTTTGTCTCTTTGTGGTCATTTTGTCTCTCATTTTGGTCATATAGTGTGTTATCTTGATAGTTTTTCAATCCTTGTAGGTCATTTGCATCCAATTTTGGTCTTTCTCGGTCACATTTTGGTTGCTTTGTCTCTCATTCTGCTCATTTTGATAGTTTTGACTCCCTTTCAGGTTGCTTGCATTTCATTTCAATCATTATGTGATTCATTTTGATCACTTTGAGGTCATTGTGTGACATATTTGGGTTATTTTGCGTCTTAGTTTGACTGTTTTCCATCTCATTTGTGGCCTTTGTCTTCATTCTGTGTCTCTTTCTGGTTATTTCGCATCACATTTTGGTCTTTTTGTGTGTTATTTTGTAGTTTTGCATCCATTTGAGGCTGTTTGTATGTAATTTTGGTCATTCTGTGTCATATTTTACTCACTTTACATCTATTTATGGCCATTCTGTGTCTCTCTGTGGTCATTTTTTGTCACATTTGGGTTATTTTTCATCTTGTTTTGGCTGTTTTCCATCTCTATTGTGGCTTTTTTGTGGCTTTATGGTCGCTCTTTGTCCCATTAAGCTCATTCTGTGCATATTTTTATTGTTCTGCCTCTATTTGTGGTTATTTTGCATCTCTTTGGAGCCATTCTGTGTCTTATTTTTGAGTCTTCTTCCCATTTTGCTCATGTTTGTTATTCTGTCGGTGGTTTTGCTTTCATTTATGATGTTTCTTCGGGTCACATTTAGATTCTTTAGCATTTTTTTTCAGCTGCATCTCTTTTCTGTCATTTTCAGGTCATTTGGTGTCACGTTTTGGGTTTATTTTAGCATCTCTGAATTGTTTTTTGTGCATTTTGTGAGCATTTTGTGTCTCTTTGTCACAACTATATGTGTGCTAATGAGCAGTTGGAGCTTTTTTGTGTGTTTTATTTCTTGTTTGTGCCACTTTTGGGTCATTGTGTCTCATATTGGTCCAGTTGAAACTCCATTCGGTGTCTCTTTGTGGTCATTTTGTGTCTGTGTGGTTGTTTTCTGTTTAATTTTGGTCATTTTGTTTGACATTTTTGATCGTTTTCCATCCCACTGCATTTAATCTTGCTCAGTTTCTGTCTCATTTTGGTTGTTTTACATTTCTTTTGTGCCATTTTGCCATTTTCCTCTCGTCATTTGTGTCTCTTTTGTGGTCATTCTTGTGTCTTTTCTGTGACAAGCCTATCTCTTTATGCCGACGGGCCTTCAGGTTTTGTATTTTGCAGTGGAGGACAGCATCACTCATCAGATTCTGCTTTCGGTCTGACCCTTCGACCTCCTCGTCTCCGCCCCGTTCGTTCCTTTACCCCTCCGAGCCGATGGAACCTGTGCAGACGGATCCGAAGCTCTTACATAAACAACCTCATTTTCCTTCCCCTGCAATTAAAAAAACGCTTCTCGTTTGTGGCTGCTTCGCATACAGAGCCGGTGCAGGTTGGCTGGCAGCGCTGAGGGAGAACTCCTGGCATCGGTGTTGCCATGGCAGGCCGCTGTGTTGAACCAACAGCTCCCCGCCGTGTGCCGCCTCCTGGTCCTGTGAAAGCCTCTGTTTCAGCGGTGTTTGGCAGCTCTTCTTTACGAGGCTCGTTTTAAGAGTCGCAGCTTTCTCTGCTCCGTTTTCCCGCCGTCGGATCTGGCGGACGATGACAGATTGATTTGTGCCTGCGACGCTTGAATTTAACGGCCTTGTGATCCAGAAGGCGCTAATTGAGCCGAGCGGCTGTTGCTCTTAATTGAGACATCCACCGAGTGATTTATGGCAGGCAATTAGAGCAAATGATAGCTTTTCATGGGGGATAATAGGTAAGTGAAGGCCTCGGGAGTTTCGTCGAGATGTCTTCGAGAAACTCAAGGAAGTCCAGATGCTGCGACTGAAACTACTGGACGACTGAGAACCTTCACAGGCGTTAAAAACTTGAGCTGGGATTGACTGAAGAAGCCAGCAGCCGTTGTTCCTCATCATGGGCACTCTGCATGACTAAGCTCCACCAGTTTATATCTCTGGCAGCACCAGAGCCGGCCGGAGAGAGCCACGGTAACTTTCCACTGTGCCACCGCAGGCTGCTGCAGCGTTTTATTGCGACATGCAGGGGTGGCATTTACACAGCAGTAAACGCGCTCCCAAACTCCGGCTACAACTCGTGAACTTTCTCCTCCGTCACGTTTTTTTTTAAGCTTGATTTAGAGCAGGGAGGGTTCAGCCGAGTTCAGCCGCAAACTCCACCGAGACGGAGCGTCGATGAGGAAGGATTCACTCAGTCTGCTGCAGAAGAGCTTCGGATGATGTGAGCGTTTGTGATGGCAGAAGAAAAGCTGGAATTAATCTAATAAGTCCAGTCATCACTGCAGTATTAGATTGAACTGAAACAATCTGTGGTTGGATGTTTTCCAGAATCTTGTTTTCACTTTTACAGTTTTTATTATTTCACCCTCAAATGGGGTCTGGTGTGCAAAAAAACTAAAAAAAGTATGGTTGAACTTTATATCTGTGCAGTTTTTCTTTTAATAAATGATAAAAAAGAATAAAAAACTAAAATTTTTATTGATTTTTTGTTTCCGTTATTATTATTTTTGGCCCTATAGGAGAAAACAAATAAATAAGCTAATAAAAAATACAATGGAGCTAAAATATGTACATTTCTGGATTTCAAAAACACAGGAGGAGATGTAACCACCTTTTAACGTACCTCTGGGCTACAGCTGGTCTGATTCATTCACACAGCAGAGGTTCATGGGGATTTTCGTTTGGAGGGCGACATCCTCAGTAGTATACTCTGGTCTCACTGGGGGTTAAAACCATAGACATATATACGTAGACGCCACGTTGACTGCTGCTGCCGATTGGAGCCGACGTGCCTACGCGGCGGCCATCTTGGTACAGTGCCACTCGCCCCTACAGTGCATTATGTCTATAGAGGAATGACATGTCTGCACTATAAAAGTGATCATAAATCCATCAGTTGTCAACATATATTGTTTGTTACAAACGTCAGACATGGAGGACGGACAGGCAGACATAAATAGAACAAAAGCATCCAAGCATCCTGTGTCAAAGCTACATGTGTGACGTTTTTAACAAACCAAACCGTTTGGAAATCGGTCAAAAATTCAGTGAATAATTCTACTTTAAGATTGTGGAGTACCTCTTACCTCCATAGACTTACATTCACTCCCCCCTCTGCTAGCCCTGTACCAAGATGGCGGAGCTTTAGGCACGTCCCTCCACAGTCAATGCGGCGTCTACGTATATATGTCTATGGCTTTTGTCCCTTCACTTCTTGTCTTTGTGCTCTCCACGGTTGACAATCAATGAAAGGTTTATTGGCAGGTGAGTCACTTCCTGGTGCAGGTGTCCTCATCATCCAATCAGAGCGAAGCACCTCACTCACGCCCACATGAAGGGAAAGGAGGGAGAAAAGGCTGGTAGCTATGCAGAGGTGGAGGTGGAGGGCACGATTAACGAAGAAAAACCCAGAAAGAGACACAAAAACACCAAAAACCACCAACAACAGACACAAAACCAGTAAAGCTAGCTGTTTAGCTGAGCCAGCTAGCTTTCTTACCTTCACTTCCTGTCGTTGTGTCCTCCAAGGTCCACCATCCATGAAATGAAATCGGAAATTCGACGCAACGCAACGCAAACGCAAACGCAAACGCAAACGCAAGGACGCAGTTTAAATTTTTGGTTTTTGGGGGTTTTGGTTTGTTTTGGACACATTCATTCATCACACACACACAGACTGACCTGTATCATCCAGCGGGGATCGAACACACACCTGGCAGTTGAAGGTCTCCGTGGTCCTCCTCTGGACCATCTTCAGCGCTGAGCAGCAGCAACAAGCTCACAGACTGAGATCAGACTGGATGAGAAGCAAACTCAGCTGAACTCTGAACACATTCACTGGAGTCAAAGTGGAACCATGGCCTTCTGCTTTGTGTTGGGCTGATCTGGATCCAGGACAAATCCAGGACAAATCCAGGACAAATCCAGGACAAGGTCAAAGGCTGCTGGTGGACTAGTTGTGATGTGATGACAGGTCAACACACATGTCATGGTAGTCCAGTGGTTTGGATCCAGACCTTGTAACCAGGAGATCCCAGGTTCAAGTCCTCACTCTGTCTTTATGTGGTCCTTCAGAGGAAGTTTGTGTTGTTGGCATCAGGACCTGAATCTCTTCAGATGATCCTCTGATTGTTTAGAGTCGTCTTGTTTGTTCTGACTCTGCAAAGGTTGGAATGTTTAGTGGTTTTAAGATTAATTTGACCAAATAATCAAAACGTCAAGAGAAACAAAACCACCACCAAAACCTCAAAAACCACAAAGTGACATAAAACCAGCTCGCTGTTTAAATAAGATAATCTTTATTTGTCTGCTCTACTATCTGAGCTACAGCTACCACTAGAAACCCTCCTCTTTTCATCAGATTTAGACTGTATTGCTGCTGTAACACTGAACCACCAATAGGGGGCACTCAAAGACCACAAATGATTGATCGTTGGTGAATTTAATATCTGTAAAGTGTCGTCCACTGTTGGAGGTATGTATAAAAGAGCGAAAATGAAGGTAAATGGACGTGTCATCCAAAAGGCTTAAAAGTTCTTGATTTGTTCCTTCGTTTTATAAAACTAATAACATGTAGATAACCATTACTAAAGAAGAAAACCCTGGTGTTGAACCTGCAACCTTCCATTTAGTAACCAACCTGCTCTACCATCTGAGCCACAGCTACCACTCGAAACCCTCCTTGATTCATCAGGTTCTGGTTGTCTATTTACGGTACTGCTGCTGTAAGACTAAACCACCAATAGGGGGCACTCAAAGACCACAAATGAACGCTGCCGCACTTTGAAACGTCGCAACCTGGTTTGTTTTTGTGATAGAAAACACCTCAAATGCACCAATAGAGGACACTCAAAGACCACAAGAGTCTGACCGCTGGTACATGAGGGTCGTCCACTGGTGGAGGTTCATTTAAATGCGACAATGAATTTAAAAGGCTTCTTCAGTTTTTCCATTAAAACTATGAACATGTAGATAAACATTGCTCAAGAAGTAAGACCCTGGTGTTGAACTTGTACCCTTCTGTTTGGTGACCAACCTGCTCTACCATCTGAGCCACATCTACCACGACAAAACCTCCCTGCTTCATCAAATTTAGACCACACTGCTGCTGGAACACTGGATCACCAATAGGGGGCACTCGAAGACCACAAATGCTCGACTGCGGGTGAATTTAATATCTGTAAAGTGTCGTCCAGTGTTGGAGGTATATTTAAGTGCGACAATAAAGTACCATCCAAAAGGTACTAAAAGGTTGCTTTATGGTGACGTTTTGATTATTTGGTCAAATGAATCTTAAAACCACTAAACATTCCAACCTTTGCAGAGTCAGAACAAACAAGACGACTCTAAACAATCAGAGGATCATCTGAAGAGATTCAGGTCCTGATGCCAACAACACAAACTTCCTCTGAAGGACCACATAAAGACAGAGTGAGGACTTGAACCTGGGATCTCCTGGTTACAAGGTCTGGCTCCAAACCACTGGACTACCATGACATGTGTGTTGACCTGTCATCACATCACAACTAGTCCACCAGCAGCCTTTGACCTTGTCCTGGATTTGTCCTGGATTTGTCCTGGATCCAGATCAGCCCAACACAAAGCAGAAGGCCATGGTTCCACTTTGACTCCAGTGAATGTGTCCAGAGTTCAGCTGAGTTTGCTTCTCATCCAGTCTGATCTCAGTCTGTGAGCTTGTTGCTGCTGCTCAGCGCTGAAGATGGTCCAGAGGAGGACCACGGAGACCTTCAACTGCCAGGTGTGTGTTCGATCCCCGCTGGATGATACAGGTCAGTCTGTGTGTGTGTGATGAATGAATGTGTCCAAACCAAACAAAACTCCAACAAAACAAACCAAAACCCCCAAAAACCAAAACTTAAACTGCGTCCTTGCGTTTGCGTTTGCGTTGCGTTGAATTTCCGATTTCATTTCATGGATGGTGGACCTTGGAGGACACAACGACAGGAAGTGAAGGTAAGAAAGCTAGCTGGCTCAGCTAAACAGCTAGCTTTACTGGTTTTGTGTCTGTTGTTGGTGGTTTTTGGTGTTTTTGTGTCTCTTTCTGGGTGTTTCTTCGTTAATCGTGCCCTCCACCTCCACCTCTGAATAGCTACCAGCCTTTTCTCCCTCCTTTCCCTTCATGTGGGCGTGAGTGAGGTGCTTCGCTCTGATTGGATGATGAGGACACCTGCACCAGGAAGTGACTCACCTGCCAATAAACCTTTCATTGATTGTCGACTTTTGAGGACACAAAGACAGGAGGTGAAGATAAGGAAGCTCGCTGGCTCAGGTAAACTCTCTGTACCTGTATGACTGTGTTTCCACATCAGACACTAACATCGTCCAGTTTGCTGACGACTCGGCCGTTGTGGGGCTCATCTCCCACACTGATGATCAGACCTACAGGACGGAGGTCATCCACCTGGAGAAGTGGTGCCAGGAGAAGAACCTCCTGCTGAACGTCAGCAAAACTGAGGACCTGATTGTGGACTTGAGCAGGAACAGCAGAGGGTCTTCCATCCACTCTGCATCAGTGGGTCTGAGGTGGGAAGAGTGGACAGTTAAATATGTTGGTGTGACGATCACACAACACCTGTCCTGGTCACTCCACATGGAGACCACTGTGAAGAAGACCAGACAGCGTCTCCATCACCTCTGACGCCTGACAGACTTCCAGCTCCTGCTGACAGTGATCAGGAACTTTTACACCTGCAGCCCTGAGAGCATCCTGTGGGGGAGCATCACCTCCTGGATGGGCAGCTGGACCAAGCAGGACCTCTGGGCCCTCAGAAGGGTGGTCCATCCAGATGGGGGACCATCAGATCCACCCTACCCAGCCTAAAGGACATCTACACCCAGCGATGCAGGTAAAGGGCTGTGAAGATCCTGAAGCAGCCCAGCCATCCTGGAAACCCTCTCTCCTCCTCTATGGTTGCCTCAGGACTGTTACTGAGAGGATGAGGAAGAGTTTCTCCCCTCAGGTTATTAGTTTGCTCAACTCTGAGCTTCAAACTGGACTCTGCTCCTCACACTGGCACCTTTTACACCTGTAGCTCATTTAATATACAACAGTGGTCCATCTGCTTCATGGGATTTATTCATGTATATTTCTTGAATCTTTATTTATTATTGCATCTGGATGCTGTTAAAAACTCATTTCGCTGCCATTCTACTGTGTATAAATGTGTCTGTGACGAATAAAGATGATATTATCTCTTATTAAATATGTTTAACTGACTATCTTTGGAGGATGGTTTGTTGCTGCAGGACTAGTAGCCTGATAAAACTCTGCCTTTGTATTATTTATTTTTGTTATTATTCTATTTCTTACCCTAAAGCTGCAGCATGTGATGATATTTTAGGCAATAATGAGTTTTTAATTTTGCATCAGCAGTTTGTTTTTGGCCTCTTCCTGTTTCAGCCTCTGAATGAGTGGCTGGATGGGAACATGAGGTCTGGAAAAACATCACATCTGGTTGAATTATTCATGCCGAACTTCGATTTGTGGGGATTTTCCATTTAACCAAACGATTTCTTCTGGTTGGAAATGACATAAACAAGCAACAAAACACAGCGAGACGTTGTTTTAGAGGCATTAATGATGTATTTTTAACAATTTCTATGTTTTTTTAACAACATTTCTTTACCAAAAATGAGATTTTCACAGCAGGGGAACTGCCTGTACTTTTTAATTATGCTTTGCTCTGTGGCCGCTGGCACCGGATGACACTCGGATAAGGTTTTATGGCTTCTCTCCGTCTTGTGAGCAGCCACAGTGTTCAGCCGGAGCTCTCTGGTTTGAACCGTGACTTGCATTTGACCAGCAGCAGCACAAGATGTTCTGGGTTTATGGAGCATTGAAATGGTTGGAATTAGCAGGAGAACGTTGAATGACGTGGAAGCTGCATTTTC
Source organism: Dascyllus trimaculatus (assembly GCA_024666655.1). Lineage (NCBI taxonomy): Eukaryota > Metazoa > Chordata > Actinopteri > Pomacentridae > Dascyllus > Dascyllus trimaculatus. Next base: position 3,654,480 of record CM045468.1, on the reverse strand, counting down.
AATTTCAAGGCACATGCTGGACATGTAGGAATGTAGAAATCTACCATTAAAATGTCTTTTATGACGTTTTCAGGCGGATAAAAACCTCCTGGTCGGGTAAAATAAAGCTTCAGGTGCTCTTCATGTAGATTAAGCCTCGTATTTCCAAGCTGGTGACACATAAAACCATATTATTCAACTCCTGGTTTCACAGACGGCCGACAGAACGACGTAACCATCTGTTCCCGTCCTCGCCGCTCCTCCAGAATATGAAATATGGGGCGAAAGCCTTCAGACACACGAGGCCTCAAATTAGAATCGGGCCACCGACAGACACGAGGATGAAGGATGTAGATCAAGATGTGATTAAAGGTCGCAGCCTCTGGAAATTACAGGCCTGCTGCCGTCGCTCTGGAAGGACTCAGCCTGGTTGGTGGTGAACGCCGAGCAGCTCTGGTTAGTAGTCACATCCGGGTTTGTTCACTCTGGTAAATCAGCGGCAGATGTTTCAAGCTCTCAGGATGGAGAAGCTGTGGAAGCTAAAGGAGCTTTTAAAGGCTAGAAAACTGCTCTTAATCACATCTATTTGAAAGAGCAGCGGCAGCGTGGATTTGGCAGGTTGAAGACGCAGTTTAGCGACACTAGCTCACAATCTGAGGTGTTTGCATGAATATTAAGAACTACACTATAATACCAAAAGTATTTGCTCACCCATCCAAATGATCAGAATCAGGTGTCCTAATCACTTGGCCTGGACACAGGTGTATAAAATCAAGCACCTCGGCATGCAGACTGTTTGGACAAACATTTGTAAAAGAATGGGTCGCTCTCAGGAGTTCAGTGAATTCCAGCGTGGAACTGTCATAGGATGAAACCTGTGCAACAAATCCAGTGGTGAAATTTCCTAAATATTCCACAGTCAACTGTCAGCTTTATTATAAGAAAATGGAAGAGTTTGGGAACAACAGCAACTCGGCCACCAAGTGTTCGGCCACGTAAACTGATGGAGAGGGATCAGCGGATGCTGAGGCGCATAGTGCAAAGAGGTCTCCGACTTCCTGCACAGTCAATTGCTGCAGAGCTCCAAACTTCATGTGGCCTTCAGATTAGCCCAAGTACAGTACAGAGAGCTTCATTAATGGGTTTCCATGGCAGAGCAGCTGCATCCAAGCCTCACATCACCAAGTGCAATGCGAAGCGCCGGATGCAGTGGTGTAAAGCAGCCACCACTGGACTATAGAGCAGTGGAGACGCGTTCTCTGGAGTGATGAATCACACTTTTCCATCTGGCAATCTGATGGACCAATCTGGGTTTGGAGGTTGCCAGGACAACGGTACATTTGGGACTGCATTGTGCCAAGTGTGAAATGTGGTGGAGGAGGAATTATGGTGTGGGCTTGTTCTTCAGGCCCCTTAGTTCCAGTGAAAGGAACTTTGAATGCTTCAGGATACCAAAACATTTTGGACAATTCTATGCTCCCGACCTTGTGGGAACAGTTTGGAGCCCCTTCCTCTTCCAACATGACTGTGCACCAGAGCACAAAGCAAGGTCCATACAGACATGGATGACAGAGTCTGGTGTGGAGGAACTGGACTGGCCTGCACAGAGTCCTGACCTGAACCCGACAGAACACCTTTGGGATGAATTAGAGCGGAGACTGAGAGCCAGGCCTTCTCCACCAACATCAGTGTGTGACCTCACCAATGAGCTTCTGGAAGATGGTCAAATATTCCCATGAACACACTCCTCAACCTTGTGGACAGCCTTCCCAGAAGAGTTGAAGCTCTAATAGCTGCAAAAGGTGGACCGACATCATATTGAACCCTATGGTCAGGAATGGGATGGACTTAAGTTCATATGTGAGTCAAGGCAGGTGAGCAAATACTTTTGGTAATATAGTGTATAATAACCATAAAGCAATGTCTGGGAGAAAAGAAAAGAGAACTCCTTAGTGCTCAAAACACATGAAAACACTGATGAAGCTCGTGAAATATTAGGTTTGAAAGCTCTAGAGCAGCTTCACGCTCAGTGGTTTCTGAGGTCCAGAGAGCTGTCATCACTTGCTGAGTTGTCTTAATACGGTTTTGAGAGTTTGTGCTTTTCTTTTCTTGCAATTTCCTGCATTAATACTATATTTTTTTCTGTCTTTCAGTTCTTCTTTCTCTTCACCCAAGAAAGGGCGTCAGTCTTTTATACATTTCTGATCTTTTCAACTTCATCTTCAACTTTACAAACATATTTTGGGTGTGCAGCTTCATGTAAAGCCAACATCTCTGTCTGGAGTCCCGTTTTTGCTAATTTACCAAAGATGCTACATGCTAATCCTATCCGTTGGTCGCCGGTGCTCTGAGCTGTGCACATATTTCTGCTTTTGGATGATAATTTCTGGAAATTTGATTGCATTTTTGCAGAAGCGGGGTTACAGGTGCTCTTCTTATTCATTTACACCAATCAGGCATAACATTATGACCACCTGCCTAGGATTGTGTTGGTCCCCCTTAATGCTCTGAACCATTGGACCAGAGGACCTCTCAGGGGGTCCTATGGGGTCTGGAACCACTGGATCCTTTGGGTCTTGTGCAGTGGGGCCTCTGTCAATCCAACTGGTTCCACTGCATCCTGTTGATGCTTGATCAGAATGGGCTGTAGGAAGTCTGGAGGTCACATCAACATGTTGGACCATTGTCATGTTCCTCAACATGTTCCTGATTGGTTGGTGTTGTTTCCATGTGGTGGGGTGCATTTTCATCCAGTGACATTTGGGATTTCCATCAGCATGAGGGAGTGTGTTTGTTGTGGGACCATGTTTATTTGGGTGTCTAAGTCTGATCAAAGTTTTCCATCAGAACACCACATAGAACCAACATGATCAATCACTTCACCTGTCAGTGGTCATGGTGTTGGAGCTGATTGGTGTACATCCCCTTCATTTCTACGCTGTAAAAAACACAAATCCGTCAAAAAAAACCCTGAATATCTGATGGCAAAAGCGCAAAAAAATGCTGCAAAAACTGCTGCAAAAACTGCTCAAAAAAGTCAAAAGTGTTGAGTTGAAACATGGAAAATTCAAGGCTGTTCGAACGACAACACCTCAGGAACCTTTCAAGATAAAAGCCTGAAACTTTCACTGTTATTTCTCATCATGTCATTGACTCGGAATCTGCAATACTGGACAAGCAGATCAAATAATCTCTGGCTGTGGGTGAGTTAACAAACATTAACAGAGCAACTGATAAAGCAGAAGTGATGTTTTCTGAAGCTGCATGTCACAATAACACAAAACTAAACATGTGAGCTACTTTTATTATGAAATACTTTATTTTCTTGAGCTGGTATGAGAGGTTTTAAAACCTAAAAAGAATATATCTCACAAGTACTTCACATATCAAGCTAGAAATACAGATACTGTGATCAAATGATGATTTGAGATGGAAGAGTCTCTTTTAAAGCCGCCACAAAGGACGGTTTGTTCGCTGGTTTTTATCTCAGCACCACGTGTCGTCAAAAAAAACATGCATCCAGGCACTGAATCAGTAAATCTGGATTATTAACAAGCAAATTCTCAAAGATCCTTCCAGATGTCCAGGAATTTCGGTCTGTTTGTTTCTCTGACGGGGTTGATGGATGCTGGAAAACCCGTGGAAGTGGAGTCATGAGGTTTTCCAGCCAACAATGACGGCATTTTGCCTCAATGAAAACATCTCTCTGTCCTCCACGGGGGCAAAGACTGATGTGATTTTAACCGTTCCGCGTTGCTCTGGTGGCGTTTTTGAACCAGCGAGCGGGGAAGCCGGCTCTCGTCCTGCCCCAGTTTGACCTTCAGAGCGCGTAAAACTGCAGGAGCCAGGAAACGGGATCTTGTTCGCTGCATTTACTGCAATTAGACGGATTCATTCGCACACAGAGTGGAGCAGCGTCTCACACTTTATGAGACGTTTGCTGCCGGGGAGTGGGTTTCGGTCTGCCTGCTCTTATCAGCTGATGTTTATAGTTTATTCACTGTGGTTTTATTGGTTTTTAACGAGACGCTTTTACCACTGGGAGCGTCTGCATGCGGAGACGCTGCCGGGAACATCAGGAATTAAGCCGGACCTGAGCACGTTTCCAAGAGATTACAGGGTGGATTTAAGTCTTGGCCTGGAGGTTTAACTGAGTTTAGGTGCAGGAGAATCTGCAAGCAAAGCAGATTTTGTGTTTAAATAAAACCCCTGCCTCTTAAAGCGGCTGCAACAGATGTTTTCACATGACGGTGTATTTTTAAGAGCGACGAATTCACGAATAATCTGCAGCTTCCCTTTTTCCTCCACTGCTCGTTGTTTGGCTGTTCGGCTGCTAACGTCGCTCTTGATTGAATGTTCTTCTACCAGTGTCTGAGAAGAAGCTCTAAAAACCATCGGAGCAGCAGCAGAACACAGCTACAGATGAGCTGCTAGACACATCGGAGCATTTAGGAGGTGGTGGAGCCCCAAACCGGAGCTAGGTCAAATATGGGGCTCTGGTTGTTCAGGTGGTAAATAACTGAGTAAATTTAGTCAAGCAACAGCCAGAAACACTTTTAACTCTTGCTTCGTTTCACTACATTTATCTGACAGCTTGGGCAGCTGGTACAAAAGGAAACAAACAAACAAAAACAACCTTGTAACTGGAGTTTAGTCGGAATCCAATGTAAGATTGACTCAGACGTATGAATCAGAATAAATAACATAAAGCAAACTGGGGATGAAGTTGTAAATATTTGCATAAAAATTAAATCTGTAACCAAAAACAACTGTAAAAATAGTAAGAATAATGTCAGATATCTGTAAAATAACAGTATTTTTGCTCATTTAAACACAGTAAACATGTTTAATTCTGCAGCCAAACACTGTAAAAGAACTGACTGGACTATTTGTAAAAATCCAAATGATTGATGTGGACATTATGTGCGGTTCTGGCCTGTTTTTGTTATTGTTCATACAGTCAGCATGTAAATAATGCTTTTTTTACCTCTGTGATTTTATTAGATGTCATCGGTAATCCTAAAAATATGCATAACTTTTCCTTCAAATTGCATCAAATATCTGTAAATTTATTTTTTGCTGATTTAAATACAGTAAAAACGATGTCAAAGATTGTAAATTTTGTAAAAACACAGCCTGTTGATGTAAACATTTGGCCTTTTTTAAATAGAAAACATGTAAGTTAATGTTTTTTTCTGTGATTTTGTTAGATATTATTAGAAAAAGGGAAAATTTGTAAAATAACTTCATAAAGTCCTGAAAAAAAGGCATAATTTTTCATTCAAACTGCATCAAATATCTGTAAAATTCCTGTGTTTTTTAATTTAAATATAATAAAAGCAGTGTCATTTCACAGTTAAAGATTGAAAAAACAAACAAACAGCTTTTTGTAAAAATACAACCTCTTGATGTCAACATTATGGATATACATTTAGCCTTTTTTTAATAGTAATTATGTAAATTAATGCTTTTTTCTGTGATTTTACTGGATACACTCTGTAAGAAAATAGTAAATTATTCAGAAAAGCACACAAATACTGGAGAAAACCCTTTTTCTTTTGTTCTTTTTAAAATATTTTTCAAGGTCTGCTAAACTTTCTCTCACAGACCACACAAGCAGTAGTTCTCCAAAACACGTGAAAACTCAGTTTAACGTCAAAAACGTCCCGTAAATTTTCAGGACAGGACAGTGAACTCACACTGCAGCGTTTCAGGACTCTGATGAAACTGTGTGCTTTGTCTTGTTGCAGCTCGGTGTCGGATGTCTTTGAGCTGATGAGTCACTCTGAGCTGGTTTCATGACCTTCGCGTTAGTCACTGTTTGCAGGATTAGACCGCAGAAGTTGACAGCTGCATGAAAAAATGCACGATAATCCTTAAAAAAACACCTGCAGTAGTACATCTGGACTTGTTAATGACATCTAAAGATCTGGTATTAAAGGGGACATGATGGTGAAATATCACGACTATTGTCTTCGAGGAAATGCCTTCTGGGAAGACAAATAAATTGCTCCCCGAGGCATTTACACACCACAAACCTGCAACTGCAAATATGTTTTCTGTTAAAATGATGAGGAAACTTCATCACTGACTCTGAAAAGTATTCACAAGCTGCATATTTGATTTGTTTTCTGCCAGAATATCAGATATTGCAGCATAATTTTCACTTTTTATGGTGAGACACTGACAGGTCTTGATTGGGGGGGACAAGTCAGCCAAAATCTGGTTGAAAATGAAAGACGAAGGGTTTTCATTTTCAACCAACGAGAGACCAAATCTGTCAGAGCACAACTGAAAATAAAAGGCGTAGTAATGGTAGTAGTAATAATAATAATCAATTTTATTTATGCAGAACTTTTAAAAAACAAAGAGGATATCATTTGGAGTTTGGAAAACAGACCTCCTTTTAAATTATTTTTCTATCATGATTGATAAAAATAATAATAATTTCACTTTTGTTGGAGAAAAATTAAAAAACAAAACAGTAACTCCCAAAAAATTGTCATTTCAGTTCGATCAGAAAAAACAACCAATCAGTGTACGAGTACGTTCTCATCAGCCAATCAGATTCTTTGGCCCGCCTCCCGACCGTCTATTAGCTGCTAGCGAGATGCAAGTGATAAAACTTAGCCAAACAGTCAAATAACTAATTTTAACTTGAAGTTGCGTTATTATGTGTGTTAGTTCTCACTTTAATGGTAATAATATAACAGTGTGGATAAGAAGAGACCCCGTTTTCCAAGCTAATGTTCAGACATTGGTGAGTAGCTGGAGGAAAATTCTGCTTGCCATGATGCTAACGCTAGCCGTTATGCTAAAAGACCGCTAGCTGCACTGCTAATTACGGCTAAAAATGTTAGCAGCGTAAAAACTGCATCTGTAAAGGATTTAAAAACACTGCTGATATATCTGTAGATGTCTTCTGTTGTGTTGGTCCATAAAGAGACTCTTGTGTAGTTTGCTCTTTTTGCGCTAGCTGGCTAGGCTGCATTTTGGCTGGCAAATTCCAGTTAGCATACAAAAGCTTTAGCACGTTTTAAATCTTATAATTGACTAGATTTATGTCATTCTTTGTGTTTTTTTTTCACCTGACCCATATTTTTGAGTTTTTCTTGCAGCATTAGCTCTCTCAATGTAAGTAAACTGACTTTTTGGAGGTTTTGGATGAAATTGTGATTGTTAAACTGAGATGCTCACAGCGCTAACAGTAATTTAACCGTGTTTTGACCTTATTCACAGCTCAAGTTTTTCAGTTGGAGTTCATCTTTTGAAGGCCGTAAGCTTGAGAGGAGATTTCAGAAGTGTGGACACTCATCTCTTCTTCGTGTATGGTAGGACTGAACGGCAAAAACACTCGTAGAAATTTCAAAACACACTACAGACCTAAGTTTTTTCATACTTGTCCAATACCTGGTCTGGAGCCAATAATTCTCATGATGACTTACCTGTAAAATACCTGAGTCTTCTCGAGGGATTTGGTTTGACGATACTACTCTACTACATTTCTATTATTATTGATGTTGTTGTTGTTAATTTCTCTGCTTTCACTCGTCACTTTTAAGCCAAAACACTGCAGCACTCTTTATTTTTGCTGTGCGCTATACATAATTTAATTAAGAAAACAGGCTAGGCTACTTCTTCTGACACTGCTAACGTCAGCATTCATTAAAAAAAAAAAAAAGGTAAAAATAACACCTGCAGCCCCAAAATCAATATTCATGAGCAAAAACATAGCTGGTTACTTTTAATAATTAACCCATGTTCGTATAGTTTTGTTTAAACTCAGCGTGTGGGCTGCTAGAATCCATAAAATACTGTCAGAGCTGTATTTTTTCACCCCTCCTGTGTGTGATGACTTCCAGCAGCACCTGTGTTGAACTAGGTGAGTCGCTTTAAAGGGGGTGAATACTTACGCAATCACTTGTTTTACGTTTTTGTGTGTTTCCTCTGCGTTTTTTGTAACGTCTTGTAAAAAAAATAAATGATATTAACCGTGACTTAAAAGGGAAAAGGGAAAACTTCCAAACAGGGGAAACAGGGTCGTGCTTGCAGGGTCATTTTCTGTTGTCTCATCATGGTCCTTGTAGGTAATTTGACACTTTACAATAAAAAAATCATCAAATTATCAGTGTTTTTCCTACTCTAAGGTCTCTATGTCCCAATAAAGTACCACTTTACCAAACATTTTACCAAACAAATGGCCGTTTTACAAGCTCCACTTTCATGAACACTTGATTTGAGGCTAATTTTCAGCTCAAATAAGTGACATTTTCCCACCTTACAGACAGATTTGCTTGCTTCAGGAGGCCTGTTTCGGACTAAATAAAGATAAAGAGAAGCTCTAGCGTCTTCCCTCCCACGAAGCCGACAGATCGAGCGCCAGTCGCTTCCCTCTCATGAAGCCGTCTGGACCTGTGACCTGGCAGCCTCCCGCCCTGTACTTTAACCCAGCAAGCCTCTAGAAACCTCGCTCCTATTTATACCGCACGCTCACACAGCTGAGCATTACCGCTCATTAAAGCAGCTCTTGTGGTGCTGCCAGCTTGTTAGCAATTTGTCTGAGGTAAGAGTCATCAGGCTGCAAGCTGCGCGTCGATTCGGATGCACATGTGATCTCCAGAACGTGTTAAATCATCGTCTAGTATCTCTACAGGAAAGACAGTCTAGTGTTGAGGCATCAGACTTTTACCAGCTCGCTCCAGAGCCTCATAAATCCTGGTTCAAGTGAATTTGCTGCGGATATTTGTGCTTCAGAGAGGATGCCCATGATCTGTAATCACAGACAGGACTTTAGTTCCCCTTCAAGCGAGGAGTAACCCCTGATCCTGATTAGTTTAGCTGGTTTAATTTCATTTTAAATTGCAGTTGGACCACTTTGACATTTGTAGCATTCCTTCAGGGTTGTTTTGATATTGGAAAAACCTCAACTAAACTCCAGTTTTTAGGTTTCTGATGAAGTAAATGGACGGTGTCACATTTTTATCCACCCTTTCGAGAGCGCCAAGGAAAGCACTGAACAATATTTAAACACTGCGTCTCCAAAAGCAACTTTTTGTGGCCCCTTGTGTGTCTATCACCATTCTTGCTTTTTGTTTAGCCACAATTTTATCTTCATTTGCAGCTTTATGAGCATATTGTCTCATTGTGTGTGTTTACAGGTATCTTTTATGACTTTTGCTCTGCTTATATCAAAACTTGGACTAGCGTTGTTTAAATCCAGATGTTATTGCCACTGATTTTATTGAGTTACATGTTTTGCTGGTTAGAATTTGTCCTGGATTGGACACATTTACTGGGAAATACAGAGCTGCGAAAAAGTATTTGCCCCCTCTCAAACCCTTTTGCTATCCAAACCTACCTGGCCCTATGTGAAAAGTAATTACCCCCCTTGTTAAATTGGGAATTAACTGTGGCTAATCCCATTTTTTGGAGAGCTGAGATCAATTTCCCTGACTACACCCAGGCCTGATGACCTAAAGACCTGTAAAATTAAGAAATCACTTAGATAGAACCCGTCTGACAAAATGAAGTCGGCCAAAAGATCTCAAAAAGGAGATCTTAAATAACTGTTAGCGCTGTGAGCATCTCAGTTTAACAATCACAATTTCATCCAAAACCTCCATAAAACCAGTTTACTTACATTGAGAGAGCTAATGCTGCAAGAAAAACTCAAATATGAGTCAGGTGGAAAATAGAAAACACAAAGAACGACATAAATCTAGTCAATTATAAGATTTAAAACGTGCTAAAGCTTTTGTATGCTAACAGTGGAATTTGCTAGCCAAAATGCAGCCTAGCCAGCTAGCGCAAAAAGAACAAACTACACAAGAGTCTTTTTATAAACCAACACGACAGAAGACATCTACAGATATATCAGCAGTACTTTTAAATCCTTTACAGATGCAGTTTTTACGCTGCTAACATTTTTAGCCGTAATTAGCAGTGCAGCTAGCGGTCTTTTAGCATAACGGCTAGCGTTAGCATCATGGCAAGCAGAATTTTCCTCCAGCTACTCACCAATGTCTGAACATTAGCTTGGAAAACGGGGTCTCTTCTTATCCACACTGTTATATTATTACCATTAAAGTGGGAATTAACACACATAATACACAACTTTAGAAACTCAAGAACAGATGAGGAATAAAGTCACTGACATCTATCAGTCTGGAGGGTTACAAAGCCATTTCTAAAGCTTTAGGACTCCAGAGAACCATGGTGAGAGACATTATCCACAAATGGAGAGAACATGGAACAGTGGTGGACCTTCCCAGGAACGACCAACATTACCCCAAGAGCAACGGCGACTCATCCAGGAGGTCACAAAGGAACCAGGATAACATCTGAAGAACTGCAGGCCTCCCTCAACTCAGTTTAGGTTGGTGTTCATGACTCAACAATAAGGAAGAGACTGGGCAAAGATGGCAGAGTTCCAAGGTGAAAACCACTGCTGACCTAAAAGAACATAAAGGCTCGTCTTACTTTTGCAGACAAACATGTGAATGATACCTCAGACGTTGAGAGGCACCTGGCCGCAGACCTCCACTGTCAGGACAGGAAATGCACGGGATGCATTACAAAATAAAATCGTGTAGGCACTTCTGGTGGAATTAATTTTCACGCTAGTGCATTAGCAATACAACATACAATCTACTAGACCATCATCCATAGTATGTATGGTTTTAGTTTATATATTAAACTTGTTATTATTTTGAGAATGAGCCCCATTGTGAGTTTTTATGTCTGCTAACAGAAAAATCCTTCAATGTTATTTTTAATGCACAGTTACAGTCATAAGAATAGAACAAAGACGTGCTACAGGTCATGAAGAAAACATAATAATTACGAATATAATGACAAAGTCGGCGACCGGGGACATTAAATAACAAAAGTGTGACCGTTAGATTCCCGTAAAACTACTTCTATCCTGCTACAGAACCGTCAGAGCCAGCGGCAGATTTCAGAAAGTCTATCCGAGCTAAGGCTGCTGTCAGCGGGGAGCTGTGAGCGCTGACCGCCCGGTAGTAGCTGTCTAACGGGGACACTCACATCTCCGACATCACTGGAGTCAATTTTTAAGTAGAATTTATCTGATAAATTGACCACAGATTTGATGTTTATACAACCACTTTATTGCCTCAGATAATCTTAAAACTAAATGTTGTGTCACATCATGGTGGTACCGCATGTTGAGAAACGGCCACAACCACTTGTTAAATGGCTGCTTCTTCTTTTGATTTAATTAGCGGTTAGCAAACCAACTTCACATGTGTCACCGCCACCTACCGGACTGGATGCTTTAAATGTCCTTTCCTTATTTTTTTTTACCCGTTACTTCCTGTCCTCACAGTGGAGGTCTGCATCCAGGTGCTCTTGAAGATGTTTGGGAGAATATTCTATGGACTGACGAGACGGAAGTCGAACTTTTTGGAGGGTGTGTGTCTCGTTACATCTGGCGTAAAAATAACACAGCATTTCAGAACAAGAAAGTCATATCAACAGTCCAACATGGGGGTGGTAGTGTAAAGGTTTGAGGACCTGGACGACTTGCTGTGATTGATGGAACCATGAATTCTGCTCTATATCAGAAAATCCTTAAAGAGAACGTTCGGCCATCAGTTCACGACCTTAAACTGAAGCACACTTGGGTTCTGCAGCAGGACGACGATCCAAAACACACCAGCAAGTCGATTCTGAATGGCTTAAAGAAACCAAATGGAGGTTTTGGGGTGGCCTAGTCAAAGCCCGGACTTGAATCCGGTTGAAATGCTGTGGCGTGACCTTAAAAAGGGCGTTCACGCTGGAAAACCCTCCAGTGTTGCTGAGTTAAAACAATTCTGCAAAGAAGAGTGGACCAAGACATCTCCACAGAGACGTGAAGGACTCATGGACAGTTATAGGAAACGCTTGATGTCAGTTGTTGCTGCTGAGGGTGGCCCAACCAGTCATTAGGTCGAGGGGGCAATTACTTTTCCACAAAGGGCCACGTAGCTTTGAATCGTTTTTTTGTCCTCAACAAATAAAATCATCTTTTAAAAACTGCATTTTGTGTTTACTCTGGTTATCTCTGATGTTTACATTTGTTTGATGACCTTAAAAATTAAAGTGGGGAAAATATGCAAAAAAATAAGAATCTGAGCACAGCACCTCATGCTCAGAAATGCTGCCTCAAGTAGCATTTTGTTATTGTTTAATGGAGATGTTGTTAAGTTGATGGAGTTGTGGATAATAATCACAGCTTGTGGTTAGAAGGTCGAGATAAAACCACGTTCTTGCTTTGAATTGATGAAGAGCTGATAGTGTTTGTAAGGAAACATGTAAAAAGGTTAAAAACTGGTGAGTCTAGGTTTGATTTGTGTATTTTAACAGCAGAGATTGACACTGGTGGTTTGCTAAAATCTCCCAAAATGTTAAATCAAGCTCAAAATACGATCTTCTGAAGTTTACGGGTCTTATATAAAGAGAAAAGTTCAACCTAATGAATCAGATTGTCTGGAAAAACAAGCAGCAATGAGAGATTTTGCATTTCCAGTGAGTGAAAATGGTCAGAAACAGGCCTGTGTTTTGGAGGATTATGATTTAGAACTTCTATGAAAATGTCTCCACCCAAAAAAGGAAATGTTATCTCACAGCGTCGCAGCTGGTTCGGTGAAGATTCAGTGCAGATGATTTTGTTTTGCGTCCTAATTAACGCAGCGGCGGCTCGTCGTTCTTTGGCTCTGCAGCTCTGCATCAGTCAGATAATGGAAATAAAAGAAGTGCAGGTGTTGTGTCTTTGGCGGCTGTCTGGGGCTGGAATGAAACCCCTCGTCTGTCCGAGTCTCGGTTGGTTTGAATCCACGCACTGAGGTCAGAGCTCCTCGGAAGAGAAACGACCGGCGTCCCACGCAGCCGTCGGCCGTTTGAAGTGGGAGCGTTTTTCAGCAGAGAGATCACAAATCAGAGCAAAAATAAACAAGGCTTCCTCCTCCTACGAGCTTCGGCTGCGCCAGGGGTGATAAAAGTTAAAAGTGGAAGAGTCTGAAAATGAGTGTCAGTGCTCGCTTTGTTAGAGTGAATGATTTCATGGCTGGATTTGAACTCCTGTTGGATAAATCATCTTAAACACGGAGCAAAGACAAAGAAAGCAGAAACGAGATGCTAACGCTGCACTTAGCTAAATGCTAATGTCAGAATGCTAACCTATGATCGTGAAGCCTGACCAGAAACTTCTACAGTTTTTGTTTTAATTGCCCTTTTTATAGGTTTTTTAGTTGCAAACAACATTTTAAAGGGTTAGGTCGACGTATTAATGTTGCATAAGCTTGATATTGAGCGTGATTTAAGCTTAAATATCAGCTTTTGGCTTAGCTTAATAAAAGTTAAAAGTGGAAGAATCTCAAAAATGTAAATGATTATATGGGTGGATTTGAACTCCTGTTGGATAAATCATCTTAAACACGGAGCAAAGACAAAGAAAGCAGAAATGAGATGCTAACGCTGCTCTTAGCTAAATGCTAATGTCAGAATGCTAACCTATGATCGTGAAGCCTGACCAGAAACTTCTGCAGTTTTTGTTTTAATTGCCCTTTTTATAGGTTTTTAAGTTGCAAACAACATTTTAAAGGCTTAGGTCGACGTATTAATGTTGCATAAGCTTGATATTGAGCGTCATTTAAGCTAAAATATCAGTATTTGTTGGCTTTGCTTAATAAAAGTTAAAAGTTGCACTTAGCTAAATGCTAATGTCAGAATGCTAACATATGATCGTGAAGCCTGACCAGAAACTTCTGCAGTTTTTGTTTTAATTGCCCTTTTTATAGGTTTTTAAGTTGCAAACAATATTTTAAAGGGTTAGGTCGATGTATTAATGTTGCATTAGCTTGACATTGAGCGTGATTTAAGCTTAAATATCAGCGTTTGTTGGCTTAGCTTAATAAAAGTTAAAAGTGGAAGAATCTGAAAATGAGTGTCAGTGCTCGCTGTGTTAAAGTGAATGATTTTATGGGTGGATTTGAACTCTAATTATCGTAAAACCTGAGGAAAGAAAGAAATTTGAGTCTAAAGCAGAAACAATAAAAGTTCCTCCTCGTCCGCTATTTGCTCCGACCACTCTGATAATTGGAGACTCGATTACCAGAAACGTCCGCTTCTTCAATGCTACAACACGCTGTATCCCCGGTGCAACAGTTCTTGTTATCCTCGCCAAGCTCCCTGGGATCCTCCAAACTCTGCCGTCATCAGTCCACAGAATCATCGTCCACGTTGGTTGCGTGGATGCATCCCGCCGTCAGTCTGAAGTCACCAAATCAGAGTTCATCAAACTGTTCCAGTACCTGCACACCTGTGGCAAAGCTGTCTTCATCAGCGGACCAATTGCTCCCTACAGCCGCGGCTGCGGACTCTTCAGCAGGATCCTCTCTCTGAACACCTGGCTTTTCTCTGCCACCAGAATGCACAACCTCAGCTTCATCGATAATTTCAACCTCTTCTGGAACCGTTCAACCTTCTACCGTACTGATGGAATTCACCCAAACAAGCTGGGTAGCTCAGTGCTAACAGGGAACATCCACCACGCTGTACAGACACTCCCACATTGACTGTCTACTTGCCAATCAGTGACTTCCTCTCCCCCATCACCGGCAGCCTACACCTGTGCTGTGCTCTCGAGCCCCCCCTGCAGGCAATATATACAAGCAACGCAGACTCCTGCAAATTCATTCTCCACTGCCAACGTCCCTGTCAGGATTATTCACAACAGGACTTCTCACAGGCCCAAACACTCCATAAAGCACACATCAAGACCGAACTTAATCTCCATTCCACTCTCCTCTGGACAATCTTCTCACAAACATCTCTCACCTCAGTCAGACAACACCAATATGGCATTTCTCAATGTTTTTCCATTCGAATGTATGTCTGTTTACAAATGTAGCAGTCAGTCTACAACTACCTTCTCCTACTGTTTCTCTAAAATAACTAACTGTTCTCCTCACTTTCCTAACACTAATGAACAGGTAAATCGGCTCAATAATTCTCCTGCTAAAAATATTCCCATTCTCCCCATCATAACTACTAGACCGCCCCGCCCCACCATCAGAAAACGTAAACATGTTAAGCGATCCCTACACAACCTCTCCCTGCTCCCCCGCATCTCACACCATGGTGCCCAGCAGCAACTCCTCAAGCTTGCTCTCCATAACACTCGCTCCATCAACAAGAAAGCATTAATTCTGAACGACTTTATCACGGATAACAACCTGGACTTCCTCTGCATTACTGAAACCTGGCACAACCATCTAGACTACTTCTCCCTCAACCAAGCCACCCCCCCTGGATACAAATACATTGATCGACCCCGTCCCACTGGTAGAGGTGGCGGTATTGCTTCCATTTTCAAGTGCCATCTCAAAGTTAACCCTATTTCCACTCCCTCGATTGAATCCTTCGAACACATTGCCTTTAAATTACTCTACCCCAACCCCCTGATAATCGCTATAATCTACCGCCCCCCCAAGCCAAACCCGTCATTCTTCTCTGACTTCACTGACCTCATTACACATCTGTCAGCCATCTCACCCTCAGTTCTACTTCTAGGTGATTTTAACTTCCACATCGACAACAAAATGTGCAAACACGCCTCTAATTTCTTGGACCTCCTCGACTGCCTAAACCTTACTCAACATGTCAACTTCCCCACCCACTCCCATGGCCACACCCTGGACCTAGTCTGCTCCACTGGTCTCATCATTCAGCAACTCACCAGCCGCAACCTCCACATCTCCGACCACCTGGCCATAATTTTTGATATCCACCTGCCCACCCCCATTCCAAAAGAAAAACGCACCATATCCTTCAGAAACATCAAATCCATCCAGCCCCAAGACTTCTCAGCCACCCTCAGTGCTACCCTAGGTAAGTCCCCCCCTCTATCCGGTAACCTGGAAAACCTTATTAACCACTACAACAACTCTCTTTCCACCTGCCTTAATCAATTAGCCCCCTTAAAAACCAAAACTGTTTCTTTTACACACTCAGCCCCCTGGTTCACCGCTGATCTTCACCGCCTAAAATCACAAAAACGCCAACTTGAAAGACTCTCTAAAAAAACGGGACTCACAGTTCATCTACAAGCATACAAGGACCTCCTTCAACTTTACAAATCTGCCCTTATCCATGCCCGCTCCACTTATTACTCAAACCTCATTCACGCAGGCTCCAATAACCAAAAAGCTCTTTTCTCCACCGTTAGCAAACTTCTCAACCCCAGTGATATCACCTCAAGCTCTTTTACTACTGACAAATGCAACTCATTCCTGCTGTTCTTCCAATCAAAAATTGACTCCATTTATACCTCCCTATCCACGCCGCCCCCTTCCCTTGTCCCCTCCCTCGCCTCCCCTCCTCCCATCACCTCTCCTCTCTCTAAATTTTCACCAATCTCCGAAGATGATCTGATTAAAATCATCACTTCCATGAAATCCTCCACTTGCATTTTAGACCCCATCCCATCCTCCCTCGTTAAACTTGGCCTCCCCACCATATCTCCAATTATCACCAGAATTGTAAATTCCTCTCTTAGGTCCTCCACTGTCCCTCCCTCTCTCAAACTGGCTGCCATTACCCCCATTCTCAAGAAACCTGGACTCAATCCTGATGTTCTCAACAACTTTCGGCCCATATCAAACCTCCCCTTCCTTTCTAAAATTCTTGAACGTGCTGTTGCCTCCCAAATTAAGACCCATCTCACCAACAATGCCCTCTATGAACAATTTCAATCTGGTTTCCGTACTCACCATAGCACTGAAACTGCCCTTCTCAAAGTCACCAATGATCTCCTCCTCTCCTCTGACTCTGGCCTACTTTCTATCCTCATCCTCCTCGACCTCACTGCAGCCTTTGACACAATTAACCATTCCATCCTACTTTCCCGCCTAAAATCTCTCGTCCACATCACTGATGATGCCCTCACTTGGCTTACATCATACCTTACAGACCGGAAACAGTTTGTTTTCATCAACAACTGCTCCTCCTCTACTGCCCCCCTGTCCCAAGGCGTCCCACAGGGCTCCGTGCTTGGCCCTCTGCTCTTCATCCTCTACCTCCTCCCTCTCGGTCAGATTATCCATCGCCACGGCCTCAGTTTCCACTGTTATGCTGACGACATCCAAATTTACATATCCACCAAATCCATCGACCCTCAGGCCCATTCCACCCTCTCAAACTGCCTCTCAGATATCAGCTCATGGCTCCAAACAAATTTTCTCAAACTTAACTGTAACAAATCTGACATCCTCGTAATAGGTCCCAATTCCCTTGCCTCAACAGCCAAAGACTTCCGCTTCTCCTTTGACAACTCCACCCTCACACCCTCACCCCACTGCCGTAACCTTGGAGTCATTTTTGATAATAAACTCACCTTCTCCCAACACATTAAAGCCGTCACAAAAACAGCTTTTCATCACCTAAAGAACATCGCCCGTCTTCGCCCCTCCCTCTCTTTCCCCGCAGCTGAAACACTGATTCATGCATTTATTACATCTCGCATAGACTACTGCAACAGCATCATATATGGCACAACCTCCAATCTCATCAACAAATTACAGTACATCCAAAACTCTGCTGCCCGCCTCCTGACCCACACCTGTTCCCGTGACCACATCACCCCTGTCCTCCAGAACCTTCATTGGCTTCCGGTCCCTTACCGTATTAAATTCAAAATCCTCCTACTCACCCACAAAGCCCTCCATAACCAGGCCCCCTCTTACCTTAAAGACCTGCTCCACCCCTACACCCCTTCCCGTACCCTCCGTACTGCCAGTTCAAACCTCCTGACCGTCCCTCGGACCAGGCTCCGAACCTGGGGGGACAGAGCCTTTTCCGTTGCCGCCCCCTCCCTCTGGAACTCGCTCCCTCAACACATCCGTGACACCGTTGACCCCTCCATTTTTAAGAGTAAATTAAAAACACATCTGTTCCGCACTGCCTTCAACCCATCACCTAATTAATCTACGCACATCACGTCACTTCTTCCTATCTTTAACTATATATATTATTTTATTTTTATTTTATTTTTTTTGACTCTTTTTCAAATGTGTTTGCTCTGTTTTCTTTCTGATTTCGCTGTATATTTCTTTTATTTATATATTTATTTTTCTCTCTGTACCTCTTGTTATCATGTAAAGTGTCTTTGAGTTCTGTAAAAGCGCTATACAAATAAAATGTATTATTATTATTATTAACAAGATGATATAGCTGCACTTAGCTAAATGCTAATGTCCGAATGCTAACTTACGATAACAAAAGCCTGACCAAAAACTTGTTTTAATTGACTTTTTTTTATAGCTTTTGTCTTAATTTATAGACGTTACATTGCAGTAAAAAGAAATCTAGTCAACTACATCTTCAATATTATTTAAATTATTTCAATTTAACCAGGTGTCTTGTATCATTGATGCATATCTGGCATTTGTAACAGCTGGAAATTCTGCAGAAAATTTTGAATTTTTGAAGATAAGATGAGCCTTTAATAATCCTCAAGCAAGGGAATTTGCAGTATTGCAGCAGCAAAGGGGAATGTGCAAAAAAATACAGGGAAAATTTAAAAATAAACAAGGAATATGCATAAGTAGTGTTGATATTGCGCAGATTTTTCTACGTGTAGGAACTGAAATAGTCCTTTAAACGTGGAAAACAACAATATTGCACTCAGTTATTGTATATGCTGAAGTTTTTTTTGATAAAGTGGCAGGAGACCAATAAATATCTGCAATGAATACTGTTTTATTTCTATTTTACCGATTTTACAGCGATCACAATAACATTTGTGAGTACAGAAAATTTCCAGACACAAAATATTACATTTTTTTGCATTTATTGTTAAGGTAGAAAAAACAAAAACGGACATTTTACTAAGAAAAAACAACATTATTTACACAAATGCATGAAAACATTACCTGCTGGATGAATAAATGTAGTTGTATACATTTAACCGCTGAAATGTCACCAAAAAAACTCAGTTATTGCAGATTTAACTTCAACACATCCCCTGCTTTCTCGTCCGACGAGCTTAAATCCATGATGCTTTGCTGTTTTCATGCACGGTGTGATTTAGCTTTCAGTGCTAGCCCTCTTCAAAATTAGCACCGAACTCCGTCAGTGAAAGAACAAAGTTAGTAGCAGCTCTTTAAAAATAATAAATTGCTGTTGTTTCCACATCAACAGGAAGCTCATTACTGCCCACATGCATCCACAAACACTTAAAACACTGAGGTTTCGACAGCAACAACAATACAACTATGCAACTGCAACGTTTCATTAAAGCGTCCAGAGCTTGAAGCGATCGCAGGCCGCTGGAAACGATCTGCTCGGCTCATGTAGCCCATCTGTTTCCTGCTGTAGGACATCTCTATTGTTCGCAGAGTTTGCTGTGCGCTTATAAAAACAATTATTGTGGCTCATGCGCTGGCTCGCGCTCGATGCCTGTCGTCGCTGTAGCGTGGGGCTGGAAGAACATGGAGCAGAATCGTAGCTTTGTAACTCCACAAAAAGAGGATTTCAACCACAAAACACTGAAAGGAGACTAATGTGAAACAGTCGCTGGTCCCCACATACAATTTAATAACTCCTATTATCCTACAGTTTGTTGTTCTCGGCTTTAATTTGATTTACTCACTTCTCTCGGAGTAGAAATTGTTTCATAAAATAACTGTGGTTGCAGGCAATTGTGAGAAAGGAATCTATGCAAATCCATTTCTTGATGTTGTTTTACTTTGAAACTTAGCGTTAGCAACCAGGCTAATGGGTTAGCGTGCTGAAAAGTAATTCAAGGGCCCCGTTCCTACTACTTAGCTGGTTGTTGGAAGTTAATTTAAGTCACAGACATGTTGATGGGTTGGATTGACATAATAATGTTGCATCAACTTGATACTGTGTGTAATTAAAACTAAAAATTCTGCATTAGTTGGTTTAAAACTACAATAAAGTTGAGGTAACTTAATATTTTTTACCTTCAGGATTTCAAGTCTCATCCCCAAATTTAAGACTGGTAATTAACAACACCTTTGACTGTAGAGGAAAAGCTAATTCCCATTACTTGCTTACTTCTCTCAGAGTAGTAATTACAGATATTTACGAGACAGGAATCTACGCAAGCCCTTTTTTTAATGTTGTTTTACTTTGAAAGATACTGTTAGCATCCAAGCTAATGAGCTAGCACTCCGTAAAGTAGTTCAAGCACCACATTCCTACCACTTAACTAAATGCATGGTTGCAAGTAGAGGTGGAACAAGACAACAACCAAACCGTTCAGTACAGGCACTTTCAGTTTGGTACATTTTAAGACTATTAAGAATGGCCAATGTACAGATTTGTTTTAACTGCGAACCTCGTCGTGCCCACAGTTGTGGTGGACCTTCTCCGTCTCACAGTTGAACAGTGTTGAGGAACTAAAAACAAGTAGGAGTTTCCAGTCGGACCGTTTATTCTCCTGGCAGCGCTTCTGTGACGTACGGCTAATGCTAATGGGATGGCTAATGCTAACAGCGGGAAGACGCTCCGCCGTGGTTAAAACCACCCGTCTGGGATCACTTGGGTTTCCTGGTAAAGTATGAAAAAGGAGTAAAACAAGTGGACCAGACCAAAGCTGTAAGGAGCTCCAAACGTGGAGAAAGTATGGTGTTTATTATTGGTCATAACTCTGGTTTTACTTGGCCGATCAACACGATTCAAAGACTGGTAGATAGTTAGAAATCCACACTTTGGACACAAGTTGAAACAGAGACTCAGTGAGGCGTCTTGCTGCTACGTCATCTTAAATCGGTCATTTTGATGCCCTGGTGCGTCCGTCGACTCCAGAGGGTTCCGTAGTGAGGTACAGCGAAACGTGATTTTTGTGTATTATTACACCCCTAAATGCAAGGTATGAAATCTAATTTACTGATCTAGATAAACTTTTTAATTTGCAAACATTATTTTGGTGGGTTGTGTTAATGTGATGTGATGTGATGTTGCGTCAACTCAATACTGTGTGTAATGTAAACTAAAATTTCTGCGTTAGTTGGCTTAAAACTAAATTCAAGTTGAGGTAACTTAATAAAATTGGCTTGGCAACTTTATTTTTTCTTCAGCTTTAGTTTAGAATTTCAAGTGTGGTCCCCGAATTTAACGTGCACTGGTAATTAATATTTGGACTGTAGAGGAAAAGCTAATTCCTCTAACTTGCGTACTTATCTTGGAGTATAAATAACAGTGATTGCAGACGGGAATCTCACTTTCTAACTTATTTAAACATACGGTTAGCATCCAAGCTAAAGAGCTAGCATACCAAAAAGCAATTCAAGCGCCCCATTCCCACCATTTAGCTAAATGCAAGGTATAGAGTCTAATGTGCTGATTAAGATACAGCCTTTCATTTGCAAACGTTATTTTGATGGATTAGGTTGACATAATGATATTAATAATGAGTGTAGGTCTAATAATAATCAGCTAAAAAAGGCAAATATACCTCCAAATTAAATCGCCTTTTTCCTATCTCCAGAGCAAAGAAGAGCCAAATACCTCTGCTGTTTTTCTCTGCAGGCTAATATTTTGTTTTATTAAGCTGTATTATTTTTTATGATGCTAGCAAAGGTGGTCTTGCCCTTTGGTATTGGATCAAAGACACATTTGTTGCATCGCCCACCGCTAGAAAACAAATAAAAGCTAATTGGTGATTAATCTGCAATGTGAGCAGTATCCTCGGTACGAGAGTAAAAATAATCACGCTGTTTTGTTGCCCTCCATCAGCAGTTTTCACAGATTTTGCATTCAAACTCAAAACAAACCGAGCGCTGTTTGGCGATCGCGGCGTCCGATGCACTTCTGGAATTCATGATGCCATGTTTGAGATGCCGCAAACACACACACACAAAAAAAATCACAGCTCGGGAGACCGACGAAAACAAACCGCGAGCATCTCGTCTGTTTTTATGTGCTTCTTGGACGGCCATCAAACACCCAGCGATTATCTCAGCTCCGTTTGGTTAAAGCTGTCTGCGAGCTTCTCTTCCTCGGCCAGCTCTGACAAAATGAAAGTAAATTTACGAGGAATATCATGCGGAGCTACATATTTCCCTCTCCCACTTCATTCCTCGGATATCAAAGCCCCACGCACTTCACTGCCCATCATTTTAATCCTGTCTTGTTGGGAGTAACTTTAGAGGTTTACGCGACCCAAATATGTGAAGAACTAAACCAGAAGAAATGCCTGAGTGATGAGTAAGAAGACGCACAAACAAAACAAAGGATCCACAGCAGAATGAAAGCTCTCAGGTCGAGTATAGATAGACATCAGTCAGATAAATATTATATCAAAATAATGTGCTGATCGACCTCAGGACAAGACTGGACCCCAACATGAAAAACAGGGTTTGGAAATTAGATTAAATGTACAGCATCATCATTCAGCTCCATCCATTTTCCAAAGTTAAGCTAAGAGAAAGAAGCAGTTTGCCTGGTTAAATTACTGGAAATAAAATCAGGGCGGCAGAGATGGTTTAGAAATCAGTCGGGTGTGAAGAAGCATTTTCACTGGTTGCACCTTTACCTGGTTTCTCGCCCAGGCAGATGAAAACACATGTTTTAACTTCACTAAATCCAATGTTAGAGCAATATTTTGGGTTTTAAACTGGTCTCGGCAACTAATCGGAGACTAGCAGCTTCTCTGTGCACAATCTATCCAAAGTAGTTAATGTGAACAATAGGGCTGCAGGATTATGGCCAAAATGCTAATCACGATTATTAATCACGATTATTCATCATGTTAGAAAAACACCTGTATTTTTATTGCACTAAGCAAACAATACAGTTTAGGAACCGTTTTCAGCACTAAATGAAATTTTAAATAAGAATAAATAAATTATATTATAATTAAATAATCTGGATCGGATGAATTCAGAACCTGATCCAGATTCTTCAGATGATCGGCTGCTGTCTGGGTCAACCGGCAGCAGCAGAGCATCGTTCCCAGATTCTCCAGAAGACATGAAGGAGGTGAGAACTAACCTGCTTTATAAATAAAGATTGATTTGCTAACTTGCTAGCTAGCTAACTTTTATTGCGATCGTTTTGAGCGTGGTTTGACAGATAATCGGTCCCGACCTCAAGCGATCCCCCCATCCCCCCACAAATAATTGTGCGAGGGGATCACATATTTCTTGTCCAGTGTTTTGACCATTTTTCTGAAGCCCTCGTTGCTCACTGTATTTAGTGGACACACGTCTTTGGCCAAATAAAACGATATTGCGTCAGTTATTTCTGCGTGTCTTTGGGAGGTAGATGGATGCGGTGTTGCCCGGTGCAGGCTCGCTGTTATGGTTGTCTGGGTTGCCGCTGGACACGAATCAACGTTAGCTTTAGCCTTCATGCATTCCTCGTATTTGTGTTTGTGATGTTTTTTCAGATGGTTGAACAGATTAGTAGTGTTACTCTGCAGGGCAGACACAACTCTGCCGCACTCTTTACATATGACTTGTTCTTGTTTCACGTCATTTGCCCTGAATCTGAACAAGTCCAGACAATGGATGTTGATCCATTTAGAGGCAGTAGCTCCTCACCATGATGCTCCTACTTTCTTCTGTTGACATGACTCTCATCAGCCCAGTCCACCGAGTGACTTCAGGTTGCCGCTGCAGGTGCACTCGCTTGTTATTTAGGCAGCTTCATAAAGCCTCAAGCATGTGTTCGCCCCCTGGTGTTTGTCTGACTACTGATTAAGAAAGTGCTTGATTAGATCTGCCGCAGAGCCGCATTTTAAATGTAAATATCGCCAACGATCAGTTTAATTTAATTGTGGCAGCAAAAATCTTGATCGTGATCAAAATTCGATTAATTGTGCAGCCCTAGTAAACAACCTCAATTACCTTTTTTTCTTAATTTTTAATTTTTTTTTACAGTTTATATGGAAAACACGGCTAGTAAGTACAGGATAACGTCTTCAAATTGTGTTTTATTTTGCAGAATGCGATGCCTCTCCATAACATACGACTTAAACATCGGTCAAAGCTGTGCAGACGGTGTTACATGACGTTACCTTGGCCTTTTGTCAGAGCAGTTTCCGTTTTCTCATGTAAATATGTGTTTTCAGCAGATAAAAATTTCCCCTAAACTTGTCCAGCTGGATAAATGGTGACATTTTGAATTTACTAACATGCAAACTGTCCCATCCACCCACCCCGACCTCCTCCCTGCATTGGCCAGACGAGCTACAGTTACCATTTATAAATGTTACTGCCACTAGAGGGATGTGTCACTCGAACAGACAGTAGATTATTTTTGATTTTGTACAACATATCAGATTAGTTTTTCTTCTCAGGTCTGGATAATATTGTTAGTGACGTCCCTAAAATACAGTCCCTAGACACAGCCTCTTCACATAAAACTAGAACTATGTGGATGACGAGACGCCAACAATGACAAGTGGAAAAAATGTTTTTTTGTTTTGGCTAAAGCGGCCCTTTAAGCGAGGCATTAACAGCGTCCGACCTCAGCAGACGCCACAGTCGCACCCTTAAACGAGACACTTAGCTTCCAATTAGCTCTGTGGCAGCAGCAGGCTGTGGTCGTATACTGGGCAGCTCCCAGTAGCCGGGGGCAGGAGGCTGTGGTTGTACACCGGGCAGCTCCCAAATGATAACGTGTGCAGCTTCATGAAAGTGAATCATCGTTGAGAAAGAGTGAATGTGCCCGACAATAAATAGGGGTTGGAACAAAACCTCATGGCTGACCTGGGAAGTGGAGATTTGTTTTCATGTGTTTGTTTGGACGAGCTCTCGGTCCAGCATTCTCCTATGTGACTAACCGAGCATGCTGGGAAGTGTTTTCGTCAGCGGCTCTCCCTTCCAAACCCTCGAGTTTTGATGACTCATTCCAGGCCAACATAAAACTGTCTGGAAAGTGAAACCGGCGTTTTTGGTAAGCGATGAAATGAATGTGTTTCAGCACTTCAAAGAAGCGGAGAATGAAAACACGCTGAGGTGCTGCGCAGCCTTCAAGGCACAAGTAATCCAACCAAAACTACGAAAATTCAATTTCTGTCTCCCTCAGAGGTGGATTTAATCAAACGAGACATAAAAACCCGACGTCAGTTTTCATGCTGGCCTGAACCCCGTCAGGTTTTACGTCTGTGGCTGTACCTTCTGTCAGCACACAGTGAAAATGTCAGACGCTAGCAGGTATGAAGTCTGTTACCGTTCGTGTGCTTTGGTGGGAAATGACAGCATGGAAAACTCCACTGTGTTGGTAGTTTTGGTTATGATTCCAGTTGGTTTTGATAACTCATGACTCACTGCTCCACTGTTGAAATCACAAACACGCAGTTTAGACAAACTTGTGTTATCATATCCAGGAAAAACGGACATAAATATTCCCTAATTTCACATTGGGATTGATGGTCAATCCATTTGGATGTCAGGGCTACAAAACAAACAACCTATTGCTTCAGCAGCGATTAATAATGTTACGAAAAGTTGTTATGGACGTGCTTTGCAGTCACAAACTAAAAAAAACAGACTTTAATTCTTAGTTGCTACATGCTAATGCTAACTGCTAAGCCAAACAGCATTGCCATGTTCAGCTGACCCAGGCCCATTTAGGAGATGCTCCAGGTAGTGACGTGCCGATGCTACCATTTAGCTAACTGCTAAATGCTAATGCTGACTGCTGATTCAACCATCACTTCCACGTTCAGCTGACCCAGGCCCATTTAGGAGATGCTCCAGGTAGTGACCAGTGCCCATGCTACCATTTGGCAAAATGCTAATGCTAACTGCTAATTCAGCCATCACTTCCACGTTCAGCTGACCCAGGCCCATTTAGTAGATGCTACAGGTAGTGACTAGTGCCGATGCTACCATTTAGCTAACTGCAAAATGCTAATGCTATCTGCTAATCCAAATAGCATTGCCACGTTCAGCTGACCCAGGCCCATTTAGCAGATGCTACAGGTAGTGACTAGTGCCGATGCTACCATTTAGCTAACTGCAAAATGCTAATGCTAACTGCTAATTCAGCCATCACTTCCACGTTCAGCTGACCCAGGCCCATTTAGCAGATGCTACAGGTAGTGACTAGTGCCGATGCTACCATTTAGCTAACTGCAAAATGCTAATGCTATCTGCTAATCCAAACAGCATTGCCACGTTCAGCTGACCCAGGCCCATTTAGCAGATGCTCCAGGTGGTGACCAGTGCCCATGCTACCATTTGGCTAGCTGCTAAATGCTACATGCCAATGCTAACCACTAACTGCCAAAATACTTCGATACTGCAGTAATTCAATAATCGTAAAGTCGTTCATATTTGGGTTCTTAAATCTCAAATCATTAGTGTTCTTTAGCGTTATGTCTCTGTTGTGTTTGAAACTACTGATATTTAAAATGGTATCTGTGAAATTTCAGCTTGAGACGTCAAAAAACAAAAAACATCTATTATGAAACGAGAAGCGATGATTCAACGGCACAAAGAATTTCATCAACACATTCTGAGGTCTGTCTTCTCCCGCGAGCCCAGTCTGAAATGTTTGAAAGATCAAAACACAATGTCACAGGAACCATTCCTATGACAGACGAGCCTGTCTCTGAAGTTTACTGACAAATTCAGCTGATTTACAGTTTGCGTTGCGTAACGGGGGGGAGATGTTTGGGTTAATGGCGGTCAGCTGCGAGTGCTCTGACAGATGAAGGTTGTCCGTGGGCGTTAGTCGGAAAACTCTTGTGTCAAATTGACGTCGGCTTTGTGAAAGAAATAGCATGACGTAGCGCTTTAGCTCGACCTCAAAGTCGGCAGCGTCCAGTTCACAACTCTATTGGGTCGTTGCGTCTCAGATCATCAGTGTTTTCTGCTCGACCATCTCCGATTTGCTTGAAACTTTTTTTTAAATCATAAACTATGAATATTAAAAATGGTATCTGTGAAGTTTTACAACTATTTAGGGATGAAAACCTTACATTACTTCTCATCCTGCTAATGATTCAGAATCTGCTAGAGGCAATAATCTGTTCTACGTGGCTCAGACTGTCTAGCAATGTTTTTGTTTTTGTGGTACGACTTCTCAAACCTGCTCAATAACTTTCATTTTTTAAACAAATCCGCTTTCATTTATGTGTTTTTTTTATTGCTGTGTCATGCAGCTTCATGCTTGTCCAATTTTGTCGATTCGAAATCAATGACATGATGAAAAATCTATCAAACATAGCATCAGATTTCAATGCGTGAAACAAAAATGACGAAATATTTAAAATATTTATCTTGGAAAACATCTGACGTCTCAAGCTGAAATTTCACAGATACCATTTTAAATATCAGTAGTTTCAAACAAAACAGAGACGGTCTCGCAAAAGAACACTGATGATTTGAGATTTAAGAACCCAAATATGAACGACTTCAGAAAATCATCAATTTAGCATGTAGCATTTAGCAGCTAGCTAACTGGTCACTAGCTGCAGCATCTCATGGCAGTGCTGTTTGAATTAGCAATTAACATTCGCATTTAGCTGATAGTTAAATGGTTGAACGTGGCAGTGCTGGTTGAATTAGCAGTTAGCATTAGCATTTAGCAGTTAGCTGAATACTAATGGTAAATGCAGTAGCACTGGCACTGTTCATTACCTGTAGCATCTCCTAAATGGGCCTGGGTCAGTTGAACATGGCAGTGTTATTTGAATTAGCAGTTAGCATTTATCAGCTAGCCAAATGGTAGCATCGGCACTGGTCACCACCTGGAGCATCTCCTAAACAGGCCTGGGTCAGTTGAAGGTGGCAATGCTGGTTGAATTAGTAGTTAGCATTAGCATTTGGCAGTTAGCTAAATACTAATGGTAAATGCAGTAGCATCGGTGCTGTTCATTACCTGGAGCATCTCCTAAATGGGCCTGGGTCAGTTGAACATGCCAGTGCTGTGTGGATTAGCAGTTAGCATTAGTATTTAGCAGTTAGCTAAATGGAGCATCTCCTGAATGAGCTTGGGTCAGTTGAACGTGGCAGTGCTGGTTGATCTAGCAGTTAACATTAGCATTTATCAGCAAGCTAAATGGTAGCATCAGCACTGGACACCACCTGGAGCATCTCCTAAACAGGCCTGGGTCAGTTGAACGTGGCAGTGCTGGTTGAATAGCAGTTAGCATTAGCATTTAGCAGCTAGTTAAATAGTAGTATCGGCACTGGTCACTACCTGGAGCATCTCCTAAATGGGCCTGGGTCAGTTGAACGTGGCAGTGATGGTTGAATTAGCAGTTAGCATGTAGCATTTGTATTGGCTAAATGGTAGCATCAGCACTGGTTCATCTCCTAAACAGGCCTGGGTCAGTTGAACGTGGCAGTGCTGGTTGGATTGTGTAGCAGCAGTGTGAACTGGCACTAGGGGGGGCGACTCTGGGACTCCAGAGTTCACCTCCTAGCCTCCTGGAGGTGTTGTGGGACTAAGCAGGAGAAACAGCGTTGAAGGGAGGTTTCCACCTGATGACTCCCAGAGACGTGTTAGGAATCACTGCTACTGGTAGCTATAGAGACAGATTAGGGATTCTAGGTCCTTCATGAAGGATGGATCTTTTCTTTGAGCACAAGTGTCTGGTTTTTAATTAACAATATAACAAAGTGTCGTTCAAACACAGCCTCAAAGTGGGTCAAGTTTTTGACATGTGAAGCTAAAATTTCACAAGTACCTTTAAGAGATGTCCGTATTTTATGGTATAAAAATTTGAGTCAGTTGAGGTTAATGATGATTTGACAAGAAATGACCCGATGAGTAGTTAACTTGCGGCGTTGCTAATTTGAAAATATCTTTGTATAAACTCGACACAACAGTCTGTCCTGGTTGACCCTGAACGCAGCGTGACTCTCCGTCGAGGTGAATGGAGAAACGTTTGGTAACCGGCCTGTCAGTGAAGTACACACTCCTACGAACCCTCCCCCCCCTCCCCCCTCCTGGAAAACACTCGGCGAGCTTCGTTCGCACGCGAAGGTGCCGCTCCGGCCCCGTCGTCCTGACATTCTCAGGTGGTGAATTCAGAGCGAGTGCGTCGGCCCGGGGCCCGAGGTTTTTGGGGGGCCGGCCCCTGGGATGAACTGCGCCAGTCCAGACTGTTATTACTGCCATAACACACACACACACACACACTGAAAACACACACACACACACACACTCAGGGACTCGGCTCGTCTGGTCTGTTCGCTCATCTGGGGTTGATTAACTTCACCACTTCCCCGCACACACACACACACACACTAGCATGAGCTGTGGTGTATGACTGTGCAAACTGTGTGTGTGTTTTTGACGGGCGGGGGATTCACACACACACACACACACACACACTGAGTGAAGTGACGGCGGCTTCCTATGAACTCAATCACCCTTGAAAATGAATTCTGACTTCTCCGGACTCCGTCTCTCTTCGTTCTCTGCTTTCAAATAATTGTACTTGTTTTTTCGTGGTCAAGAGTTTTCCAGGAATTTTCCAGGCGTCGTCTCAGAAGTCAAAGGTGCCTCGAACACACCCCTGATTTAACAATATTTACTACAATGAGCTTGACCCAGACGTCATTTTAGGTGTTTTTATGTCTAATAAATGAGACAAACGACCCCTTTAGAGAATATAAAGTTCAGTTCCGGTTTATTCCAACCTGCTGTGTTTCGAGGAGTCGCGCAAAACAGCATGTGAACGGCATGAATCTGGTCACCCCTCGTGCACCAGACCAAATGTTAGCTCCAGGTGGCTAATTTCTGTGTTTAACTTCATGCTGAAAACAAAAATGATTCATGTACAAGTCGGGTTTCAGGTTTTCGTCCAGAGTTTTTCCTGGCTCGCAGCGGGGTTTAGTGGGTGGCTACGCACGACAGTAAGCCGATCGGTCCGCGTACAGTGAAAGAAGTGAGACCGTGTCGGCTTATTTTTGCAGAAATCCATGCATTTCCCTGTTATTTCTGACTATTTGATAAACAAAAATGTTTATTATGCCTGAGCAGTTAGTTTCAAACAAGCTTAATTTACGTTTTCTACAAGATAACGCCTCCCGATTGTGTTTTTTTGTGTGTGTGTGTGAATGCATTGCCCCTCTGTAGCTTAAATGTCGTGGCCTTTATCCAAACCAACTTAATAGACGGGTTTCCAGTTTCCAGACGGAGGATAACAATGTCATAGCCACAATATATATTCCAGAACTGGGGGCGCCCAACGCTGCTCTGACTTTTTGTCGTTATGACGTTGCTGACACGCAGAGCTTCCCCTCCATCCACCCCGACCTCCTCCCTGCATGGCGAACTACAGTTAAAAGGGATTTGTCAACACGCACGGTGCGTTTTTTAGCCTGAGCAAGCCAAAAGGTGTAGATAAACAAAAGGAGACAAGGATTTGCTGAAGGAAGATGTCTGTTATGCTTGACTAAACGGCATGCGGGGGCTTCGATGCGCTGCACCACAGGCGTTTTGCTCACGACGACAACGAAATCGTCACGCTCCACCCTCTCCGAATTCTCCAGACTCTCCAGAAACGCTCTAAAATTAAATCCAAGTTTAAGGATCACTGTTTTGATACAGTTCAGAAGCAAATAAGCCTTGACATGCTTACAAAACCGGATTCCCAGGGAGCGTTGCAGGCGTTGCAGGAGCACTGAGAGCAGAGTATCGCAACACAAGGAGGATTATTTGACGGAGATGGCCGCCACATTTATTTCAGGTTCGGGTTTTGAGTTGTAAACTGTATGGAAGTTGTAAGAACTGATACTTGAGGACTATTGTAGTGCTAAAAATCTAAATATGTGCTCCCAAGCAATCCTTACGAAGGCTAAAGTTAGCTAATTTAGGCTAACGTAGCATTAGCTGGGACCGTCCAAATCTAACAGTAGTAGATTGTGTGTTTTTAAATGGAGGAGTTCATGTTGAAGGAGTTATTTTGACTGTCTTTTCTAATTTGGTAACAAGGATTGTGGATTTTCATTGACTTTGGTGTTGCAAACCAGATTTCTAGCATGTTTTTTTTAATGCAGCGCTTTCTATTGATCGTGTTATTTCACCAAACCAGGATGTAAACAGTACTTCCTGTCCATCTTGCGCCATTTTTCCAACTGTCCTGTGTTTCCATGCATAAATATAGGAATAGACAAATGCAGTGCAGTAGTATTGAGAAAAGATACAGGTACAAAAGATAAATAAGTAATATCCTTAAGGTTTTTCGTGTGTTAGCTACCCGCACAAGGAGGCTTATTTGACGGAGATGGCGGCCACATTTATTTCAGGTTCGGGTTCTGAGTTATAAACTGTACGGAAGTCATAAGAACTGATACTTGAGGACCACTTTAGTGCTAAAAATCTAAATATGTGCTCCCAAGCTATCCTAACGAAGGCTAAAGTTAGCTAATCTAGGCTAACGTAGCATTAGCTGGGCTTATTTTGATTGTCTCTAGCATGTTTTTTAATGCAGCGCTTTCTATTGATCGTGTTATTTCACTAAACAAGGATGTAAACAGTACTTCCTGTCAATCTTGCGCCATTTTTCC
The DNA here is from genome assembly GCA_024666655.1 of Dascyllus trimaculatus. Taxonomy (NCBI): domain Eukaryota; kingdom Metazoa; phylum Chordata; class Actinopteri; family Pomacentridae; genus Dascyllus; species Dascyllus trimaculatus. The sequence continues at coordinate 3,622,999 of CM045468.1, read as the reverse complement.
AACTGTCCTGTGTTTCCATGCATAAATATATGAATATACAAATGCAGTGCAGTAGTATTGACAAAAGATACAGGTACGAACTATAAATAAGTAGTATCCTTAAGGTTTTTAGTGTGTTAGCTACCCGCTGAAGAACATAAAGTTCTATTTCTATTACACCATTACATTGCTGCTCTTTTCTTTCCTGGAATAATTCTGTCACATTTACTTTAATGAGAGAAACTCAACATTTCTCACCAGCGTTCCTAAAGCTGGGAAACCGTCAACAGCTTCCAGCCACACTGGAGCTGTCCTTTCCGACTTAAGGTTAAATAAATCACTTGTTAAAACTGATATATTTTCACATTCCTGTAACGATCTTGTGGGACTGCCGGGTGGGAAACTCGAGCCTGCCAAACCTTCCCTCCTCCTCCTCCTCCTCCTCCTCGCTGGAAAAGACGGCGTTACTGTTGAGAAATCACCCCCGCTCTCCGGGGAAATTCGCGCTGCGTTTTATCTCTTTGATTTCTTTCCCCACAACAATCCCGGCTCATTCTTTCCTTGGAAGCCAAAGCGCTGTTGTTGCTGAGAGCACCGTCAGCTCGGCCCGGCGCTCGGACTGATTTGACAAACAGCGAGCCGTGTGAGTCACAGATGAAGTTTCCCACCCTGGCGGAGCTCCGTGCCGCTTCGATTTGGCTTTAATGGACGCGGCTAAGTGTGTTTTTAGAAGTTTATTTTATGTCCTCACCTGCTCGGATGCCAGCCTCAGAATAATGGAGGTGCTGTCTCACACGCAGGCTCGTAAAACCGAGAGTTAATCAACCATCACATCGCTCAGTTCAAAGGTGCTCTCTGAACCCTCAACGTCTGTCAGCGTGACTCACAACAAGCGTCAGCGCTTCAGCAGCTGCTCAGCGTTTTCGTCTGAGCGCTGAAGGTGGAAGAAGGCTAAATTAGAGAAGTGGAGGAGCTCACGTGAAGAGGCGGGCTTTCTCCAGTGGATACTCGAAGCACATTTAGGTTTTGTGTTTGACCTGGCTTGGCTCGTTTTTCTCTGCAATATACCGCCCTGTAGCGCCATGGAAACAGAACAACCATGACTGGAACTCGTCAACATGTGCAAGTATACACAGGTGTAGGGATGCACCGATCCACATTTTTAGGGCCCGAGCACTACAGTGCAAGGACCCTATTGTTCCTGTAGTGTTTCTTTTTCTTACGCCACTTTGAACCTCAATTTGACCCCCTAAACATGCTCAAAAACTCCCCAAATTTGGCACATCCATCAGGACTGGTGAAAAATTTGATATTTTGGGGGAATTACACATATGAATGGCAAAATGACTCAATAGCGCCACCTAGAAAATTGGGCTTTAGTGGAGTTAATACGGCTAGTTTCACGTAAACTCATGAAATTTGGTACACAGGTACAGTAGCCTGAGACAAAAACATTCCTGCTTTTGAAATTTCAAAAAAGCTCCACAGCGCCCCCTAGAGCACGTGGTGCACATGCATTGGAATTTGACGAAGTCCCCCCAGGATTTGTGGCCGATCTTCACCAAATTGGCTGTGTGGCATCTGGACCCATCCAGGATGAAAAGTTATTAAAATGTCGTGGCTACATCACACGGTGTGGGCGTGGCATGGCGGCCATTTTGAACAAATTTGCCATATGGAACGAAATGGGTTTCAAAGGCGAAGGGATCCACGTAAAATCACCAAATCCACACAAATCCTCATTAATCTCAAGACCTAATATTTAATATACAATTCAGGAATGGGCGTGGTCAAACGGCTCCACAGCGCCCCCTACAAATATTCAAATACTCATATAAAATCACTGCTTTATCCTACAAACATGAAATATGGTATATACATATAGTATCCCAAGACCAACAGATTTGCACAGTCGAAATTCCAATCGGTTCTACGGCGCCCCCTAGACAAGGTTGTGTGTAGAGGAGTGCGGTGAGGAGCGAGGGCCCGTCCGACGCTGCTTGCAGCTTTAATATTATTATTATCATTACTGTTGGTTACCTCCGCTTACAAGGGAGGAGGTTATGTGATTGTCGAAATCTAAACATCTGTAGTAAAGCTCAGGGCTGGAACTCCTTTTAGCTTCTCAGCTAACTTGGTTGATACTCGGTTCTATAGTTCAGGGAGCCTCTGATAAATATCTCCTGGGTGTCAAACTATATCTGGCTGCAAGTGTTCAATCAAGCTGTGAAATACTTTGTTTTCTACAACTGATAATGGTTGGTCATCGAGGACAATGAAGTTGAGCAGCTTCTCAGTGATCCCTTTAGCTTTCACGTTGTCTGGCGGGAGTTTACCTTTTGGAGTGACTCCAGAAGTGATTCCTGCCGGCTCCTTTCGTCTTTCTGTCCCATGGCTAAAAAACTGTCGTGCTCTTTACTGTGATGCTTTTTCAAATGTTTGTGTGACGGAGTCGCCCCGTCAGAGCCCGCGGGCGAAGCACTGCCGCCGGCCTAAATCCACACACACACACATGCTTCACACTTACCTGTCATCTGTTTGATCCATTCCCCGTCCGTTCAATCTGTTTCCCGCATATTCGCCATTTATCATCCATCGCGGTGGTTTTGGGTGCACATCAGACCGCTGTTAAATCATCTTCCCTCCATTATCTTCTCGACAAACAAACTCTTCACCAGTATCACCTCCCAGTCATGACCATCCACTGTCAAACCGAGCGCAGCTGTTACTTCCTGCTTATGCTGGTGTGTGATGTCATAGTGACGTCACCGCATTGTACTGATTTTGACACAAAATTTATATTATTATTTTTCCTGGCAGTTTTGAGGCGCAGTGGTACAACTGGTCGTTTGTTTGTATTTTTCTAGAAATAATAATATGGTTGTTGTTAAAATTGTGCATTAAGGTCGAAAACACAGATTTTGTGTATTAATTCCTTTGGGGGAGGAGCCTGAGCGTTTAAAAGGAGGCCACCATGTCCCATTCAGTCAGTCTTGGTTGGAGCCTGTTGCAGGGAAGGCAACAGAGAGCCAATGATTTATGAAATTTTCTGTTGTGACTGTAAATATTGTAAATATAATATTATCGAGCACTGAACTTGTTGGTGTATATAATAAATTGCTAACATCGTATACACGTCGACTACGCCATCATTATTACGAACGACAAAGAACCCCGTCACAGTTTGATTAATTTTGTTGTATTGTAGGTCGCGACAGAGCTTCCGCCTCTCGGTACAACGGCTTTCCAAACATTGCACGTTGCTGTTTTGCTCTGCAGCGTCGCTAAGGTAAAATATTTCCACACAGCGGACATGCTACGATGAGAAGTTAGCCACAGTGCTGCTAAATGCTAGCTTGCTAGCTGGCTGCAAACTGTGGGATGGATTTCCTGAATGGAGGCGTGTCGTTGCTCCGCGTTTCATTGAGACACGCCTCCGTTCAGGAAATCCATCCCACAGTTTGCAGCCAGGTAGCAGAGCAGCAGCATGGAATCACCTGTGGAGTCCTTTCAGCAGACGTGGCTCAGGGATCAGAAATCTCTGATCTGTGAATTACGTTGGTGTCGGAGCCCGATACCGATACTGGATCGGATCGACCCCATCCCTACACAGGTGTTACCAGTACCGGAAGAAAAGTTGTGAGTGTGCAAACTTGAGATAATTTACTGCTTTTATTTTGAAATTGTTTCTAGTCTACACAGCCTGCAGTTCAGCCGAGAAGTCCTTGAATTTTTGCCAGGTGACTGTTAGTCCCAGTCAAGTCACTAATGGCTTCACTGTTGTGCCGAGGAGCGCAAAATTTTTTGGTTTTTACAGAAGCAGTTTCGAGGGAACGGTTTATTTTTGGTGGAATTTTTAAAATGAGCGACGAAGAATAAAGTATCACAACTTTCAGCTGAGATGTGGTTCAGTGTTTCCAGTGGAACAGCATAGTTTGTGGAGATTCTGGCTCTGATAAATGGTGTAATTGTACCAGCTTTTAAAGGTAAAGTCTTTAAAAAACCACCGGCACTGCTCAGGTTGAATCTGGAGCTGCTGGGAATGAAATAAAGCCACCAGGAAGAAGCTTTTTAATGCTTTAGCTGGCGTTGCTGCTGGCGTTAGACTGAACCACCATAAGCAGAAATATGAGAAATATCACTTTTTAAATCATAGAAACACCTTTACCTCACAGATAAATGTTTAGAACCACTATTTAATTAAACTTTAAAGGTGCTGCACTATCAAATGGCCGATATAATGAAGAAAAAACCTGTAAAATAAGCTTTAAGGCTCAACTATTCTGAAGATGCTCTGAAACGTGAAGCTAGATTATGGAGAACAGGTTTTAAACTGAACTCATGGTGGTTTCCTGCCTACGAAATGTATAAAAAATCACATGACGGTGGAAAAACATGCAACAGGAGCACATTATAATCAAAATACAGACAGTTTTCTAGTGTAAAAGTGAGTTGGGTTTCTATTAAAATCAACTTTTTTCCATTTCGAGGGGGTAAAAGGAGCTGCTGGGAATGAAACAAAGCCACCAGTAAAGAGCTTTCAAATGCTGTATCTGGTTTAACTGCTCCTCTACTCATTAAACTTCAATTTACAATCACAAAAAGTGCAATATTTGCATTTAAAATGTGGCCAAAATGGAAATCCTCCACGTGAAGCCTGGAGCTGGCTCGGTGCTCAGTGTTTGGGGACGTCTGAGTGGCTCACTTTACTTGTTTGGACCTTTCCGAAGACGTCACATGGAGGCTTGCGCATAATAAAATGTCCTTATCAGGCTGTCGTTGGTGTGAATAATGTCGTCGAGCAGAAAAATAATGGATTTTATGGTGATGAAGACGAACGAGCAGCGTGGTGGGCCCCGCCACAGTCCTCCCATGGGCGCGTGTGTTTGTATCGAGAGGAATTTCAACTTGTAAAAAGGCAAGAGCCACTAATGCAAAGCTAATTTGACAAAGATGGTGGGTTTAAGTGGGATTGTAACTTGATTTGCTGTTTTTATTTCTGAACACTGTCAGAAAACCAGATTATTAGAGACGACAGGAACGGGACGGTGATTAAAAACATGCAGCGCGATGCTGTTTTTTAGCTGCGTAGCTTCGCCCGTGCTTTCCTGTCGCCACAAAGTGCAAACATTTCTGGTTTGACGGCAACATTAGGCTTCAGTTCTCTTGTTAATTTCACTCCTTATCTCCACATCTGTCTCTTCCATCTAACGGTATCAACCAGCTGACGCTCTTATCGATGCTCTTCCTGTTTTTATGAGTCAAAATACGTCCGACCTGTTTCGTTATTCTTCTCTCGACAGACCTTTTGAAGAGAACTCTAAGAAATAAATTAACTAAACGTACCGCAGACGGATGTTTACAAAAAGATGAATAATTATTTCATTTTTTTTATGACCTTTATGCTCGTTTTTGTTAGATTTAACGTTTATGAGTTGTGGTTAAAGTTTATTATTGTTCTGTTACATGGATGTGAAAGTGGTATTTTACACATGTTGCATCTTAGTATTCAGGTTTGTGCTCTGGATATATTGAAAACATTAAAAGTTAGAAGCATAAAATACCATTGAACATTAGCTTAAAGCATAGCGTTACATTAAAGGAGTGAAAAAACTAGATAAAATTAAATTAAAAGACAGCATCAAAATACAGTAACATAAAAAGCCACATCAAATTACGTTAATAAAGCAAAAAACTACAATAACATAATATAAACTAAAAAATTAATAAACTAACAGCATAATATAGAATTAGATTAGGAAACAAAAATAAAATAAAATAATTCAAAAAATTAAAATTAGATTAAACATGAAGCATAAAATAATATAAACTAGATGAGATCAGATTAAAAGTCAAAGCATAAAAATTCAATAAAATAATAAAAACAACATTAAATTAGATTAAAACACAACATTAAAATTTAATAAAATAAACTAGATAATATTACATGATAAGACAAAAAAAATAAAACAACATAAAATTAAATTAAATGACAACATTAAGATTCAATTAAATAATATAAACTGGATAAAATTTAAATAAAAGAAAAAGCATTAAATTACATTAAAAATCAAAGCATAAAATTATAACAAAATAATAAATCTTCATTAAAATTAGGTTAAAACAACACTAAAATTTCATAAAATAGATGTGATAAAATTACATGAAAAGACTAGGCTTAAAAATATTAAAACAACATAAAATTAGATTAAATGACAGCATTAAGATTCAATAAAATAATACAAACTGGATAAAATTAGATTGAAAAGACAGCAGGTAAACATTTATAAAATTAAACAGCATAACATAGAATTAGATTAGAATAGAAAAACATAAAAATACAATAAAATAAAATTAAAGCATAAAATTAGATTAAAACACAGATTCAATAAAATAATGTAAACTAGATAAAATTACATTAAAGGACAACACAAAAATTAAATTAAATAATAAACACAACAAAAAATTAGATTAAGTGACAACACATAAAAAATTAACAAGATAACAGAGCATAACATAGAATTAGATTACAAAAGAAAACATAAAAATACAACAAAATAATAAAAACTAGAAAGATGCTGCAATTAGCTGCAATGCTAACATGCTAACGACAAGCTAGTGAGGAAGTAGCACACAAAGCTAACTGTGGGCTCTTCACGCTTTAAGGTTTTGCCCAATGAGCTGTTACAAGGCTGCTAGAGTGTGTGTGTGTGTGTGTGTGTGTGTGTGTGTGTTTTGTTTAAAGGCAGTTTATTAGCAGGCGTCACACGGTTTTAATTTACGGGTTTTATTAGCCGATAAACACACAGACGTGATATATTTACTCTGCCACTCCGGCTCTGTGTGTGTGTGTGTGTGTGTGTGTGTGTGTGTGTGTGTTTAAATACTTAATGAGGAAACATGAGTGCAGTCCTGTTCCTACAACAAACAGGATTAGAAAATAAGATCAAATTGCTTTTCCTTTACGTTTAAATCTATTCCTCTGCTAACAAATGCCTCGTCCTTTTATCTTTTTTTATTTTTTCCTGACTCCGTCCTCTTTGTCTTTGTTTTTCTTTCTTCTCTGAACCCCGTTCAGTGTCTTTTTCTCTTCACCACAAATTAAATAAACTGTGTGTTCATTATAATCATTAACTGTAAATGTCTGCTTTGGTCCAGCAGCACCCCCTGCAGGCCGGAGGTGCTATTACAGCCAGCGCACTTCCTCACCTTCTGTTCGTTTTTACAGCTGTCCGGGTTTAAAAAGCCCAAATTTACAGTGATTGAAGTTTAAAATTATGTCCTAGAGTTTTGCTTGTCTTATCCATTTAATTTATTAACACAGGAGGTAGGTTAACAATGGAAAAATAGAAGCAAAATGCAGCAGAAATATGAGAAATATCACTTTTTGAATCACAAAAACACCTATACCTCACACTTAAACGATGTGAATCACTATTTAAATAAACTTTAAAGGTACTGCACTATCAAATGACCTATATAATGAAGAAAAAGCACTTAACACCTGTAAAATAAGATTTTAAATTCAACTATTTGAAGCCAGCATGGTTGAAAAGTCCTGAAAATGCTCTGAAACATGGAAGTCCATTATTGAGCGCTCAACACGGCTATTAAACTGAACTCATGGTGGTTTCCTGACTACGAAATGTGTAAAAAAAATCATATTACAGTAGAAAAACATGCAACAGTAGCACATTATAATCAAAATACAAACAGTTTTCTAGTGTAAAAGTGAGTTACGTAAACATTTTTTTTCCATTTCAAGGCGGTAAAATGTTCTTCATCTTGTTCCTCTTGCTCTTGTTGTTGTTCTTCTTCTTCTTGTCTTTCTTCATGTTGTTGTTCTTCTTGTTCTTCTTTTTCTACTTGTTGTTCTTCTTGTTCTTATTCTTCTTGCTCTTCTTGTTGTTGATCTTCTTGTTCTTCTTCTTGCTCTTGTTTTCATTCTTCTTGTTCTTGCTCTTGCTGTTGTTCTTCTTGTTTATCTTCTTGTTCTCGTTCTTGTTGTTCTTTTTGCTCTTCTTGTTCTTGATGTCATGCTTGTTCTTCTTGCTCTCGTTCTTCTTGTTGTTCTTGTTTTTCTTGTTTCTCTTGTTCTTGTCGTTTTTGTTCTTCTTGTTGTTCTTTTTCTACTTGTTGTTCTTCTTGTTCTTGTTCTTCTTGCTCTTGCTGTTGTTCTTCTTCTTTATCTTCTTGATCTCATGCTTGTTTTTCTTGCTCTCGTTCTTGTTGTTGTTGTTGTTGTTGTTCTTGCTCCTCTTCTTGCTCGTCTGTTCTTCATGTTGTTGATCTTCTTGTATTTCTTGTTTCTCTTGTTGTTCTTGTCATTGTTTTTGTTGTTCTTCTTGTTCTTTTTCTACTTGTTATTCCTTTTGTTCTTGTTCTTCTTGTTCTTTTTCTACTTGTTATTCCTTTTGTTCTTGTTCTTCTTGTTCTTTTTCTACTTGTTATTCCTTTTGTTCTTGCTCTTCTTGTTCTTCTTGTTGTTGATCTTGTTCTTGTTCTTCTTGCTCTTGTTCTCATTCTTGTTGTTCTTTTTCTTGCTGTTGTTCTTCATCTTTTTCTTCTTGTTCTCATTCTTGTTGTTCTTGTTCTTCTTTTTGCTCTTCTTGTTCTTGATCTCATGCTTGTTCTTCTTTCTCTTGTTGTTGTTCTTCTTGTTCTTCTTTTTGTTCTTCTTGCTCTTGTTGTTATTGTTCTTCTTGTTGTTGTTCCTCTTCTTTCTCTTTTTGCTGTTGTTCTTCTTCTTGCTCGTCTGTTAATCTTGTTGTTGTTGTTGTTGTTGTCCCTCTTCTTGTTCTTGCTGTTGCTTTTGTTCTTGTTCTTTTTATACTTGTTCCTCTTGTTCTTGTTCTTCTTGCTCTTCTTGCTTTTGTTGTTGATCTTCTTTTTCTTCTTGATCTTGTTGTTCTTGTTCTTCTTGTTGTTCTTCTTGCTTTTGTGGTTGTTCTTCTTCTTTTTCTTCTTCTTCTTCTTTCTCTTCTTTTTGTTCTTCTTGTTGTTCTTCTTGCTATTGTTGTTGTTGTTCTTCTAGTTATTCTTGTTGTTGTTGTTCTTCTTCTTCTTCTTCTTCTTGTTCTTCATAATTAAGGATATATGTAGTTTTTGGCCAAATCAAAGTAAAATGAAGGTTGTTGGTTGAATATTCTCTGTGATAAATACTGTTAGATTTAATTACCAGCAGTGTAAAAACAGACTAAGCAGCAAATCAGGACCAAGAATTAAAACATACTTACGCATTTTCCGCATCACCAACTAAATGCAGGCAGGTTTCCATGGTAACGTACGGCTCGACAGGTTCGCAGACAGTATAGTCACTCAGAGAACAGCCTGTCCAAGAGGAGACGCTTCTTGCAGCGGATTTAAATCCCAAATCCTGAACAGAAGCTCCTCAGCATCAGTTACCGCGGTGATCTATCTGGTTAAAACACAGCCGAAAGCTTTCTGGTAGAACGTACTTCGCCAACACAATGATTCGAGTTCACCTCTCAGAAGCCTGCAGTGACTCAGAGCGAGAACAAATCCCTTGGCAGGAAGCTGGTATCGGAGGAGGAACCTGGCGTCGGGATCAAAGCTGAAAGTGAAACCAGCCGGACCACACAGCCTCGGATCGCGTTGTTATGAGTCCAGATGAAGCCTCGGATGGAGCTGACCCAAAGGTGTTACTCACCGCGGATGACGGATGGGAGGAAAACAACCGTCCCGGGCTTCTTCCACTCTGACGCATCCTATTGTTGGTCAAACAGGAAACAGCAGCTCCGCCACATCAAGAGTCTGGTTGCTGTTTGGCTCAAGTTGCTTTTAGGATCTCGTTGCCACCAAACTAGTGATTGTTTCTGGAGCGGTAACGTCATGTTGCTCACATCAGCTTTGAATTTACAGTAGCAGAGGAAGTACTCAGATCATGTACTGAAGTAGAAGTATTAAACTGTAAAAATGCTCCAGTGTGAGTAAAACAGAAAATGTATTTAAAATCAACAAAAAACATTAAAAGATCCAAGTGGGGAGCAGCTAAAAGCTAATGTTTCCTCTTCTTGTTCTTGATCTTGTTGTTGTTGATTTTTTAACATTTTATCGATAGGAGGAGGGACAGTGTGAAACGGGGTATAGAAGAGACAAAGACATGCAGCAAAGGGTCGTGAGCCGGACTCAAACTTACGACCACTGCTGGCGACCTGCGCCCCCATGGTAACGCCTTAACTCAACGACCTATACGGCAGCTCCTTCTTGTTGTTCTTCATCTTGTTCTTCTTCTTGCTCTTCTTGTTCTTCCTCTTGTTCTTCTTCTTGTTCTTGTTGTTGTTCTTCTGGTTGTTCTTCTTGCTCTTCTTGTTCTTCTTGTTCTTCTTCTTGCTCTTGTTGTTCTTCTTCTGGTTGTTCTTCTTGCTCTTGTTGTTCTTCTTGCTCTTCTTACGTTTGTTGTTGTTCTTAATTTTCTTCTTCTTGTTGTTCTTCTTGTTGTTCTTCTGCTTGTTCTTCTCGTCTTGCTCTTCTTACTTTTGTCGTTCTTAATTTTGTTCTTGTTCTTGCTCTTCTTGTTGTTCTTCTTGTTGTTGTTCTTCCTCTTATTGTTCGTCTTGCTCTTGTTGCTCTTGTTGGTCTTCTTGTTATTGTTCTTCTTGCTCTTGTTGTTCTTCTTATCGTTCTTCTTCTTGCTCTTGTTGTTGTTCTTCTTGCTCTTCTTATTGTTCTTCTTGCTCTTCTTGTTGTTCTTCTTCTTGTTTCTCTTGTTGTTCTTCCTCTTCTTATTGTTCTTCTTCTTTCTCTTGTTCTTCTTGCTCTTGTTCTTGTTGTTCTTGTTCTTCTTCTTTCTCTTGTTCTTCTTGCTCTTGTTCTTGTTGTTCTTGTTCTTCTTATTGTTCTTCTTCTTGCTCTTGTTCTTCTTCTGGTTGTTCTTCTTGCTCTTGTTGTTCTTCTTGCTCTTCTTACGTTTGTTGTTGTTCTTAATTTTCTTCTTCTTGTTGTTCTTCTGCTTGTTCTTCTCGTCTTGCTCTTCTTACTTTTGTCGTTCTTAATTTTGTTCTTGTTCTTGCTCTTCTTGTTGTTGTTCTTCTTGTTGTTGTTCTTCCTCTTATTGTTCGTCTTGCTCTTGTTGCTCTTGTTGGTCTTCTTGTTATTGTTCTTCTTGCTCTTGTTGTTCTTCTTATCGTTCTTCTTCTTGCTCTTGTTGTTGTTCTTCTTGCTCTTCTTGTTGTTCTTCTTCTTGTTTCTCTTGTTGTTCTTCCTCTTCTTGTTGTTCTTCTTCTTGTTTCTCTTGTTGTTCTTGTTCTTCTTATTGTTCTTCTTCTTTCTCTTGTTCTTCTTGCTCTTGTTCTTGTTGTTCTTGTTCTTCTTATTGTTCTTCTTCTTGCTCTTGTTGTTCTTCTTCTGGTTGTTCTTCTTGCTCTTGTTGTTCTTCTTGCTCTTCTTACGTTTGTTGTTGTTCTTAATTTTCTTCTTCTTGTTGTTCTTCTGCTTGTTCTTCTCTTCTTGCTCTTCTTACTTTTGTCGTTCTTAATTTTGTTCTTGTTCTTGCTCTTCTTGTTGTTGTTCTTCTTGTTGTTGTTCTTCCTCTTATTGTTCTTCTTGCTCTTGTTGCTCTTGTTGGTCTTCTTGTTCTTGTTGTTCTTGCTCTTGTTGGTCTTCTTATCGTTCTTCTTGCTCTTGTTGTTCTTCTTGCTCTTCTTATTGTTCTTCTTGCTCTTCTTGTTGTTCTTCTTCTTGTTCCTCTTGTTGTTCTTCCTCTTCTTGCTCTTCTTATGGTTCTTCTTTCTCTTGTTCTTCTTGCTCTTGTTCTTGTTGTTCTTGTTCTTCTTATTGTTCTTCTTCTTGCTCTTGTTGTTCTTACTTTTGTTTTGGTTGTTGTTCTTCATCGTTTTCTTATTGTTCTTCTTGCTCTTGTTGTTCTTCTTCCTCTTTTTGTTCTTCTTATTGTTCTTCTTCTTTCTCTTGTTCTTCTTCCTCTTGTTGTTCTTTCTGCTCTTCTTGTCGTTCTTCTGCTTGTTCTTCTTGCTCATACTTTTGTTGTTGTTCTTAATTTTGTTTTTCTTCTTGCTCTTGTTGTTCTTCTTACTTTTGTTTTGGTTGTTGTTCCTCATCGTGTTCTTCTTGCTCTTGTTGTTATCGTGCGTTAAAGTGTGCGTGGTGTGTGTTTAAATGCGCGCTCTTATTTTTATTCTTCATTGGGATTCCTGGAGAAACGCTCTCTCATTTTGCCCGCACTGCGTTTGTATGTACAGCTAAATGACAATAAAGGTTGATTTGATTTATTGTTCCTCTTGTTCTTCTTCTTGCTCTTGTTGTTCTTACTTTTGTTGTTGTTGTTCTTCATCTTCTTCTTTTTGCTCTTGTTGTTGTTGTTTATTTTGTTCTTCTTCATGTCCTTCATCTCGTTCTTCGTGTTCCTCTTCTTCTTTTCCTTCTTAACATGATAAGTTCCTTATATGTAGATTCTATATATGTTTTATACAACAGTGTTAATTAGTAGAAGGGCTAAAGCTGACAGATAAATGTAGTGCAATATAAAGCACCTCTTTCCCCTCCAGTAAATACTTAAATCAAGAATCACCATCAGGACTGTGTAAATCTACTTTGCAGTTTTCTATTTCAGCCACTAGAGGGATTCGTTCCACATGTCTTTCATCCCGAGGCACCAAATACAAAACAAAACCACAACGTGTCAGAAAGTCGAACCTTTATTCTTACAAAAGCATCTCAATCACTCGAGAAGAGGTTTTACTGAAACATGAGAAGCCACTAAAACTCTTCTTTCACTCTATTTTAACGGTAAAAACGTGGATTTGTTGCGTCTAAGCGTTGATTCGTTCTACTTTTCTCTCTGTTTGTCAAAAAAAGTCTAGCGAAGTGGTGAAAAAACGGACAGAAATGCACCACGCTGGGAAGGAAAGCTGCCAAGCAAACTGTTTCTCATGGCTTATTCGGACCTGTGAGGTTTGTTAGTCAGAGGTTTAAATACGGCAGCAAACAGGGTGGAAAATCACCCTGTTTACCAGCGTCTGCTAGGTCAGTTAGCTTGGCCTCGCAGCCTCTTTGGCAGGACGTTTGTTCTGCCGTAAAAATCGCATTTGTGTGGAGGTGGACTCTCAGGAGCTGTTAAAGGGTTTGGAAACAGAAACATGTGTGTCAGCAGGTGGAGCTTTTAGCATCGAGTCTGCAGAGGGACGGGAAGCGATGAAGAGCTCAAAGCTTTCCTCCACAAACTGATACATGGCTTCATTTTTGCCACGAAAGGTTTGAATTGTGCAACAACGGACATTTCGCTTTAAGAATCTGAAGGTATTTTAAGCTGAGTTTAGCTAGTTAGGATCAATAATGCTATGTTACGTCATGTTTAATGCTACTATTGCAAATTTCAGTGACTTCCAGTGAGTCTTAATTCAACCTTCAAAGGAAAACGCAGCATTTTGTTTGATTCTGTGAGTTTTTCTGTCCGATCAGATGCAAATAACCACATTAGTTGAGCGAATATTAACATAAGCAATCAGTGTTTTTGAGGTACAAAAACACCATGACAAAAAGAAATAACAACATTTCCTAAAAACACAAGTAAAGTCAGTTCAGTGTTGTTCATAAGGCAGTGGTTCCCAACTGGTCCAGCCTCAGGACCCACTATGTCTCTATTAATAACAGTCGCGACCCAAATTTTTGAAGTTTGCTCTTCCTGTTAACAAATTAAGGTGTATTTGGGTGAAGTCTCAACATATTTTGATCCAGCTTAGGGAAAATATTGGCTTATTTTTTTCCTCATTTTGGTATATTTGGACGCTTTTGCCAAGTTTTGGGCATATTTTGGCCCATGTTGACAGATTCTGAGTTCATTTTTGGCTCGTTTTAGCATAAATTTCTCCTAAAAGCTGGCAGAACCAAATCTAGAGGTTAATAGTTGGCTGCTACTGGTGTCACCACCACTAAATATCCTGCTACTGAAAGCAAACTGTGTCGTAAAAAACACGTCCTTTAAAATAAAAGACTTCATACCACTACTTTTTGCTTCTGCGACCCTCTAAAAATGGCTTCACGACCCACTTTTTGGGCCCGACCCACCAGTTGAGAACCACTGGTCTAAGGTGTGAAATGTGAAGATATTGCATGAACAAGAACGAGATGAATGGATGCAGTTTTGAAAACCGCAACAGCACTGTAGCAAAATATTAGGAAACGCACTCATAAAACAAAAAAAACAGTGTTTACAAAAGCCTTTTGTGTTTGTTGTTGTGTCTTCAAACAGAAAACATACAACAAGGTAGAAAAAAAAGTTGGCAGTTGCGCCTGGTGGTTCTGCGCTGACAGCAATAAAGGGAGTCAGGTGAGGCCAGGTGCAGACGATTGTCGGCGTGAAGCCAGAGAAGCACACGAGGTTTCAGCTTCGATCGTGGTGAGATGTTTGCGAGACGTCTTTTAACAACACGACAAAAGTGAAAGCATGCCTCTGTAACAGTTGCAGCGCGGCCACACAGTTTTATATAGAGGTTGATTTCCTGCTGCGTGTGAGATGGCGACGTAGCAGGTATGCATTTTTAAGGGGTGTTTATTAAAAAATGTGTTTTACTTGTGATAAGTTAATCTTGAATTCAGTAGTTAATTGTGTTTTTGTTGTTTGTGTTTTACAGCAACTGTTTCCTGCTGTCCTTTTTGGTTTTGTTTGTATGATTTGTTTAAGTTAGTCCGCTCTAGATGTGAGTGCGGACTAACTTCTTATATTTTTGTTTATTGTTTTGTTTGTTTATTCACTTCCCCGTTTGATGCTGGGTTTTTTTGGGGGTTTTTTTGTCTGCATTTATACTCATCGTTTAACACCACAGAAGGGGGTCAACTGTAATGAGATCAATGCATATTTTAGTCTTGCAGCAAAATATATTAATATTTAGTGCATGTGCGTGACCATCACCGGCGCCCCCTGGAGGCTAAGCTGTCATTCTTTATTGAATTTTCCTATCATGAGCCAGAGGGGGCAGTGCAGCACCTCAGTGAATTGAGGGGGAAACAAATGAAGGACAGGACGAGACAAGACGAACAGGGAGGGTACAGACGGGCAGTGCTATTTGAATCCTATAAGAGTGCTGTAAAAGGCTGCGTCATTCCCAACAACCGATCCCACATCTGAAAATTGGGAACAAATAATCAACACAGAAACGAATTGGAGACCAGAAGTCCTGACAGTAGACAGAGTTAGGACGCCAGAAGACAGGAGTAAGAGAGAAATGTATAATGATGCTGGGTATTAAATTATCCAACCTTAATCCCTCGCGGTACTGAAACCCGACTTATGTGAGATGATTATTGGTACAAGTGAACTGTCTGCAGTGCTCTTTGATGTGCAGTGGTGTTTTAGCGTGCAGTGATTTCACCTTTGGTTTATCGGGCTTAAGTGCAATAGGAATTAACGGTATAAGTAAACAGAAGCCCTTTTGGATGAACAAGATGGCGATTTTATGATGAACATTTGTACACTTTAATTCCTGGTCCTCCGTCTTATTTAATTCTTGGCCTGTAGTGCTGAGTTCAACATTTTACTTCTGTTTACTAGGAAGCGATTTCTTTTTAAATTTGGTGTTTTCTTTTTAAAAAAATGCTGAGTTTTCTGTTTTTGTCGGTACGTTTGTCGCCTCAGGGCCACCGTAGATCACCATTTATGACGTTAGATGCCTGATTTTGACATTTTTAGTCTTGAATTAAAAGAGAAAAGGTGTATTTTGATGCCTGGGTAATGAAAACGCAGGTCTGGACTGCGGAAAAACCAAATGCCAGTTTTGGTTTTTTGTAATCAAAAGGGTTTCTGATACCCCTTTTCCACCAAGCTGGGTCCAGGTCTAGTTTGGAGCCAGATCCTGACTTAGCACCAGTTCTTTGTGTTTCCACCTCCTAAGCACCGACTCCAGATTCTTAAAACTGGAGCTCAGCAAGCACCAACTCTTTGCTGGTCCAGAGCTAAGCACCGAGTACGTCAGGGGCTGGGGGCGGGGTTATGGTGACCAACCATCAACGGTGGAAAGGGACACACAAGCGCTAATTAGTGTCCTTGTTCTCCAGGACGTCCCTGGTCCCATCACACATGTATTGGAATGACTCCTGGAAGTTTACCACCAACTGTTGACCTGAAATCCGCTACAGTTGTGTCCCACCAGTGGCGTGATCACGGATGTGTCCAGGCAACAGGAGGACCTCCGCCTCACAATCAGCCTTAAGACCATCGATAGAGATAAACATAGATATTATCATCAACTTACTGCTTTTGTTTAACTGCTATGTAATGGATGCTAGCGTAGTGGTTTTATGGTGACCCAATGGCTCCAACTGGGCTCCAAACAGGTTCTTAGGAGGAACCAGATTAGAACCAACTAAGCACCAGAACTAGGACCTGGTTCTTCTTGGTGGAAAAGGGGTACTGGAGGTCAAGCCCTCATGTTACAAACAGTTATGTTTTGCTGCCATTCGGTGGCGCCAATGTGCAAAGTTGCTCAGTGCAGCTTTAGAAAATGGGCTACCTCTGAAAAATATAAACCTCCCTTCTCACATCTTTGTGGTTTCATCAAAAGCTACAAGTCCTCAACTTGAGAGCTCCTCAAGTCGACACATTCCTCATTTTTCCCCCTTCTATTCCTCGTCTCTCTTCTTCAGGGGCTCCTTGCTCTGCAGCGCCGTGTCAGAACCGACCGATTCGTCGTCGACGTCGTCGTCGTCGTCCGTCTCGTTGGTGACGTACGAGCCTTTGTGTCTGGAGAGGCACCACAGCAGCACGGCGATGATGCAGATCAGCAGCAGCAGCACTGCACTGACGATTCCTGCAAAGATAAGTGCAAATATTAGATAACGTAAGATATAAGATTTGGGTCATTCTGTGTCAACTCGGCGGCGATGGTTGTTTGACCGCCTCAGAATCTGTTGGAACTTTGTAGGGATGATCTTTGGCATATGAAACTGACAACAAACAACAACAACAAATCCTGAATTTGAGAGGTCTGAAGCGAAAAACTGATTCTTGATTGCCAGAATGTGCTGCGTCCTCTCCGTTCACCAGACACTTCTGAGCATCTCCTGATCATCTCTAGACTCTAGGACGTATACTTGAAGAGATATGGGCGTCTGAAAGTGGCACCTCGGTCAATTTCCAACTCCCGAGAGGCTTATTGAACATTTCCACTGGGTAAAAAATGAAGAAAATGTTGGGATTTCAGCCAGACGTCAAAGATCATCCCTACTAAGTGTCAACAGATGTGTTCCTCTCCTGCGTTTAATACCATCAGACATAGATTAATAAACAGAAGCTGCATTGTGTAGCTCCTACAGACCAAGCTGGAGCCACAAGAAGGCGATCATGTTTCGTCATGTTTTGGTTTCTCCACATAAATCTTGCCGCTGTACTGTTGAAACACCAAAAGGGGGCGCTGAAAGACCACAAATGACTGCCGCTACCACTCATCTTATCTGCTTATGTCACATAAAATGAGACGAAAGCATCAATCGAGGGAGTTAAAATGAGCTTTTGATTTCTCTTGAGGAAATCTGCTGATCATGTAGACAAATACTAGGTTTTGAAATGCAGAAATGGCCTCAGCATCATCCAGTTTGGACTCTTAAGCACAAATACAACCCACCTGTATGAACCGAAGTGGCATTTAAACAGCGCTTTAGTCTGGAATCGAACCACCTGCATCCTAAAATGTCACTTCAGAGGCAGCACATCTACTCAACCAGACACATTCTAGGCTTTGTTGAAGAGTAAGTGTAATTTTTCTCTTTTAATCGCTGAGCATGACGTTGTAAAGCTTGTTTTGACACTACAAACAAGCCAGTTGCAGAGTTGTGAAGCCTGGCTGCAGTTTCTATTACAGAGCTCCGTCAATGAAGGTTTAAATCAAAAATCTGAAAGCTCATTTGAGTTTAATTTCAACACTGTGAGACAGAAAACCCCTGTGGCTACGTTTCAATACCAGACATGTACTTATGGAGACCAGTTTGTGCTTTTTAGAGCAGGTTAGAGTGTTTTTTTTCTAAGCTGATCTCAGAATAGCTTCACTTTAAGGGCACATATCTCCAAAACTGATCATTTTAAGCCACTGAAATGTCGTACATTGCAAGATGAAAGCCTTAGGAGTGTTTTAAGTCTTTAATTAGGTCTGTAGGTGCTGATATGTCGGAGCAGCAAGCTGTTAAAGTTGAGTTTATTAAAGAGAAGTTCTCCCATAGGATCCCATTCATTTTAGAATTCATAAAAGTCTCATTAACATTATCATTAGCAGCTCTTCACTTCACAGCTATTTTATCTTCCGTTAAGTTGCAAGTGTGTTTTCCAAACCCTGAGCTGTTTAAGAGTTCAAACTTTCAAACTGAACCTTGGGGAGTCCTCGTACGGAGCCTGAAGTGTGCCGAAATAATCAGCAAATTAGAAACACCGCACTTAAATTATAATATTCAGTTTTTAGAAAGTAGTCTGAACACAACACAAGGCTTAAATGTCTCCACAGAGGAAATAATGTAGGTCAAGTTGGGTAAAGTCACATCCTCGCATCCTCAGTGAGGACGAAGGGGTTTTAGTTTAGCGTCGTTAAAAAGAGGAAGCAAAGAATTCAGGTCTCACCTCCGATTAAAGCTGCCAGGTCTCCATCATCTGTGTCGACGCCTGTGGAGACACAAAGAGACGTTTGACTCGATGAGACTTACTTGAATTTGACCTCCGTCCTTCAGTTTCTGCAAGCTTCTTTTAAAAGCTGCATGAGAGCCTCTGAAACAGCAAAGTGAAATGTTTTGAAATGTGTTCTTGTTCGTCTCCACGCCCACGTCGTGTCGCGGCAGCTGATTTTTTATTTTTACTTTTTCCCCGGCTGAGACTCCAACCGCTCGTGGCATTCGGCAGTCTATTTTAGTGCCCCAGCGTTTAACCGAGGCTGCTTCAACACATCACACAACACGAAAAAACAAACGATCCGACACCGAATATCTATTTCATGGTGCTGCCGTGTCTCGTTTTCCCTCACTGTTGGGCTCATTTTTCACCGCAATGTCCACAGCTTTTACCAGTACTAGAAAACAATACGGTGACTTTATATGCATAGATATTCTACTATATATACAGTGGTCCCTCGTTTATCATGAGAGTTAGGTTCCAGAACCCCCCCATGATAGACTTGTTTATACTATATATTTATTATTATTGATATATATTTTTCTATATATTTTAAGGCTTTATAAACCCTCCTCATGCTTGGGTTCGGTGCCAGAAGCCTCAGAAGGCGCCGAACGTTTGGGTGACATCGTAGGGCTTGAAATAAATTCAACACCACAGAGCAACACACTGCAGCGATCAGACGTCCCTGTCGAATGGACGAGGCCAGATGCTGAACGCTGCTGTACACGGGAGACGGAGGAGACTGATGCTACGGTCGCTGAGCCAATCAGAGCCCAGGATACAGAACACAGCGCTCTGATTGGTCGCCTCCCATCCATCAGCCAATAGCGTGCCGTGTACCATCTGACGTGGTCAAACTAGCTCAAGAGGAAGCTATGATGTACGCTACGTATTTTATTACCTCCACCAAGCAGGTTATGTGATGGTTGGCGTTGGTTTGTTTGTTTGTTTGTGTGCAAAATAACTCGAAAAGTAATGGACGGATTTGGATAAAATTTTCAGGAAATGTGTGAAATGGGACAAGGAACAAATTATAAAATTTTGGGACTGATCCGGATCACCGTCTGGATCCAGGAATATTTTTAATGTAAGTGTAACTGGGTGGACAATTAAGTGTGGTTTACTCTAAAAGCCACCAGAGGGCACTCTTGTTTTTGGGGTAACCCCCTCTGACCACGTGACATTTTGGGTCTCCACGCGACAGACAGCAACAATGACGGACTTCTCTTTCCTTCCTGAGCGACATATGCACGGTTCAGGGTTTCCCCCAGAAAACTTGCTAAGCCCGGTGGTAGAGAAGCCCACCGGCCACCCACCGTGTTTTTGTAAAAAAAAAAAAAAGGTCAAAGTTAACAGGAATTTTGAAATTATGACTATTATATGTTATTATAAGCTATTTATTAACAATACTTAAACGTAGAGTCTTATAAAAAGGCACAATCTTGAAATACGGTTTTAACAAACACAAAAAATACAATTCAAATAAATAATATCAGTTGTTTTCACTTAGGTTAAATCCTAGTGAATATTAAAACAAGCTGTTGCTGGTCACATTTAAAAGTAAAATAAACTAGAAGAACAATAGGGTCCTACGCACTGTAGTGCTCGGGCCCTAATTAACATAAATAAAAAAGTGTAAACATGGCCAAGGGGTAAAACCAGGGAACTCAGAGGCTGAACAGGTCTGCTGTGCTGTGTGACCTGATCATGGTTCAGGTTGGATCAGTGCATCAATCCGTCTGGGTTTACCATACTGGGTCTGGTAGAACCATCCGCTAAATTTAGGGTCAGCTAACCATTTTGGATAAAATCCACTAGTTGGATGTTTACCATCGCGGCTCGCAGAAGGCTGCTCCGACGACGTGCTAACATCCGTGCTAACTCCACTGGCTCTGCCTCATCATGGAGCCGCGGCTCGGTCGGCTCGCCGGGGATGAACTCCCCTTGGCCTGGAGGTGAACGAGCGGCTCATCATCTCCTCCAGTTCTCCTCCTACTTCGGAAAAAGTTCACGTATTGACCATAAAATGTCACCATTGCGGTTTCCACTGTATCGCGAGATGCTGTTAAAAGCTCTGTTTACCGTCTTTGCTATCACTGTTTTGGTGCATAAAGAAGCTTATTTAAAATAAATAAACAAGTGACGCTTAGCCTGGTGGGGGGGCAAGGAAAGCCTGGCGGCCCGCCAGGCTTATGAAGCACTGGGGGAAACCCTGACGGTTGGGCCGGCATTCTTATCTCCGGTTGTCTAAGAAGCTGGGAGGCTGTTAGGAGCTGCAGCGCTAGAGGCCGCGCCTGTTCATTAGGTCGGATGGGGTGAAGGCCGCATTGTTGGTAGGACATTTGAACTGTCTGCAATTACATTTGTATCTGTAACGTTCCATAGAAAATATGTGAATTAGGAGATTGTGTTGGGGGTGGACTGAAGCTGCTTGGCGGAGGTATGAGCTCTCTGGAGGCTTTTCTAGTTTCCATTTAATATTCTTCTTAATCCGTGATACAAAAATAGATATATCCAATTTAAAAATCTGCGATACAGTGAGTCTGCGAAAAGCTACCTTTTCTGTCTTTTTTGTCTGCATAATCTGAATTTTTGTCATGTAATTGTTGGTTGCAGCTGAGTCGCTAATGGCTTCCTGGTTGCGCCAGCGAGTGCAGAATTTTTTAATTTTGTCAGAACCTGTTCCGAGGGGATGGCTTATTTTTTGGCAAATTTTTAAATGAGACATGCAGGACAAAGTGATTTAAAAACAATGCCTATATTTCAGGCTTTGAAGGGGTTTAAAGCAGGTCATGGATGAGTAGTTCAAGGGCCTTCGGAAAGTTCAAAACGTGGTGATTCTTTCTGCTTCTACAGTTTGTGGCTCTCGTATATGATGATTTTATAAAGACAACACATGTTTCAAATTCTGTTAAATGACGTAGTTTTGGAGCTTTTTAAAAAAAAAAAAAATCCAGCTTTTGGATTTCGGTGGATTAAGCCTTAATTTAGGACAGCGTTTTATGAGATTTGGCTGCTGATTGTAAACATTTTTATGCCCTAGTGACCCCTGAAATTGCAGTTATGGTTCCCTCTCTGTTCATTTATGAAAGAGGCCTGGTCTTGTTTGCCCCATATAGCTGCACCGGGGGATCGCCAACATGGCCGCCGAATAAAATTTGACTCCTGTGATTAAAAAGTAAAAGGTTTGTCTGATTAAAGAGATAGTTTTTATTTGAGTTTATTATTTTTTTTAACGTGGAATTGTTTGTGGATGTTGATCAACGCTGTGAGCTTTAGAAATCTGAGCTTTGGGAACATGGAAGCCAAGTGTTTGATAAATATTCTACCTTTTTTTATTAGTTTAAATCACTTTTAAATCACATTTTCCAGGAATTTGACTTGTTGTTTTAGTGCCTAGTAGCAGGTATTGGGATTATAGGTCATAAAAAGTCATATAAATACTTCTAGCTTGCAGGAGTGTGCACGTTTTTCACCGGAGAACAACTTGAAATGTGCTAAATTAGCTGGGTTGCTAACAGCATAGTCTTCTGCTTCGTGACAGACGATGACAGAAACCCAGTTTACTAATACCGTAATCACTACAAGTGGATGTTGTACTGCAGAAAAACGAACATTTCATCGATGTATTGTGACTTAAACTCTGCTCCTGCTGCAGCTGCTGGTATGTGCGTGTGATTTCCAGGAGACGGGGTTGTTTATAGCCTGCGTTGGCCCTCTTCGGCCCCGCTGTGGGAACCAGGGCCAGCGGGCATGAGCGTGCCAGCCCTTATCTCCATAGCGACAGACCCCCGAGGCGTCACACTCGATCCTTCCCAAACTCCTCTCTGACTTCAGGCTGATAAGACACTCCCTGTCGAACACCTCCTGCACGGTTGCCGTCCTCAAAGCTGCCTCGTCTTTGGTTATAAATCCGTTGCAGCGTTGATCAGTGTCCCGAAACGTCTTTGTCTTTCAGCCGCATCGATCGGGAAATATCAGCGTTGACATCTTCAGTTTTGGTGGTTAGATTAGTGGATTTACTGCTTTTTCTCCAACTTGCTCTGAGTTTTCTTGCATCCCTCTTTTTAATTAGCATGTTTTAAGAGACATCTCCAATGTGTTTAAAGCTAGAAGTAAAAAGTTTCAACTAGCAGCTTAGCTTAGCTTAGCAAGGTAGCAGCACCTGCAAAGCTCACCGATTAATCTTCAGCACTTCCATTTATTCGCCTCTCACTGTGTCAGCTTTTGAAGTCGTGTTTGGAAAGGAAGCAAAGATAGAATCTATTGAAACATCTGGATCCAGTGCACTTAAAGTCGGTGCAAAAGAGTCAACAAATGTGTGTTTTTGGTTTGTGGCGCCACACGAAACTGTGATACCAAATTTAAATGATTCAAAAACCAACAAGTTTATAAAATTAAACAACTTAAGGACTAAAAAAAAATCCGTATCGCCCATCAATAAGTTTGTGAAATTAGATTTTAAAATCGTGAAAAATCATCAGTATCGTCAGCTTTGAAGTAACAAGGGTGTGTCGGCTGAAGATGCTAACTGACAGCTGTTGTAATCGAGCCAAACAGGTCAGATGTAGAATCACAAATGTGCACTACGCATACAGAATATTTATTTTTAGGGCAAAGCTAGCGGTCAAACTGTAGGCTGTAAGGAGGTGTAGTAACTCATAATGAAGATTGAGCTGGTTTTCATAGCGGGGAGGTGTGCAAAGTTTCCCTCCAGTGCGTAATAATTAGCTATTTCACAGGTTGTATATTGTTTGTCGTTTGCTTTTATACTCATACGGCTGTTTCTTGGCATCACAAAACACCGGGCTAGCTGTTTTCCCTTTGTTTTCCAGTCTTGACGCTAAGCTAAGCTAACAGTCACCTGGCGACATCTAACATCCTCACATACCTGTTGTCACTATCTTGGTCACAGCCTCAGTGTTCAGAATGCCTGCCGATGGCGTTGGAGTCCCCGGGGCTGGAGATGTGTAAGGTTCCATGCTGACGTCAACTTGTGAAGAAGTAATAGCGTCGCTGTGGGAGGTGGACAGTAAGAAGACGTTGCAATGACTAAGAATCATCCTCTTGGCAGCATAAATGACAATTCATCCGGTAGTTTCTGGGATATTTAAGTGTTGGACCGACAAACAGGTGTTGACATAGTGCCAAGATAGTTTTAATTCAAGTGTTATGCAATGAGTTTAGCAGATATTTGGATTTTAGGGCTAATTTCCTGTTAACATTCACCTCTGCGTCTAAAAAATTAGCTTCCATTTAGCTGCTATTAACTGCTGACAATTTAGCATGTGTGCTATTTTAAAGACCAGAGAATATTGCCATTCCCTGTCTTGTGCTTCTCCATAGGGTCGAGAGCTTTTTTCAACGACTCCATTAGCATTTGAGCTACCGTTTCTCGCAAGGTTTCCATCTCCGTTGCCATTGTTTGCTTGATTAGCATAGCCATGTCTTCGGATGAGTCGTTAGCTTGCTGTTGTTTGTTATCCACATGTTTCTTTGCCGTATCTTTTTGGCAGTTGGCTTTTAGCTCGTCATCAGGATTGAATTTAAGCAGTCTATGAGCTCCGTTGATCTTGATAAAAGAGGGTACTGTGTCAGCACTCATTATTATGCTGCCATCTTGCCTCATGCCTCACCATTTTTAAGCGAAATCTCGAAGCATACATGTTTTTGTCGGCCTCCAGCTGTGCTTTGAGTTTTTAATATTTTATTCATTTCATTTTACAAATCGATCGCATCAGGCAGCAACGCCTTGCGCTAAAAAAATGAGCATGCCAAACGCTGCAGTTCCTCAAATGTCCACTAGAGGGTCAGCTGCAAAAGCGAGTCGATCCCCATAGACATCCATGTTAAAAGGTCATGAATTTTCTTTAAATAAATCAGGTAAAAGCTTCTATCTACACCATGGAATCTTGAAAAATCCCACAGCTCTACTCCAAATACTTTCTGAGTTAGGAATTTTTAAAAATCTTGTTAAATTTGATAACTTCCGCATCTTTAAAGCCTCATCAGCTGCCCATTTTTCACGGGGTTTGGCTGATTTTTTTTTTTTACTGAATATCCCAGAAACCTCAAGAAAAGCTTGGAATTTGTAATCAGCAGCTTTCATTTTACAAATCGATCGCATTTGGCAGCAACGCCTTGCGCTAAAAAAATGAGCATGCCAAACGCTGCAGTTCCTCAAATGTCCACTAGAGGGCGGGCTACAAAAGCGAGTCGATCCCCATAGACGTCCATGTTAAAATGTCCAACTTCACAGCAGGAATAAACGTGTTTACGAGATGGTTTTGGTCTCTGTAGCGAAATTTCCTGCTCATAACTTTATGGGATCAAATTTTTGTATAACTCATCTGTTCAAATTGTTATGCACGACTAGCATCAGCTCCACAAACGCTACACCGCTATGCTAGGAGGAGGAGTCGCCAAGATAGTGGTTGATATACAGACTGCGGTTTACCTCTCAAGCGACAGTGCCATAGGTTAGCCACAGGAACAGGTTCATGTAGGGAGGAGGTTGGGGTGGATGGATGGGTAGCCGCTCTTTGGTCTTACTTTCTGCACGATTCTTTGTTGCTTCCCGTCTTCAGCCAATCAGTTTGTTTCGCACTTTTTGCTCAGCTGTGGTTGTTTTAAAACGTGCTGCATAACTAAAGTTGATTTGATTTGATTTGATTGAGCTGCAATGCGTAAATTTGAAATTTAGACGATAATCAAGCGACCCAAGAGTTTGAGTCCAGTCTCGTGTCCTTCTAATTTAAAGCTGACTACTCGGCTATATTTTAGGGATTAAGAAACAGGAAATTAGCTGGAAACCGACCGTCAATGCGGGTGTTTGGAATTACTTTAAGTGGTTTATAGGGAGGATAAATGATCAGCCACCTACAAAACTGTTTGGAGCAGGATCTCAAGTCTCTGCCAGGAGTTTTTTTCACAGAAATGAACAACAACCTCTCTCTTAAATCTGAGGCAACAAATGTGTCGGGATGCGCTGGACCTTGCGAAGCATCCGAGTGACCTTTTTTTTTTCTTGCAAAACAATCACCAGATTTCACCAAACAATGGAGTCTTTTAGGGGAACTTTGCGCCTTCAGCTTTTCACATACTGAACCGTACACTCTGGGGAATGAGATTAAAATGCATCCAAGTGTTTTTCTCCATAACAAGAGGCAAAAAAACCCCTCTCACAGCTGCAGAGCGTGATGCCAAAGCACAGAAACACCAGACTTTAGTTGCTAAATTATTACACTTTCATGTTTTACACATCCCTGACTCGTATTTTTATTTGCGCACGGACTGCAGCAGAAGTTTAATTGAACATATTGAACTTGTGAAATAAGAAAAGTGAACACAAGCAGGAAGATTTAGCGAGGTGTGCAGCAGCTTGTCCTGCAAAAACTGGGCAAAAAACGACAGAATGTAAAGGAAAACTCACCAGATCTGAGAGTCAGCAGGCAGCTCTGAGAGGACGAAACACAACAGAGCGTATGCTAGACAACACACACACACACACACACATAACTCATGCACACACACTTACAGATGGGTGTGGTGTCGCTCCCCAGGGTCGGGATCTGTTCCCCCTCCGGCCAATAGCGGCGCTGGCTCCACCTCTCTGATGCTAAACAGCCTGCAGATGTCTGAAAGTGTGCAGCTGACAACGCCTCTTGCATCATCTGTTAACACACACTCATGTCTCTTTGTGTGTGTGTGTGTGTGTGGTTTTGTCTCACACTCTCAGCCTCTTAACTAATGTGGATCTTTTATCCATTCCCTGAAGAAAAGCGTGTTTACCTCCCAGCGCTCGATAAGTTAGATCAGTTACGCAACCGGTCGTCCGGCTCTTGTGCAAACTGCTTTTAGTGACCTGATAATGAAAAGGGTTGGGGTTAGTCTGTTTCTGCCGTCATGCGAAGACGAGGAGGAGGAAGAAGAGGGGGAGATGTGAAATAATCACGCAGGAATTTGACGCTCGCCGTTCACGTCAGGAGCTCCGCTGACTTCAGGCCTGTTGTAATGAGCTGCTGCCTCGTTTGTAAAAAGAAAGCATCACAACAGAGTGTAGTTTGAAGAGGATAATCATTATTTAAGCTGGGGTTTCAATCTGCGAGCCATTCTGGAAATAAGCAGATGTTGTGAGGAAGTGTTCTCGTAAACACTGGGTTACAAATGATAAAACAAGTCATATTTAATTGGAAAACCCTGAAACATCACCTCTTCCGACTGACATGATCTGCTGGCGAACATGCAGAAGATGTAGCTGCAACACCCTGAAAACTAGTGCGGGGGCGCTCTGCTCCCGGTGCTCCTGCAGCACTTTGTGGAAGTCCTTCTATGGAAATGTGCCAAGCGGGTCCGTGTAGGTCGCGGCCATTTGTTTTTTTTATTTTGAGATTTCAAAATAAAAACAAAAAATAAACTGTTTCCCGTTTTTCAGTGATAATACAAAATGAAAAACGGAAAACGGGCCCTAATTCATTATCCATTATCTGTTATCTGATTTAATTAGATGTGTTTGTAAATGGAAATTAAAATTAAAATACACCCGTGGAAAACTTCACAGTGGACTTTTCACCAGCGTGGGGTTTATTTGTTCCTATGGAGGGACCTTGTGGTGCCGCTAGCTCCACTGCTAGCGCTAAATCGCTAGCGTTCGGCTGCTTTTTAAGACGTTTTGGGGAGGTTTGGAGGTTTTCTGTTCCTTTAGCTGGTGAAAAGTCCACTGTGAAATTGTGAACAATGTGAGCCAAGCAATGTTTGGACCCCACAGTGGGTCTTCATCAGGCCACGGCACACAGCAAGGTCTGCTAACAGTGAGCTAACACTGGAGCTTTAGATACCAGATCCTTCCTCATCAGAAGTCAGACGGGTCGCGGAGCCAAGCTGCAGTTCCTCTAACGTCCTCTAGAGGGACGGCTACAAAAGCGAGTCGATCCCCATAGACGTCCATGTTAAAATGTCCAACTTCACAGCAGGAATAAACGTGTTTATGAACTTCCTGTTCATAACAACCGTAGAGGGTGGAATTTTTGTATAACTCATCAGTTTAAGGGGATACCTTAAAATTTACGTACACTTAGACACCTCATGTACACAAACGGTCCGTGTCATAAAAGTGTAATAATAATGTAATACATAAAAAAAAATAACTTTCAATGCATCAGATCTTTCCAGCAGCTTCAGACCTATCCATAGATATAAAGTTAATTGTATATATATTTAATTTTTTTATGTTTTTATGGCTTTTTTTATTTTGAAAATCCCTGATTTTTTCAATGACAGAAACACAAAATATGCAATATTTCCAAAAAATGAGGTGCAGAGAGAAATATTTTTGATGAAGATATTACAGCCCTGACCGTGTCAATAATTGATAACACTATTGATTTTGATGCATTGTTATTTTTGGCACAAGGAGAGTTTTTAAAAAGAAACGTCCACTTTGCAACCTCGTGTACACAAATGGTCCGTCTCATAAAAGGTGCTATAAAATGTAATATTAATAAATATTTATTCCACTTTCACTGCATCAGATGTTTTCAAGAACTTCAGACCAATCCTTAGATATAAGAAGGGTCCCAGGTGGAAGGGGAAGCTGTAAACCCGCCTTTTACCACCAGTGAGGATTCGTGACGCAAAGGTCCGTGGCGAAATCGCAAATGCGCATCCCAGCTGAAGTCCCTGCGTTGACGACGCAACGCCACGCTAAATCCTGATTCGCCAAACGCACCTTTTAGGTTTCATGATCGCACCTCATACAGCTCTGACCTCCATGCGACTGTGCAAAACTTCAAATTAACCTTTTATATCTCATCGCAACGCTTGAAATATGAGGCGACACTGTATTTTGGTCAAGTTGCACCATGAAGATGAAAGGTGTGACTGTATATCTGAGCTACAAATATGGCTTTTATAGGAAGAATCAAGCATTATATAGACTCAGAGCCATTCTTATGATCAACAGCTGCACTTTTCAGGTCTTTGTGTTGCATTAATTTGGGTTTATTTGGTTCTAGTTGGTGCTGCACTTCAAAAAGACTCTTACGAAGCATCTGCGACCAACATGACAAACTGACCCGTAGCGATAAGAGCAACGAGTTTCTGCTTTTGAGGGATTAAAATCAGTCGGGGGAGTTTGTTTTTTTCATGGTTTCAGTCGACGTCAAGCAGAAATGTGATGTTTTAAACCACAAAAAGCATTTTCAAACCCAGGAGTTGTTCTGTTGATGAAGCTTTTTGAATATCTATCAACGTGGCAGCAGCGCTCACTCTGCTGTCAAATTGCCGTTTTCCAAGCGAGTTGATGCTTCAGAGGTGAGAAAAACAACATTTAAGTGTTTCTGTGCATAAAAAAAACCCACCCACAAACTCTCAAACTGATAATTTAATTCGTTTCACCGACATCCAAACAAACCAACAGTCCACATTTCATGATACACGTCAGACAGACTCTCCTGTTCCCCACGTCTTTAGATCTACCCATAGATTGTTTGACAGTTTGCGTTTGCTCTGAGCTAAAACGGAGTTAAACCTGCAGCCGAAGCAGGGAAGGAAGCTGGACTAAACTCAGCTACAGACACAAGATCACAACTTTTTATGATTGTTTTAGTCGAGAATTTATCATTACCTGTTTACCAGCTAGCTAAAAATGACTTTCTAAATTAAAAAAAACAGCTAGAAAACGATCCACTCCAGATAAATGAGACATGTAAAACAGACAAACCTACTAGCAACGTACAAATTTAATAAGGCGGAGTTTTATTTAACAATAAAGTTAAAGTTTTTACAGTTTAAATGTTCTAATATGACTTTCTAAATTAGCCACAGCCTCCTCTAGATAGCCGGTTGATTGTTGCGGCTGCTAACTCGCTAACTTTTTCAATTTAGCGGCCTCTTCCTCGGACTTCAAGATCTTGAATGTAGAAGAAAAAACAAATTAGAAGGTTTATTAAAAACTCTACCAGACATTTAAATTATTTTAAAACAAGGACAAACTTAACGGCTAGTTTTGCAGTCGTCTAACGAATTGCTAGCTTCAGCGGCTAAAGCAAACGGGCCCTTCTGAAGCTTTTACGAGCCAATTAATAATTTTATTGTCATGTCTAACTTGCTAGCCGATTTCATCGAGCGATAGTCAACGTGGTTTTTATTCACAAGTGTCTTTAAGGAGTTGTTTGGAGTTCATTAGCTTGTTAGCCACTTCCTCAATTTAGTAGCCGTTTAAGATTTTTAGAGCAAAATCTCGATTTTCTTGATTTGCGGCTGTCCAAGTAACTCGCTATTAAATCTATTGGCCTGGCAAAACGTTTAAAATTAAATTATGATTATGTTAAGTTTATAAATTTGATAGTCAGTTACATTTTTCAGTCCTCAGACGGACACGAAACTTGATTAACTTGTTAGCCACCTTCTCAGTTGAGCAAACATTCAAATGAACGACCACAAATCCAAAAACTAGCAGGCAGAAAAGTCAGAACAGGAGTGCTACGAGCCGTTTAAATGCTTTTAATTTGAAATCCAACCTCTAAAATAACAGCTAAGCGAGCCTAAAACTTCGACTAGCCAATTAAACGTTGTTAATAAGACACCTAATTTACTCGTCAACAAGGTTTTTCAGACACGGGTAACTTTAAGTAGTTGTTTCGCTTTCGAAGTGGCTAGTTGGGTTGATTACCTCGTTAGCCGCTTCGTCAATTTAGCGGCCATGTGAGATTCTAACTGCAAACTTTATGGTCGTGGCTGTCAGAGCAACTCCCTGTGTAATCTACGAGCCGGACAAATGGTTTAAGATCTCCGAGTTAAGTGTAGACGGACTTCCAAACCACTTCCATCGGGCCACATGCCGCCAAAGCCAATCCCAAAACCTCTGCAGACACTTTACAAAACTTCCAGCCAGCTTGATTCGTAGGAAGGGATGGACTGATTAGAAGTACAGACATAAAAACATCAACTTTACTCTCCCCGTAGGCGTTTGAAGAGAAGAACCAATTGATTGCTTCATGGTAGCCAAAGAAGGTACCCAAAGCTAGCAAACACTTGTCTGATTCTTCAAAGAACTTGAAAATGATAAAATAAATCTGCAAACTAAGAGACTATGAGAGAAATAACAAATCACTAGCCCGGTTTATGGCCGACTGAGGCCTCTAAAAGTCTTCTTAACCAGTATTTCAGCTACTTTAGCTCCTGTTCGGCTACTTTGCTAACACGCTTCATTGCCGTTTTAAGGATTTTACAAGCCGTTTAGGTGTTTAGGAACAGAAAACGAGGTTGATTTCACACAAGGCGACTACTTGACTGGAGTTTTGGCCAGCCACCAGCCAAACGCCGTTGGCTGCTGGTTGGAGTTGTGTTCCCTTCGCCCTGCGCTGCTCTGAAGGCGTCGACAGTTTGTGCGTTGCTAGGCTTCCTTTATAATTCACCGAAGCTCCCCTCTCGTCTTCCTCCTTACTCGTCCTCGTGCTCGAAGAACTCGTGGCAACAGACGGTAACCATGGAGATGAACGTCATGAACTCCTGGAAGTCGCACTCGGCGTCGCCGTCGGTGTCCAGGCTTTCCATCAGGTTGTCCAGCGCCGCCTGGTCTTTGACGTGCTGCAGGGAGGGAGGACGGGTTCAGGTCAGGACACAGGAAGCCACTGCTTGGAATACTAAAGAGACAACTCAAGCTGCGTGTCGGATTAGACGCTCAGATGCAGCTTTTCTAGCGCTCGGCCTCACCGCCATCAGATCCGGGAGCTCGTCGTGGAGCAGGTCCTTCAGCTCGCTCTTCTTCAGTTTGTGCTTGTCTCCTTCCCGCTCCGAGTATTTCTGAAACACCGCAATGATGGTGGCCATCGAGGTCTCCAGGTCGGTCATCGTCATCTGTCTTCTCACCTGAAACGTGAAAGTCGAAGGGAGGAATTCAGCAAAACCCAGCAGGACTGAGTCGCTGCTGCAAAACCGTGATCAACACTGAATTTTTAAGGGATAATTTCTGGGTTTTTTTGCGGCTTTCTTTGGTTTTTCCCATTTTAAATTGGTCCAATGTCATTTTATTCCTTTCATAAGCAGATAATCTGTTATTTTTCATTACTGATATTAAAAGAAATCAGCCCCACCGGGTTCAGTGTCACATAAAATCACAGAGACAAGTATTAATTTACAGTTTGACTTTGACTATTTACTGTTATTGTTTGATTAAATGATAATATCTAGTAAAATAATTTTAAAAAATATATTAATTTGCATGTTAACTGTGCGTAATATCCACATTAAAAATCAGTATTTTTATTATTATTTTATAAAAAAAATTACAGTTTTATGGTATTTAAATCAGCTGAAAATATAATTATTTTACAAATATTTGCTGTTATTTTCATTTTTTTAAAAGCAGTTTTTTTCTAACATTTCAGTATTTCTTTGTTAATCAATTTTTTTTTTCATTATAAATATTAAAAGAAATCAGTCGCACAGGAAGCAGTGGGAAATTAAATTAAACAAAAACAGTATTAATTTACATTTTGACCTACAAAAAATACCCAAAACTGTATTTTTATTGTTATATTTTATAAATTTAGACAGTTTTACAGCATTTAAATCAGCTGAAAATATAATTATTTGACAAATATTTCCTTTTACTTTAAAAAAAAATTTTAATATTACATTATTTCTATAATAATCTGATTTTTTTTATTTTTTTCAGAAGAGATATTCAAATCAAATTAAGCAAAAAAAGTATTTATTTGCATTTTGGCTCTTATAAAACTCAGACACGCACAAAACAATATACAAATCTGTATTTTAATAAATAATAATTTGTTCTTTTACTATGTGTGATTATAAAATGAAGTAGTTTTGTTGTATTTAGTCTAAATCTGATTTGTTTTTTACAGCTTTGTTGATTTATAGATATAAACTGCTACTGAAAACAGGTTTCAACATGATACGACACAGTTTTTTGACTTTCACACAGCATCTTTCTGTATTTAAAAGCATCTTTCAGCAGAAAAAGCAATAAAAAACAGAACGGATAAAGTCTAATGTCTCACCTAAATGCCAAACAAGCGATGTTCCTGCTGTGTGACTCTGCAAGAAGGAGAGCGAGAGAAGAAGCTGCTGTAAAACCGTGAATAAAACCTGAACTGTTGAGGATCATCCTGCAGAGAGAGACGAGCTTTTGTGGCTTTCTCATGTAAAATCGCTCTGTGCGGATTTTTTCCTTTCACACTTGGATTCATTGTAGTTTCAGATGCTAAAAGAAATGCATGACGAGGCAAAGCATTGATGCAGAGATGACTTCGCAAGTTGTATAGATACTAAAATAAAACCTCACGTTTAATAATCAACATAATATAAAGCTGGATTACAAACTTAACAAAGACATAAGAGCTCCGAGATACTTTTTAAACTTGAGCACTATTGCTTTGTTGCATTATTCGATCCCTGAATTGCAGTTTTTTAACTTTCACGCGCCTTTTTTCTGTTATTTAGTCGTAGATAAATGCAGAAGCGCAGATGTTCTCACCGTGTGGTTCGAATGCAGCAGCAGCAGGAGGAGCCGAGTATCCAGAGAGCGGAGTTCTGAGGATGCACCGAAGCCTTTATACAGCAGCCGTCTGTGGGCGTCTGCTGCTGGGAGGTGCAGGTCTGAGGTCAGCCAGCCTGCCGGTCAAACCGCCGACCAATCGGCTCGGTCCACCTCCCCTCACTCCACCGCAGCGCTGCACGAGCCAGCACCGGCTTACCGACGGGGTTTAACTGTTTGGGTCAGCAGGAACAGGAGCCTCTTCACTGACGCCGAAGATGAGATGTTCTACAGCAACATTTCTGGACCTGAAATGACCGATATGAACATGTAGGGTTGTTTTTAAAGGCCTGCAGATATTCACCATCCAGCTCTTTCAGTTGATACTTCCAGCAAGCAGCAAACATGTAAGAACATTTTCAACAATCAGTCAGATTTTAATTATATAGCAGCTTTTATACAAACTAAAAAGCAACAGACAGTATTTAAAATGATAAAAAGTCCAATTAAACAACCCCCAGAGTCAAATTATGACTGAATGAAATAAATGAAATAAAGTATCTGTTATTAAAGTAGAGACAGATAGAAAATAAATACGTGAAATAAGATAAAATAGTTAGATAAATAACTAAAATAAAATAAAATATCTATTATCAAATAGAGATAGAGACAGAAAATAAATAAATGAAGTAAAATAGATGATATAAGCTAGATAACGAAAATAAAATAAAGGAAATACAATATCTATTATTGAAATAGAGACAGAAAATAAATAAATGAAATAAAACAAGATAAAATAAACAAGATAAATAACTAAAAACAAAAGAAATAAAACAAGATAAAATAAACAAGATAAATAACTAAAAATAAATGAAATAAAATGTCTGTTATTAAGATAGAGATAAAAATAGAAAATAAATAAGTAAAATAAAATAAGATAAAATAAGTTTGATAAATAACTAAAACAAAATAAATGAAATATCTATTATTAAAATAGAGAAAGGAAATAAATAACTAAAATAAAATAAAATGTCTGTTGTTAAAATATAAAAAGAAATACATAGAGATAGAAAATAAATAAATTAAATAAGATATAATAGGCTAGATAAATAAGTAAAATAAAATAAATGAAATGGAATGTCGATTATTAAAATAGAAATAGATAGAGATAGGAAATAAGTAAATTAAATAAAAAGAAAATAAATGAAATAAATATATACAGATAGAGATAGAAAATAAATAAGTAAATGAATTTAAATAAGTAAAATAAGCTAGGTAAATAAGTGAAATAAAATAAATATAATAGAGTGTCTATTATTGAAATAAAATAAATATAATAGAGTGTCTATTATTGAAATAGAGATAGATAGAGATAGAAAATAAATAAATAAAATAAAAATAGGCTATATAAATAAAAGTAAATTAAATAAAAAATATATTATTAAAATAGAGATAGAGATAGACAATAAATTAAGCAAAATAAGCTAAAAAAATTAATTAAATAAAATGTCTATGATTAAAATACAGATAGAAATAGATAGACAATAAATATATTAAATTAAATGAGATAAAATAGGCTAGAAAAATAACAAAAATATAAAAATGAAATAAAATATCTATTATTAAAAAAGACTGATAGAGTTAGAAAATAAATAAATAAATAATATATAAAAAAACGGTAAGACATGATAAAAATGAAGTAAGAAGCTGTACATTAAACAGACTACAATAAGTAAATTACAAAATAAATATCGAAATCAATAAACAAAATTAGTCCTAAGAAGACTAATAAATGAAATCTATCAAATCAATCAATGTCCGGACTAAAAAGTCTTGAATTCCCTCAGGTCTTCTGCTGGTCCAGAGACGTGGGCCGTAATAGTTCTAGTGACCTGTTGAAGAAAGCATTTTCATTTCTGGTTTCAAGGAGGTGTTATGAAGAGTTTTGTTTCTTTACTTTCATTTTCTGTGTTGGGACTTCAGTCTTGTTTTCACTCACTGTTTGCTTTCATTTTCACTCCCCCAAACGAACTCGGCAAGGGTCAGGAGAACACCTTGGTTGGGGCTGAAATACAGTCTGTCACACCTGTGTCCACGTTACCAGGCAGATTTCTAGGAAGGAACGACGACGACGATGCCAGCTGAGAACGTTCTCATAGGTCTGCAGAGCGAGCTTGTGTGTGGAAAAATGGCCTTAAAGAGCATCAGACAAGTGGAATAAGACCAGGCGGTGCTGCAAAGTGAGGTTAAATCCATATTTTAACATATAAAAACCACCAAGACACTCATTTAAATAATTAGCAGGTCCATTTTAGTTAAACTCAGGGTGCAGGTAGCTCCTCTGTGACCTACCAAACTGCCAAAACCAGCAGACAGTTGTATTTATGACCACATATGAATAGAATTTAGCGCTAATTAGCTAATTGTAGCATGTGAATGGTCTATAACGGGCCTGCATGTGTGTCTGAGTATGTTAACATGCAACAATACCTCTAGTAATTCATTTGAACCTAGACAGTTTTCTGCTCCTTAAAACACACAGCGAACTGTTTCTTTTTCACCACCAAACACCTCCGACTGTCTCTTTGTTCGCCCCAGATCCTAAACCGTCCACCTACGTTCCCCCTTCTGATCAGATTCCGCCTCTCCTCGCTGTGTTGGTTCATCTGCCGGCCCGACAAAGGCCCGTTTCAGAGGAAGCGACCGGCCGTGCATGTTAATGAAGTGGCTCTTTTCACCGCTCGACTTGGCCAGACGTGTGCTCACAGACTCCACGCCTGCTCCGGCAAAACGGGCGCAAGCTGAAACGTCCCGACGCCAAGTTTTTACCCCCAGATGCTGTAAACAAACATTCTGGGGGGTAAATGCACGACAGATCCAGATTGATTCACCAGATTTGATTCGTTTACACGACTTTTACTGACTGTTACTTTCATTTTCTGGGAAACTGAAGCGCTATTTAGCTCAGGATTCTAACAAAAGAAATAATTCTGGGTGTTTTTTCTTTGCTCCCGTCTCATTTTTCCTCACTGCGGGCTCATTTTAAATCCTGCACCTCTATGGAAACAGAAAAACCCACATTTGTCCCACACTTGTTACCAAAACTGTAAATAATAGTGCCTCTTCATTTTGCAAATATTTCTAATTTGATTCCACGCTCTGTGTATACACTGCCTGCAGTTCAGTCGGAAAGTTCCTGAATTTTTATCATGTGACTGTTGATCTCAGCTGAGCCACTAATAACTTCACATTTGCGTGAAGGAATGCAGAATTTTTATTTTTTTACAGAATCTTTTTCGAGCAAACGCTTTATTTTTGGTGAATTTTTGAATGAGACGAAATAATACAGGACTTTTACTGTGAGTGTTCTTTACAGTGTGATATTTTTGCTTAATTGAAGCCATTTTTCCGCCACTGGAGCAATTTTAGTGGCCTCATAAATGTACGAAAAACAAAAATGCAGCATGAAATACGACAAAAAATTAAGAGTTTATTTGCAAATGTTAATTACCTCCGCCAGAGAGGTTATGTGATGGCCGACGTTGGTTTGTTTGTTTGTGTGCAAAATAACTCAAAAACTCATGGATGGATTTGGATGAAATTTTCAGGAAATGTGTGAAATGGGACAAAGAACAAATGATGAAATTTTGGGACTGATCTGGATCACCGTCTGGATCCAGGATGTTTTTTAATGTAAGTGTAACCAGGTGGACAATTAAATGCGGTTTACTCTAAAAGCCACCAGAGGGCACTCTTGTTTTTGGGGTTACCCCCTCTCACCACATGACATTTTGGGTCTCCACGCAACAGACAGCGACAGTGACGGAGTTCTCTTTCCTTCCTGAGCGACATACGCACGGTTGGGCCGGCATTCTTATCTCCGGTTGTCTAATAAGCTGGGAGGCTGTTAGGAGCTGCCGCGCTAGAGGCCGCGCCTGTTCATTAGGTTGGATGGGGTGAAGGCCGCATTGTCGGTAGGACATTTGAACTGTCTGTAATTACATTAGTATCTGTAACGTTTCATACAAAA
Source organism: Dascyllus trimaculatus (assembly GCA_024666655.1). Lineage (NCBI taxonomy): Eukaryota > Metazoa > Chordata > Actinopteri > Pomacentridae > Dascyllus > Dascyllus trimaculatus. The sequence continues at coordinate 3,585,865 of CM045468.1, read as the reverse complement.
TATGTGAATTGGGAGATTGTGTTGGGGGTGGACTGAAGCTCCTTGGCGGAGGTATGAGCTCTCTGAGAGCTTTTCTTGTTTTCTTAAGTCCTCGTATTGTTGTTGAGTATAATAAAGTAAAAAAGAAAGCAGAAATCATGAAGATAAGCAGCAGAATTAAAGATTTAAGACTCTTGAGATCACTCTTACACCTGTAAAGTTGCACTCTACGTGTAGAGTTTTAGCTTTTTGCATTAATAATGTGCATTTTATCTTGCTGCAGCCTCGACACTGACGTCTTTAAAACCTGACTTTTCTGCAGAGTCAACCTCCACCGTGATGATCTTCGGAGCAGGTGTGTGTCGTGTTCATATCCCGGGTCAATCATCTCCACAATGCGCCGGATTCCTGCGTCGCCCCCGCCGACCCCTGACCCCCCTCCGCTCCGTGGTGTCGGAGAACAGAGCGTCTATTCCGTGATGAGAGCGCGTCTTTGTTGGGAGATAAATACACTCCTCACGCGGACGTCCACAGGCGGTGCCATTGTTCGCCTCGGACACTGAAACGTCTGTGCAGAGGCAGAAGCAGAGTTACTGGAAGCTGGAGTCACACGGCCGGACGACACTTATCATCTCCATGTTCAAATTAAGATGTGGACCGCGATCCAAATTATTATGCAAATTATATGTAAGAGTCATAAAGATTTCAATTAAAACTGCAAGCAGCATCGAACGGGTCCTCGCTCCCCCCGCACCACTGATGTGAATTTCAAGTGTACAGATCTGTTTGTCTCGATCGACTATACATGTGTACCAAATTTCATGTTTGTCGGATAAAACAGTGATTTTATATTAGTATTTCAATATTTGTAGGGGGCGCTGTGGAGCCTTTTGACCACGCCCATTCCTGAATTGTATATTGAACGTTAGTTTTTGAGATTAATGAGGATTTGTGTGGATTTGGTGATTTTACGTGGATCCCTTCACCTCTGAAACCCATTTCGTTCCACATGGCGAATTTGCTCAAAATGGCCGCCATGCCACGCCCACACCGTGTGACGCAGCCACGAGATTTTAATGACTTTTAATCCTGGATGGGTCCAGATGCCACACAGCCAATTTGGTACAGATCGGCCAAAAATCCTGGGAGGAGTTCGTTAAATTCCAATGTCTGTGCACCACGTGCTGTAGGGGGCGCCGTTGAGCTTTTTTGAAATTTTAAAAGCAGGATTGTTTTTGTCTCGGGCTACTGTACCTGTGTACCAAATTTCATGAGTTTATGTGAAACTAGCCGTATTAACTCCACTAAAGCCCAATTTTCAAGGTGGCGCTGTTGAGTCATTTTGCCATTCAAATGCCATCCCGTTTTTTTCAGTGATAATACAAAATGAAAAACAGAAAACGGGCCCTAATTCATCATCCATTATCCATTATCCGTTATCCGATTTAATTAGATGTGTTTGTAAATGGAAATTAAAATTAAAATACACCCGTGGAAAACTTATTTCTTTAGCTAGCTCCGCTAAATAGCGATTTAGCGCTAGCAGCGGCGCCAGCACAAAATCACTAGCTCTGCTGCTAGCGCTAAATCGCTAGAGTAACAGGAAAAAAAACAGCAAAGCTAAAGCAACAGAAAACCTCCAAACCTCCCCAAAAACGTCCCGAAAAGCAGCCGAACGCTAGCGATTTAGCGCTAGTGGCAGAGCTAGCGGCACCACAAGGTCGCTCCAAAGGGACAAATAAACCCCACGCTGGTGAAAAGTCCACTGTGAAATAGTGAACAATGTGAGCCAAGCAAAGTTTGGACCCCACAGTGGGTCTTCATCAGGCCACGGCACACAGCAAGGTCTGCTAACAGTGAGCTAACACTGGAGCTTTAGATACCAGATCCTTCCTCATCACAAGTCAGACGGGTCACGGAGCCAAAACCAACAGGAAGTAGAGAAATAAGTTTTCCACGGGTGTATTTTAATTTTAATTTCCATTGACAAACACATCTAATTAAATCGGATAACGGATAATGGATAATGAATTAGGGCCCGTTTTCCATTTTTCATTTTGTATTATCACTGAAAAAAACAGGAAACGGTTTATTTTTCGTTTTTATTTTGAAATCTATGTTTTGTTCCACATTTTCCACTTTTAAACAATGTTGGTCACAGGAAATATCAGTGGGTCAGTTGAATGTGGTAGTGATGGTTAAATTAGCAGTTAGTATTAGCATTTAGCAGCTAGCTAAATGGTAGCATCGACGCTGGTCACTACCTGGAGCATCTCCTAAACGGGCCTGAGATAGCTAAACGTGGCAGTGCTGGTTGAATTAGCAGTTAGCATTAGCATTTAGCAGCTAGCTAAATGGTAGCATCAGCATGTGTCACTACCTGGAGCATCTCCTAAACAGGCCTTAGTTAGCTGAACGTGGCAGTGCTGGTTGGATTAGCATTACCTACCATTAGCACTGGTAGGTATAGAGAGAGATTAGGGATCCTTGGTCCTTCACTGAGGATGAATCCTTTTTATTTGAGTACAAGTGTCTTGAGTTTAAATTCAGTCACATTAAAGTATAAGAAAACACCTTAAACATTACTAAAAATTTGTCCTCATGATGGTAAAATTCAGATGAAGTGTTGAAACCAGCATTCAGACTGATTCTTTTCCAGTTTCGTCCTCGGAGCCAAACTCTTCCTGACATTTCGTGACCAGCGTCTCCTTCTTCTTCGCTGTCGTGTCTTTTTCAGCATTCTTCCTCCCGGGAGACGGCCGTCCTCAAACAGCCGAGGCGTCCTCGGAGCCGGCCAAGCTCCCCGAGCTGAGCCGTCTCCGTGGCAACCGGTCAGCACCTCCTGCAGGGCTGGAAAAAGGTTCTCCGGGCCGCTGAGTCACCACCTGGCAGCTGAACGCGACCCTGAGATCAACAGACAGAGTGAGGCTGCTGCTGTTTGGGGTTCGTTTAGGAAGAGTTCTGGTTGGTTCTGGTTTATTTGATTGTTTTCTACTTTCAGATGAGTTCACTGCCTTAATGCTGCGACCTCTGACCTCTTCAATATATAAAAAACAAGACCTCGACTCTGGAAGGAACATACAGTAAAAAATCAGACATAAAAGGACCTGTCATGTTACTGACTGACCACTAGAGGGCAGCACAGTGTCAGGCACAAATCAGGACCTCACATTAAGCTGAACGGCCTCATTATGAACCAAAACAGTCAAGCTGTTGGAGTTTTCTGACTTTATCATTTAGCCATTTTGCACCTTTGTAAGGTCATAAGTGCATTTCTGGGGTCCTTTTTCATTATTTAAAGGTCGTTTTGTGTTTTTATACAGTCATTTGTGCATTTTTTTGTAGCCATTTTATGTCTTTTGTGGGTCATTTTGTGTTTTTGTGCAATCATAAATGCATTTCTGGGATCTTTTTGTTTTATTTGAAGGTCATTTTGTGTTTTTGGGGCCATTTATGCATTTTTTGGGGTCATTTTGTGTTTTTGTGCAGCTATTTTCTCCCCTTTGAGGTCATTTGTGCCTTTTTTGTGGTAACTTTGTGTCTTTTGTGGTTCGTTTTGTGTTTTTATGCAGTCATAAGTGCATTTCTGGGGTCCTTTTGCTTTATTTCAGGGTAATTTTGTGTCATTTGTGCAGTTTTGGGGCCATTTTGTGTTGTTTGTGGGTCATTTTGTGTTTTCAGGCAGTCATTTGTGAGTTTTTTGGGGTCATTTTGTGTCTTTTGTGGTTGGTTTTGTGTTTTTATGCAGTCATAAGTGCCTTTTTGGGGTGCATTGTGTTTTTGTGGGTCATTTTGTGTCTTTGTAGGGTCATAAGTGCATTTCTGGGGTCCTTTTTCATTATTTAAAGGTCATTTTGTGTTTTTATACAGTCATTTGTGCATTTTCTGTAGCCATTTTGTGCCTTTTGTATGGTTATTTTGTGTTTTTGTGCAGTCATAAGTGCATTTTTTGGGGTCATTTTGTGTTTTTGTGCGGCAAATATTTCCCCTTTGAGGTTATTTGTGTCTTTTGTGGGTCATTTTGTGTCTTTATTCAGTCATAAGTAAATTTTTTAGGATCACATTGTGTTTTTGGTGTCATTTTGTGTTTTCACGCAGTCATTTGTGAGTTTTTTGGGGTCATTTTGTGTCCTTTGTGGTTCGTTTTGTGTTTTTATGCAGTCATAAGAGCATTTCTGGACTCCGTTTGCATTATTTGAAGATCATTTTGTGTTTTTGTGCAGTCATTTATGCATTTTTTTGGGGTCATTTTGTGTCTTTTGTGGTTGGTTTTGTGTTTTTATGCAGTCATAAGTGCATTTCTGGGGTTGTTTTGCTTTATTTCAGGCTAATTTTGTGTCATTTGTGCAGTTTTGGGGCCACTTTGTGTTATTTGTGGGTCATTTTGTGTTTTCAAGCAGTCATTTGTGAGTTTTTTGGGGTCATTTTGTGTCTTTTGTGGTTGGTTTTGTGTTTTTATGCAGTCATAAGAGCATTTCTGGGGTTCTTTTCCTTTATTTCAGGGTAATTTGGTTTCATTTGTGCAGTTTTGGGGCCATTTTGTGTCTTTGTGCAGTTATTTTGTGTTTTTGTGCAGTCATAAGTGCATTTCTGGGGTCCTTTTGCTATATTTCGGGGTAATTTTGTGTCATTTGTGGGTCATTTTGTGTTTTTGTGCGGCTAATTTCTCCCCTTCGAGGTCATTTGTGCCTTTTCTGGGTACCTTTTTGCCTCCTTGTAGTTAAAGGTGGGTAAAAAGGCTTCATTATGAACCAGAACACAGTGAAATTTGTGTAATTTCTGACTAAAAGTAGCAGATAGTCTTTAGGGATCTGTTTTGGTAAGGTGACCTCTATTATCTGAACCATCAGGGGGTTTAATCTCTGATCGATCAGGTGTATTGATGAGTAGTCGTCCTTCAGTCTGAACCTCTTTAGGACCAGTTTGGGCCTTTGTGAGGTCAGTTTCAGGGTTTTAACGTGTCAGAAATAAAGAGTCGTGCTCAGCTTTATATCAAAATCCTTTACTGGTATCACAAAAATCCAGATCATAAAAAAAATCGACATGAGAGTCAGTTTAAGTGAGATTACCATGACGGAGTAGAAAACCGATGCGTACAGATCAAAAGTGCAGAAGTGCTCCAGGACCACGCCACAATAAATAATCATATGTACATCCTCACAGTTTGAACACACACACACACACACACACACACACACACACACACACACGTCGAGGCTCAGCTGCTGGAGATAAAAATGTGCCACGAAACCGTTCAGAGTTTTATAAAACCGGCCAGTAACGGGGCGCTGCTGGTCATACTGGTGCAGGAGGGAGGAGGCTCTGCTGGTGGTGGTTGATCTGGTGGCTCCAGACCAGGAAAAAACCCAAGATAAAGGAAGAAGTGAAGGCAGTTTAAAGGAACACTCCACCTAAAATCCTCAAAGTGGGGAAATAATTGGATTTAAAGCTGCTACGGAGGATTTCTTTCAGCACAAATGATGATATTTGACTTTTAAAATGTGAACATCTGCAGGTTTAATGTGACAGTAGATGAAATATCTTCCGCTGTGATGGAATTATTGACATTTTACTGAACAAACTGCTCATAAAGCAACAAAGAGCATGATTTCTAATGAGAATAATCATCTGCAGAGCTAAAATCCAACACTTTAATGTGTTAAATCCCCTCCTCACAGCCAAAATCCTTCACACTGGCTCATTTTCTGTCTTTGTGTGACTTCAGCTGCTCCCCATATAAACGCATTTAAACGTTATGTTTGTGTTTACCTCGATTCATTCATAATTAAGGAATTATTTAAGAAAAAGCTGACAAAAATAGCGAATTGCAGCCTCTTCAATTTGAATTATTTCTGGTTTCGTTCCTCCTCTGTGACAGTAAACTGTAAATACTTTTCACCATTTTCCAGACCAACTGACTAATCAGTTGATCAACTGACGGATTGTTCAACCATGGAAGTGATTGATTTTAAGTTTCCTGACCCCTAATTATTTTATTCATTTGATTAACAAAATTCATGTGCCATTTTTCTTGGTTTTACTATCCTTGAATGTGTCGTTTTCAGCTCTGCCAGTCATCTGCGAGCATAAAAGGTGTTATTGGGATGAAGTTTAACTGATAAATTGGTGGTAACCGGTGGTAACGGAGGCCTTTACGCATGATTTTCATGCAAAATCTGGAAGAAAACAGTGAGAAAAGTAAGTCCAGCTTAAGTCCAGCTTGCTAGTTTTGTCCACTGTGAAGCTTCGTCCTGCACAGCACTTTAAATATAGTGGAGATAAACCTGGTCTGATAGTTGAGCTAAAAAAACCTTTTTCCCTGAATTTGTACCAAATCTGTACCATTTTAAATAATGCTCCACCATGGATGACATACAGAGGTTGTTTGGTCCGTGTACGTCGCGGCCATTCGTTTTTTTATTTTGAGATTTCAAAATAAAACCGAAAAATAAACCGTTTCCCTTTTTTTCAGTGGTAATACAAAATGAAAAACAGAAAACAGGCCGTAATTCATTATCCATTATCTGATTTAATTAGATGTGTTTGTAAATGGAAATTAAAATTAAAATACACCCGTGGAAAACTTATTTCTCTATTTCCTGTTGGTTTTGGCTCCATGACCCGTCTGACTTCTGAAGGGGAGCTAGTGATTTAGCTTCCTGGCAAAGCTAAAGTAACAGAAAACCTCCAAACCTCCCCAAAAACGTCCCGAAAAGCAGCCGAACGCTAGCAATTTAGCGCTAGCGACAGAGCTAGCGGCACCACAAGGTCCCTCCAAAAGGACAAATAAACCCCACGCTGGTGAAAAGTCCACTGTGAAATAGTGAACAATGTGAGCCAAGCAACGTTTGGACCCCACAGTGGGTCTTCATCAGGCCACGGCACACAGCAAGGTCTGCTAACAGTGAGCTAACACTGGAGCTTTAGATACCAGATCCTTCCTCATCACAAGTCAGACGGGTCACGGAGCCAAAACCAACAGGAAGTAGAGAAATAAGTTTTCCACGGGTGTATTTTAATTTTAATTTCCATTTACAAACACATCTAATTAAATCGGATAATGGATAATGGATAATGAATTAGGGCCCGTTTTCTAGTTTTCATTTTGTATTATCACTGAAAAAAACAGGAAACGGTTTATTTTTCGCTTTTATTTTGAAATCTCAAAATAAGAAAACGAATGGCTGCCACGTACACGGACCTTGTTCGTAGGCATTTCTATTTCTGCTGCTGGTGTAAAGAGCCGCCTTCAAGACTGATTTTCAGTGGAGTATTCCTTTAAAAGTACAAACACCAGGTCTGTCGTCATCCAGAGTGTTTTGACTGCTTTCCCATTTTCCCAGAGTCCACCTGAGAGGTTACTTCCTGGTGTCACAGCACCGTGCAGGCGCCGGATCGAGGCCCTCTGGCTCCGGATCGCTGCAGAGCTCCACCTTGTTGGGTCCCGGCGGTCGCTGGAGATGGAGGCTCCCCCTGGACGCCTCCGTCCCCGCCGACGGGCGCCTCCGCTGGGGTCGGATCCCCGTCGTCCGCCTGCTTCGACCTGGAGGAGGACAGTCGTCTGAAGAGAGAGAGCTGGGAGGAAAGAGGAGGTTTGGCAGTGAGTCTGGTGGTTTCCTGTTTGTTTTCTAGAGCCTTGATTGTTGATGCTGAGGTTTAAGGGGTTAGAAATTCCAGTGCCAATGTCTTACGTTGTTGTGTCGACTCCTTTGGCGTTTATTTTGCTTTTTTAGTCTCCCTTTGTGGTCACTTCCAGGTTTTTCTAGGTTTATATCATGTGTCTGGGCTTAATTTCTTACCTCTCGTGGCCTTTTTGCATCTTTTCGGGGTCATTTCCTTTTGTTTGTGTGCGTTTTGTGGTTGTTTTGTGTCTCTGTGGGGCAATTTAGCGCTTTCTTGGGTTACTGTTTCATCTTTTCATGGTTTATTTTGTTTTTGTGGGGGTTTTCTCTCGTGTCTGTGGCCACCGTTGGTCTTTTCGTGGTCATTTTATTTCTTTCTGAGGCTGTGTTGTCAGGGCTTCTTGGCTGTTTTGTGTCTTTAGTTGTTGTTTTGCAGCTTTTTGTGCATCCCTTTGAGTCTTTTCTTTCTGTGGCCATAGAGTCTTCTGCATCTGTGGTCATTTTGCCTGTTTTTGGAATAATTTTGCACCTTTTGTTGGCCATTGGTGTCATTTTGTCTTCATTTTGCATCTTTTTGTGTCTTAAGTGGTTGTGTCGGCTCCTTTAGTGTTCATTTTACTGTTTTTTTAGTATCCCTTCGTGGTCATTTCCAGGTTTTTCTAGGTTTATATCGTGTGTCTGGGGATTATTGTTATCTCTTTTGGTCATTTTGCATCTATTTATGGTCATTTAGCGCTTTCTTCAAGGTTTATTTTGTTTTTTGGGGGGGTAATTTTGCATTTCTTTGGAGTAATTTGTGTCTGTGGCCACCGTTAGTCTTTTTGCGGTCATTATGCATGTTTTAGGGATAACTTTGAACCTCTTTAGGGCCATTTTGTGCCTTTGTGGAGTCAATTTCAGTCCAGATTCAAGACGACAAGCGTGTTTTTTGCAGTTTTTAATGTGTCAAAAGAAAGAGTCATGTTCAGCTTTATGTCAAAACTCTTTGATTTAATGAAAATTCTTTAATTTCCATTTCTAAATTCTTTAATTTCCATTTCTAAAGCATCCCCAGCATCTTTCTCTGCATTATGTTTTGTAAAGAAAAGTTTTCATATTAATATCTGGTAACATATGAGTGATAGGCCAACATCAGCTAACTGATTTATCGCTCGGACTTTACCATTTTTCTACAGTTTTTTGTAATCTCAATATGAATGCCCCCCATCAAGTTTGTTCTTTGCTCTTGGTCCAATCCAATCCATTCAACATTTACTTTCTGTTGATGCCATTTTCCTGGATAATACACACTTGAAGTTCTGTAGATTAGCCGTAGTGCCAGGTGGAGCCTTTGACTGCATTGTTGGGGTTTAGCTAGTAAAGAAGCACCATGACAAAGTCTTCAGTGAGGCTTAATGACCTCCGGCCTCCTGATGACCTAAGACAGTGCTCCTTTGTTACAGTGGAATATCTTACAGCTGATTTTGAAGCTTTTTCTCCCATTATTCTGCATGAAAACAGACGTAAACAAAGAATTGGCTGTAAGTTTTAGCGATTTATGTATATAGTGATTTTACATCCCTTGTTTGCAGCACGAAACCTTGATCATACTCTCTTGTGGATGCACACACAGAGATATACAGTTGTGTGCGAAAGTCAGGGCACCCCTTTAAAAACAGCATATTTTATATATTAAAAAAATAATATCCATATTTATAGTCTCTCTGGGATATGGGAAAAAAAGACAATATTATCAGGAAACATTAATGCATAGTTACATTTTATTTTATAACTTGAACAAAATTACAAAAACAAAAAACATCATTTTGGCCTGTGCAAAAGTCGGGGCACCCTGAGAGTTTCAATGTGTCAGATTCTTTTAACAAATTCAGACCTTTACCAGCTCATTAGTCCTGAAGCATGTGTCAACAATTGTCATTAGGGAGCGCCAGCTGGTGTGTATTTCAGGGTTTCTTAAATATGGCGACTCCACAAACCTGTGCAAACAACAGCAATCATGGGTTCCTCTAAGAAGCTAAGTAAGACAGAAAAAATGAAAGTTATTGATGCCCACAATGCCGGGGAGGGCTACAAGAAGATAGCAAAACGTTTTCAGCTTGCAGTTTCCACAGTGCGAGGTATAATTAAGAGATGGCAGGTGAGGGGAACTGTGGAGGTCAAGATGAGATCTGGAAGACCAAGGAAACTCTCGGACAGAACAGCTCGTAGGCTGGTCAGAAAGGTAAATCAAAACCCACATTTGACGTCAAAAGACCTGCAGGAAGATTTAGCAGACTCAGGAGTGGTAGTGCACCCGTCCACTGTGCGGCGATACTTGCACAAACAAGACCTTCATGGAAGAGTCTGCAGAAGAAAACCTTACCTCCGTCCTCATCATAAAATACAACGTCAAAAATATGCAACAGAACATGTACAGAAGCCTGATGACTTTTGGAAACAAGTGCTGTGGACTGATGAAGTTAAAATAGAACTCTTTGGCCACAATAAGCAAAGGTATGTTTGGAGAAAAAAGGAGCAGCATTTCATGAAAAGAACACCTTGCCAACTGTTAAATATGGGGGTGGATCCATCATGCTTTGGGGTTGTGTTGCAGCCAGTGGGACAGGAAGCATTGCTCGGGTGGAGGGAAGAATGGATTCCATTAAATACCAGCAAATTCTGGAGGCAAATATCACAGCATCTGTAAAAAAGCTGAAGCTGAAAAGAGGATGGCTTCTACAACAGGATAATGATCCAAAACATACTTCAAAATCCACCATGGACTACCTCAAGAAACGCAAGCTGAAGGTTTTGGAATGGCCTTCACAGTCTCCAGACTTAAACATAATTGAAAATCTGTGGGTAGATCTTAAAAGAGCTGTGCATGCAAGACGACCCAAGAATATTGCAGAACTGGAAGCCTTTTGCAAGGAAGAATGGGGGAAAATCCCAAATGATAGAATCCAGAGACTTGTCGTTGGCTATAAAAAGCGTTTAGAAGCTGTGATATCTGCCAGAGGGGGTCTTACTAAGTACTGAAGGTACTGACGCTGTAGGGTGCCCCGACTTTTGCACAGGCCAAAATGATGTTTTTTGTTTTTGTAATTTTGTTCAAGTTATAAAATAAAATGTAACTATGCATTAATGTTTCCTGATAATATTGCCTTTTTTTCCCATATCCCAGAGAGACTATAAATATGGATATTAATTTTTTAATATATAAAATATGCTGTTTTTAAAGGGGTGCCCTGACTTTCGCACACAACTGTAGCTGCTGTTATTATGCTACTTTCTAGTCTGCTCAGAGGACTGTGTTCCATGCATGCTCGGTAGCTTAGCAGCTAGCATTTTTAGTATTAGCAACTCTTGTGAATGCTAGAAAAAATGTTCGAAAACATTGATTTCAAGTTATTTTTTCATTTTTACCAAATAAGTAATCATAGAAATTCAACAGTCGTTTTAATTTTTTTGATCTCTACGATAGTCAGTCCCTCCAGGAATTTGCGATGTTACGCAAATTCAACCAATCTCCATGAATTCTGCGTGACCTTGCAATTTCGTCCAATCACCGCGACGTTTCCGCAATTTGGTCCCGCCTCCCGTGAGTTCCACCAATCACAGCAGTCCCCAGTAATGCACGTACGTCACCGGATTCACTTCCTTGTTTATGGTTTGAAGATGCAGATGCAACAAAAACTACTGCAGAACAATTCCCTGATGTTCTTCACCAAAGCGGAGCTAAACTGTTTTCACCCCGTGGAATATTGAGGTGGAACACAAACCAAAACCATCCACTGACAAACACTTTTCTACCGTAAACATATCAGGAGAATGGGTGAAACCAGCGGACCACAGACCAGACAAACCACCGTGATGAAGCTGTTGCATCCAGATCTGTGGCAGCACTGAAACAATGAAGGTCAGTTAGATTCATTAACTCCCGCAATTTTATCGCAACAAATACGCTTCACACATCGCAACTTTCGTCGCAATTTTTTCGAAAAGCTGCCGCGAATTCAGGCATTTTAGGAGCAACAATCTGGAAAAACACCCGTGAAATTCTAGAGGGACGTTCGGAGTTGTTCTACCTTTTTGTTGGAGCCTGATTGGGATTTGGAGTTGCCGTCTGCCGTCCCGTTGGCTGGTTTGGTGCCGTCGTCCGTCTTTTCTTCACCGGTAGCTTCGGGCTGCTCACTGATTTCAGCTGCTGTTGACGTCAGACATCATTATTCCCCGTCTCGTCCTTCTCAGAATCAAGTTTCTACACATCATTTAGCAGATTATGAATGAAACAAGTCACCTTTCTGCTCTCCATCCGGTACAGACTCTTCTTTCAGCTCTTCCGGCTGCAGGTAAGATCGCGTGTTACATGTTAGCGCCAACACGCTTACTTTTAAACAACACATTTTCTATTCAACGATGCATATTTACAGAATTCTGAGTCTCCTCCGCTGATTTCTCTGTCGAGGATGCAGACGTGTCGTTCTCCACTTCCTCTACTTCTTCCTCCTCATCAGCATCCTCCTCCTCTTCTTCCTCTTCTTCTTCCTCGCCTTTACTCCACGTCAAATCCTGGTGAAAAGTTAAAGGTTTCACGAAGGCATAACAAGGACTAATTGAGTTACTACAACCTAAGGAGGCAGGTTTTCTTAAAAGGAATGAGGTGTAAAATAAAGAAGAGAAGTAGCGCAAAAAAACTACAAAAGTATTCTTTTATCTGCATGAAAACAGAAGCTCTTAGACTTAAATTACCTGACTACAGCAGGGAGTGATGGGAAGGAAGTACAGCACGAAAAGGACTGAAAAACGAGCCAAACCTGATCCTGAAAACCCCCAAACACTCCTCCTGCAGCTTCACATTTCTGGAAGGGTTAGTTTTACATGACGGCTTTTCTTCTCTTCTGTCTCTGGTTGCAGCTTCTCCGGTCTGAGGATCTGTTTCGCATAAATTCTTCTAAGTTTGATGCACAAAGATCAGTTTTTATGGGTTTAATCAACGAGTGGAGAGAGGCTTTAATGCTCGGCGTGCTTCTCTTGTCTTAACAACTAATGCAAGGCGACATACTAATAAGTACAGAGCAGAGAAACTTTTCTTATTACTTTTCCTTCTTGGTTTTTCCTCCATATTCTCCACTGTACTCTGATTCTTCTGCCGTTCATTTGTATGTAGTAGTCCAGCACTCCAGCTTTTAGGTGCAGCGTGTTGTTGTAGTTGATCACACTACTGGGTTTTGTTTTGCTGTTTCTGGCTTCAGATGCAATTATGATGTTTTTTGCACTATGAAGGAACGTTCACGTGTTTCCTAAATAAGAAGCTCATTAGTGCAGTCGAGGATGTTGAATGAAATTATGGGATGTTTTGAGGCGCAACTTATCTACCTGTTCACAAGAACACTTTCTTGTGAGTATTCATGCATGTTTACAGCTCTGTTTATCTACATGCCATCCTATTTTAGGCGGATTACATACTAGCAGCGTTTGATTGTTTATTCAGTTTGTCTCTGGAGATTTTCTTCGCAGATGACACGACTCAATTTTCCAAAGAAAAACAAACAAAACTCCCTTTCCTTGAAGCATTATTTCAGATAGGATAGCTGATTAATTGATTTGTCAGTAGATATAAAAACTGATCAAAAAGTCCACGTTTGTTGTTGTTTTTTTGTCTTTTGGCGATTTTCTTTGCAGATGACATGACTCAATTTTCCACAGAAAAACAAATAAAACTCATTTCCCTTGCAGCATTATTTCAGTTGGATAGTTGATTAATTGATAAGCCAGTTGATTTTAAAAACTGATCAAAAATTCTAAGTTTGACTTTGCTCTTTCGTGTGTTTTGGCGATTTTCTTCGCAGATGACACGACTCAATTTTCCACAGAAAAACAAATAAAACTCCTTTCCCTTGCAGCATTATTTCAGAAAGGATAGCTGATCATTTGATTAGTCAGTGGATATAAAAACTGATCAAAAATTCAAAGTCTGACTTTGTTCTTTTGTGTGTTTTGGCAATTTTCTTCGCAGATGACACGACTTAATTTTCCACAGAAAAATGATTTTACGATGTTTTTTTCTGTAACGTTAAGAAAAACTGCTAATATCACTGCTACAGCCTATAAGTGTCTTCCATATTCAATATGTTTATATGCTCTGATGTCCTGCAAAAACAGGCAGTAATTCTTCTCTACAGGCACAAACATTAATCTCAAATTGATTTCATACTTTGAAAACAACACAAAAATGACCTAGATGAAATAAAAATCTTTTATTACAAGCACAGGAATGGAAAAAAAACAAAGTTCCACATCCTCTATAAATAGACAGATAAAAATGTACATCTTTTAATTTGCCAGAGATTAAGGCTGAAAGTCTGAAGAATTTTAGAGTGCTGGTCGTTTAGTTTAGTTAGTGAACACTGGTTTCATCAGATACTCTTCACTGTGGTCACAGCGCAAGTCAGCGTTTTAAAAAAATCCCACAATATTGAAATGAAATAGACAAAACACAAATTAAAGTAAGCAGGAAGAAAACAAAAAAAGGCTAAAAACAAGTAAACAAAGCATTTAAAAGCAAAAGTCAAGAAGAATTTTAGCCATTTAGAGACGAGACAAGAACCAAAGAGTGGCTGGAAATAGAAAAGCACATCTGAATGAAGTGTTATGACAGAAACAGCTCAGAAAGGAATATAAATGCATTTATAACACGTAAAACAAATGGGACGGTGGTGAAAATGAAACAAAGGAAGGCACAGTGTAGGAGAAGGTCCACTCCCCATCCACCAAGCAGTTAACTTAGGTATATTAAGATGTTTACGTAAAATTAAAAATCCTAAAAAATCAGGTAAGACAAGAAAACCTGATCTGAAAATATGGAGTTAAAAATGCAAATTCAGATACTCTTTATAGACACTAAAATCTGGGAAATTTGAATAAAACACCCACTTATTTGTGTAAAATCTTAAAATATGTGGGTAAGACACTGACGCAGTTCATTTTTCTTTGGTAAAACATGACATTAACAGATAAAATTTTTAAAAATTAGATAAAATATTAGCTAAAATGTGATCTCAGAATTCAAGTAAGCACCTGTAAACATGTGGAGAACACGAAAATTAATTTAAAACCAACGAAAAGCAGGAAGGATAAATAAAAAATTCGAATTAAACATGCACAACTGAATTTTTAATGAACTGCAAATTAAAATAAACACCCAATTAGTGCATTTGCGTGAAATCTTAAAATATCTCTAATATGAAAATTTACGTAAATACAAGGAAATTTATGTGTAAGCGTTAAAATTCTGGTAAAACCCACTAAACTAAGGGAAAAACTATGAATATCAAAGTAATAGTTGGCTTTGAAGTTGTAATTTAGAGGGTAAAAATAATGCTAATCTGGATAAACACCCAAATATTGACAGCTTGGCCCCTTTATTAACACCGAAGTCCTGCTTGTGTCGACTTGTGGGAGTAAATTTGTGGCATGTTGTCGAATATTCATACATGTTTCCAGCTCTGTTCATCCACACAGCATCATATTTTATCGTTTTGTTTTTACTTTATTGGGTTTTTAAGTTTTTCTCTGCTTTTTTTGCGTTTTGGTGATTTTCTACGCAGACGACACGACTCGATTCTCCACAGAAAAATAAATGAAACTCCCTCCCCGTGCAGCGTTATTTCAGATGGGACAGCTGATTAATTGATTAGTCAGTGGATATATGACAGTTTTTACTATTTTTAGGTATCTTGTGGTCTGAATTTTTAATCAATAAACTGATCGACACATTGATCGGTGATCGGGTTTCATTTCAGGTTGAGGTATTGAGGTAAAACATCGTCCCAGAGCTCCTCCGCCTGACCTCTGACCCCCGACTTTCTAGTTTTAGCAGATTTAACACTTTGTCTTTTGACTTCTTTTGACTTTTTCTTTTTGACCACCTCCTCTTCTTCTTCTTCTTCCTCCTCCTCCTCTTCCTCCTCTTCTTCTTCCTCCTCCTCCTCCTCTTCCTCTTCCTCCTCTTCTTCTTCCTCATCATCATCAGCCTCTTCCTCTTCAGCCTCTTCATCATCCTTGCTGCTTTCTGCGTCCTCCTCTTCTTTCTCCTCTTCCTCTTCACTTTCTTCCTTCTCCTCCTCTACTTCTTCACTTTCTCCTTCCTCCTCCTCCTCCTCCTCCTCTTCTTTTTCACTCTCTTCCTTCTCCTCCTCTTCTTCACTTTCTTCTTCCTCCTCCTCCTCCTCTTCTTCCTCTTCTTCACTCTCTTCCTCATTTTCGCTCTTCTCTTCCTCACTACTCTCCTCCTTCTCCTCCTCCTCTTCCTCAGCACTACTCTCCTTTTCCTCCTCCTCTTCATCCTCCTCCTCTTCATCTTCTGCCTCACTTTCATCTTTACCCTCCGAAGACTTCAAAGACTCACTTTCACCCTCCTCTTCCTCAGCTTCACTTTCCAAACTCGCCTCTTCCTCCTCCTCCTCATTTTCACTCTCTCCTCCTTTACTTCCTGTCCCATGACTCGACCCTTCCTCACTTTCCTCCTCCTCCTCTTCCTCCTCTACATCCCCTCCTTTGCTTTCTTTCTCTTCAGTCTCGTCTTCACTTTCCGTCGCCCCGCTTGTTTTCTCCTCTTCCTCCTCCTCCTCTTCCTCCTCCTCTTCCTCCTCAGCACCGCTCTCATCTTCCTCCTCCTCGTCTGAATCCGACTGAGCTTCTGGTTGAAGAGTGTCACTGTCTTCTTCATCTTCCTCCTCCTCTTCTTCGTCCTCTGTTGCTTTCTCAGTGCTGTGGCTCACACCCTCCTCTTCCTCGCTGACGTCTGCACTCGTCCTCTGGCCTTCATCGCCCTCCTCTTCCTCCTCTTGCCGTTTGGCTGCTGCAGAGTTCGTCGGCTCCTCGCTTTGACCCGCCTCCTCCTCGTCCGGACTCACCTCTGGACTCTCAGGTGCAGGTATGATGTTGATGCTGACGGCGGATTTGTTGCTCAAGGCGAAGGATTCCGATTCGTCGCTTCTGGATTTGTCCTTGAGGAAGCGGCGGCTGCTCTCGGACGGCGACGGCGTGCTGAAGCGACTCACCGCCGCCACCTCTTGGATTAAAGCCGCTCCTGCTGCGAGCGAGGCGGCTCCGGCGAGCAGCGACTCTTTTTTGGTCTGAGCTTCTTTTTGGTTTTTCTCATTCTTAGATTTTTTGGACAAATCTTTGCTCGCTTTGGGTTTCTGGTCTGGTCTCGCCTCCGGTTGAGAGCTTCCTTCGCTCTCCTCGTCCACGGCGTCACGGAAAGCAGGTGAGGCCTGGCGTTTGCTCTGCACTGCTACCGGTTTGCCTTTAACCCTCACAGGTTTGGACTCCTTCTCTTTGACTTTTGCAGCGACTGTCTCCCTGGCGTCCAGACCCTGCTTTGCTTCTGGCTTCCTGCCGACCCCGATCAGCTGGCTTTTACCCTGAACCGGCTTGTGTCGCTGTTTGGACGCCGCCTTGCTGATGTCCCCGACGCTCGGAGCTCTGTTTTTATCGGACCTCCTCCCCAGCTCCTCCACGGCCAGGATCAGATTCTCTTTGTCCTGTCTGGTTTTCTTCTGCCCCTGTGGGCCCCGAGAGGCCAGAGACCGAGCGCTGTGGCCCCTCAGGAGCTCGGTGGGTAACGCCCGGCGAGGGGAGGCGGCTTCGCTCTTACGAGACGGCGAAGTCGAAGAGAAACTGCTCTGCTTTGAGGGCGTTCTCTCCTTTCTCTGACTCTGCTCTTTTACAGCCTTGCCATTCTTACCCTTCCTCTATCCACGGCACGAGAAAGCAAGAAGAGGATGGAAAAAGAGGCATGCATTAGAGAGGAAAAGACATGCAGAGGAAAACAAAAAGCAACGAGCAAAGGAAAATCAGAAGGTTACAAGTTTGTCTTAACTCATCACGGTGGGGCGTGAGGTTGTTTCAGGTGTTTAAACAGAAGAACAAAGGGAAGCTTTTTGAATTTTCAAATCACACTGACTTCCAGCTGTGTTTGCAGACGTCGCATCCTGATCTACGTGGATTTTATTTTGTAACTTTAGATTTACTGGGATGATCCACTGGTGTCGACAGATCTGACTGACTTTTTTAGAAAAACGAGGTTTGAGAAGCAAAACTTGCTCGTTTGTTATGAATAGAAGCCAAACTGATCGTCTCTTCAGTGCCTCTGCATGCGTAAAACAAACCAGATCACTCCACACTCGTCTGTTTTCCTTTTAGAACACATACATTTTGAGGACCCCGATATTAAATGCCCCAAGTCTGCTGGGTCAAGGTTCTCAAATGTGCAGATTTACTGCTTTTATATCTTTAAATATCTATTTAAAAAAATAGCAAAATATAAAATTAACAAGAAATTTTGCCTTTTTTTAAAAATTCAGATGTTAAATGTGAATTTACAAAATCAAAAATTCATCAGTGAACCTAATGGACAGTATACCGCATATGATAAATGAGTCAGAAAAACAAAAATGATAAAAAATATAATAAAAAATGTAAAAGAGAAGAGGCAAAAACATATAATTATAAATAAAAAAAAAAATTTAATTTATAAACACAAAGCATGAGTAATACCCCGATATATAAACCTATTTAAATATTAAAAATAAATATTACAAATATAATAAAATATTAAATTTAATTTTTTATAAAATCATTCCTCCATAAATGAGCTCACAATAAAGATATAAAAACAAATTGTTTATCTTAAAATGTAAAAAAAAACATATTAATAAATGAATAAAACAAAAATTGTAGGCAAATGAGCGAAAAAACATATTAATTATATATTTATTGTAAAAAAAAAAATAAAGAAAATTAAAACTGTAAAAATGAAAAAATGTAAGAAATGCTGCAGTGCCACAATTTTTATATTAAATATTTTTAATAAATTGAAAAAAATCAGATTAGTGATCATAAAAGTAATGTTTAACTTTTAAAAATTTAAATGCAATTTTTTATAAAATCATGAACTCATTTTAGATTAACAAGAAATTTTGCTTTTTTTTAAATTTAGATGTTAAATGTAAATTTAACAAAATCATGAACTCATCTGTGAACCTAATGCACAGAATATCACATATGATAAATGTATTAGAGAAACAAAAATGATAAAAAAATATAATAGAAAAATGTAAAAGAGGCAAAAACATATAATTATAAATTAATCAAATAAAATATATGTAGAAAAAAAATTAAAAATGTATGTATAACGCAAATCATCTATAATACCCTGATATACAAATCTATTTAAATATTAAAAATAAATATTAAAAATGTCATAAAATATTAAATTAAATTTTTTATAAAACCATTCTTCCATAAATGAGCTCACAATAAAGATATAAAAACAATTTGTATATCTTAAAATGTAAAAAAAATATAATAATAAATTAATAAAACAAAAATTGTCAGAAAATGAGCGAAAAAACACATTATTTTTTACAATAAATATATAATTAAAGAGAATTAAAACTGTAAAAATAAAGAAACGTAAGAAATGCCGCAGTGCTACAATTTTTATATTAAATATTTTTAATAAATTGAAAAAATCAGATTAGTGATCATAAGAGTAATGTTTAACTTTTACAATTTAAATGCAATTTTTTATAAAATCATGAACTCATTACCCAATAAATGGATATAAAAACAAATTGTGATCTGTGACTGTAAACTGAACGTCTGACCAAAGGAAAAAGCCACTGCCTTGACTGTACCGGGTGTTTTTCATCATTTTTTGACAATATACTTTAGGAAAAACAACAAATTGTCACATTTATGAAGTCGTAGAATTTGTATTTGCTCTTTTTGGACACAGTGGAAAAATTTACAGCTGATTTCTTGCAGAGCGAAAACCAGAAACAACCTCAGCCTGATGAAGTAAAAAGTGTAGAGAGGATGATGATGGTGAAGCTGAGAGTGTTTCCTTACCTCTGAGCTCAGACAGAGAGTCTTACTCACCTTCTGAACTGGGGACAGAGTGAGGGTTTTATCGCCGGGGTCCATCTTCATCACATGAGTCTGTCAGGAGGGAACAGAGACAAGGTGAGTCGCCACATTTCTCACGTTTGCATGGAACTTTCTCGGACGGACTCGCCGCCGTTCCCCCACCATGTTGAGGAAGTCTGTGGTTTCCCCGAGGCCTCTAACGCTGTCGGTGTCCGTCAGGCTCTCCACAACGCTGTCGGTCTCGGCCCCCGGATGCTCTGGAAACAGGACAGCACGATTCTGCAGTGTTATAAGGTTCGAGACTTTAAAGGCTGCAGAGCGGAGAGTCGGACTGCTTTACTTTATCTCAGTGAGGGATTTAACCGACAGAGTGGGATAATCTAGTCCGAGTTTCTACGTTTTTGAAAATTATCAAAGAATTCAAATTTTAAAATGTTGTAAACTTGGAGGAGAGAGCTGGAGGTGGAGGTGAGGTAGGTACCCTGCTGGATTGACCCTGCGCTCCCGTGTTGGCGAGAGCCGTTCAGCACCTTTCTGTGGTTCGGCTCGGACGGAGGCAGTCGGGGCGGGATGGTCTGGCTGGAGACGGGCAGCGGCGGCTGGAGGTGGCCGGGCGTCATGGCGGGCAGCGTTCGGAACATGGCGCCGAACTGGTCCGGAGATCGCTCCTGCAGGGTGGGGATCATGTTTTCTTTTAATTTTAAATACTGAACATACACTGATCAGGCACAACAGCATGACCACCTGTCTAATATTGTGTTGGTCCCCCTTAATGCTCTGAACCATTGGACCAGAGGACCTCTCAGGGGGTCTTATGGGGTCTGGAACCACTGGATCCTTTGGGTACTCTGGCTTGTCCAGTGGGGCCTCTGTCAATCCAACTTGTTCCACTGCATCCTGTTGATGCCTGATCAGAATGGGCTGTAGGAAGTCTGGAGGTCAAATCAACATGTTGGACCATTGTCATGTTCCTCAACATGTTCCTGATTGGTTGGTGTTGTTGCCATGTGGTGGGGTGCATTTTCATCCAGTGGCATTTGGGATTTCCATCAGCATGAGGGAGTGTGTTTGTTGTGGGACGATGTTTATTTGGGTGTCTTAAGGTCGGTTCACACTACAGGATAATCAGGCCGATTTTTGTCCTGATCTCCTCATGATCAAAGCCAGCAAAGGCCTGATTGTCGGATGTTTGCAAACGACGTCATGTCTGATTTTCCTGTGGTGTGTTAAGAGTGATTTTGTCTGTTTCGATTCGCTCAGAAGGAGAGATCGTAGATAATGAACATGTTTAATATTAGCGACTATAAACCCTGTAGTGTGTGGGGGTTTCCTCCAAGAGAATGTGATGTCACGTGTACCAGATTTAAGCCAATCAGAACGCGAGCTGACTCAGCTGACTGACGGAACAGGAAGTAAAAACAAACAAGTAGAGTTACCGTCGCTAAAACATTAACCAGATTAATCATGATGATGGATTAATCGTCAATTTTTACAGCCCTAAAGAATCTCTGCCCCTCGGCTCAGAGATCTGGATGGTCTGATGGAAAAACAGATTTAATTCTAGTAACGAGACGCATTTTTGGCGGCAACGGTAACGAAGTTATAATGATGGGAAGATTAATCAATTAGATTACTGGTTACTGAAGAAAGGAACGTCGTTAGTAACGTCGCTATTTATAGCGCTGTTATTCCATTATGTTTGTTTCCACTGAAGTCACGTTTGACTACGCGAGATTTGGAATATTGAGCGTGAAGAACCTGATAGTCTGCTGAAGGATCGGTTAGCGTGGTTAGCTAACACCACACTATAAGATCAGAAGTGAGAGATCTTGTGCGATCTGTCTTTTGTTATCTTCAAGTGTGTGGTCTCTAAATCTGAGAAGTTTTGAAACATCCTGTAGTGTGTGCTGGCCTTAAGTCTGATCAAGGTTTTCCATCAGAACACCACATAATACCAATATTATCAGTGTTCTTCACTTCACCTGTCAGTGGTCGTTATGTTGTGGCTGATCAGTGTATATTAAATCTGCAGACACAGCATCAGACAGTGGCCACCCACCCGCTCCCTCCTGCGAACCCGGGCGGAGAGGCTCCTCTGCAGGGTGGAGGAGTCCACGGTGTCCCCCATCAGCTCCACGTAGGACTTCTCCAGGTAATCCTCCGTCATGTCGTCCTCCTCCAGAGTCACGTCCCTGCAGCCTCCGTCCCTCGGCAGAGCCAGCACCACCATGTGGCAGCCGCCGCAGGCCGCCTGGACACGTCCGGAGATAAACCACAACAGTTCCTTAGTCAGTAACAGTGAAATATAAAATAACATGAAATACAGACAAACATGTAAATGTGAATTCAACTTAAAAATAAAAATAGTACAATAAAAAAAATGATACACAATATAGAATACATTTATTAAAACAAATTATAAAGATTATTTTAAAAAATAAACCTAAAAAAACACGTAAGAAATTATCTAATTATAATCCATGTAGAAAAATAGAAAAAAGCCTCTAAATATATGATACTCACAAGTAAATAATTACAAAAGTAGTTTTACAAAAAAATGTAAAAAAAAAAAAAACCAAGAAATTTTGCTTTTTTTCTAATTTAGATGTTAAATGTAAATTAATTTAATTTAAATTTTTAATTTAATTACTGTATGTATAATAAATTTATAAAACCACAAATGATAAAAATATAATTAAACATTTTTAAAAATAGACAAAAACATGTGATAATAAATTAATCAAATACATATAGAAAATTTTTTTAAATAAATTTATAAACACAAAGCATGTATAATACCTAGATATATACATCTATTTTTTAAATATAAAAATATTAAAAAATATTAAATATAAAAATAAAATATTAAATGTATTTTTTATAAAATCATGAACTCATTACTAAATAAAAGAGTAAAACAATAAATGTATATAAAAGCAAATTGTATATCAGAAAATGGAAAATAATAATAATAATAAATGAATAAAATAAAAAATTGTAGGAAAATGAGGAAAAAAACACAATAATTATGTTTATTTATATAATCTATTTTAAAAAATAAATAAAATTAAAACTAAAAAAATAAGAATTGTTGCATTATTACATTTTTTAAATTAAATTAAATATTTTTAATAAAGTAATAAACTCATCTATGAACCGTATTATTTTATATTCTGGCATATAAACAAATTAAAGGAGCTCAAACATGTGAAGCACTCACTGCTTTAACGTTGTACTTGAGGAACCGCGGACACAGAGTCGGTTTGAACTGGTTGGTGAAGTTCTCGTCTCCCAGACACAGTTTCCCGTGTCGGCCGTCTCCAAACGTGTAGAGCAAACCTCCGTCTAGAAACAGGTGTTACATCGTCTGTCATCAACCTGCCCTGGTGTTCGACAGGAGCTCCACAGTCATTCACCCAGGTGTGGTTTACCTGTGATGACCGCCGTGTGATTCTCCCCACAGGTCACCTGACAGACTCGTCCCTTCTTGAAATGCTCAACCGGACGAGGCAGCCGAGACTCGAAGATAAAGGTGCCGTGACCGAGCTGTCCGAACTGACCGAGGCCGAAGGTGTAGACGTCGTCCTCTGGAAGACAGCAGACAGACCCGGTGAATTAATGAAGGCAGCGACATTCATTCAATCCAACCTTTATTTAAACTCACTATAAGATATGGAGAAAATATTTTAAAAATATTCATGTCTCAAGATTTCCCCAGAATTTATTTGGTTTTTTATATTATAATGTTATTAAAGTATTTTTATATAATATATAAAATCACGCAAAAAAAAAAAAAACACAGATAATTTAGGGTAAAAAATAAATACAAGGATAAACATGACAAGTAAAAACAGTCAGAAAAAAATGTAAAAATTAAACAAAAATTTAAAAAAGAAACTAAATAAATAAAACATAAATACAAAGATAAAAATGACGAATATAAACAGTAACAGAAAAAATGTAAAATAAAATAAATTAAAAAAAAAGAGAAACATGTAATAATAATAAAAATAAATACAAAAATATAAAACAAATAAAAGTAATAATAATAAAAAAATAAATACAAAGATATAAAATAAATAAAAGTAATAATAATAAAAATAAATAGAGATATAAAATAAATAAAAGTAATAATAATAAAAAATAAATAAAAAGATATAAAATAAATAAAAATAATAATAAAAATAAATAGAGATATAAAATAAATAAAAGTAATAATAATAAAAAAATAAATAGAGATATAAAATAAATAAAAGTAATAATAATAATAATAAAATAAATATAAAGATATAAAATAAATAAAAGTAATAATAATAAAAATAAATACAGAGATATAAAATAAATAAAAATAATAAAAATAAATAAAAAGATATAAAATAAATAAAAGTAATAATAATAAAAATGCCAAAAAGCACATTTAAAGTTAAAAAAAAAAAAAAAAACATTTAAAAACAAAATGATAAAAAAGGGTCCAAGTTCAAGCTGAGTTTTGTTTTGTCTTTTGTTTGTCTGCATCTACAAGATTTGACATAAAACTAAATAATTAACGACAAAACACGATATAAAATGTGCAGGAGCGAGCGTCAGCAGAGAAACAGCCCCTGACAGTATTTGACTTATGATGTCTATTGAGGGTTTACCTGTTAGTGCCACCGTGTGGCCGCCTCCACACGCCACCTGCTTCACCCGCTCCTTGATGCTCTTCACCAGCTGAGGGACTCGGTGTCCCGGCAGCTGGTCGGTGCCCAGACCCAGTTTACCGCTGTCGCGCTCCCCGAAGGTGAACAGAGCTCCGTCCACTGAGGACGAAGAGGACAGACGTTCATCAAACACCTCATCAGCTCTGGCCTCCAGACTCTGACTGTATTACTTCATAACTTGTTGGCATGTTTTATAAATACGTTGCTGTCTGAGTTGGTCGTGTCTCATGATGACAACTGAACTGTCGCCATAGCAACCGGACAAACTCCACCGATTGATGAAGACGACAGAGTTTGAAAAAGTCAAATTTATAAAAGGACTGCTCACAAAATGTAAAAAACAAAAGTTCAAGGCAAAATTCTGAACATAATAAAAGGATTAATAACTTATTAGATTTATTTTAAAATACTTAAAATATATTTTAGCAAACTGATTTAACATTTCTGACCAAATTAAAAAACTAAACACACAAAATATTAAATGTCTACTAATAAATTCTCTGTAAATTCCTGCTTTAAGCTGCATGTTTTGGCCTTTAGTTTGTTTAATCACATTTTATTAATTTTTTTTTGGCCAAATGAAAATGAAAAATTAAAATCAATCAAAAAGCAAATAAACAGAAAAAGGCAAAAAAAAAAAAAGGTAGAAAATTCTAAATATTACAACAAAGGTTTGAACTAACAAAATGTGAAATTAAAATATTACATTTTATTTAAAGAAAAACTAGATGTAATAAAACTACAAAGCTTAATTCATTTTTTAGGACAAACAAGGATTTAGGATAAAGAATTTTTCCTGCAGATATTTTCGGCTCCTCTGCTTATTTACATCACCTGTGTCCTTGTGTCTCTGCTCACCTGTGACTAGAGCAGAGTGGTAATATCCACAGGACACCCAGCTGACCGGCCGTCCGACGCCGACTTCCTGTGGCGAGGAGGCCTGACTCTCCTTCCCCAAACCGATCTGACCCTCGGTGTTGTCGCCCCACATGAACAGCCTCCCGCTCGCTGCAGTAAAAGCATCAGGTAACCAAAATTCATCTTTTGCATATGGAACAGGGTATAAGAAGGAAAGCTGAAGCCAAATAAAAGATCAGCTGACGTAGGCTTGTTTCAAACCTCACCTGTGAGAGCAGCCGAGGTGTTCGACCCGGCAGCGAGCATCTTGATTGGCCCGTGTGAGTTAAAGGAATCGACTCTGTGGAAGGCCGTCCTCTCCTCGCAGTCCCCGAGCCCCAGCTGACCTTCGCTGTTTCCTCCTGAGGCGTAAACTTTTCCCTGAGCTGAGCGGAGAAAACAGAAACAACGGCAGGTTGGTGCTCGGCTGCAGGTGAACGACGAAAACGCACCTGAGAGCCAAAAGAGTTGAACACCGACCTGTGCAGATGAGCGTGTGGTTTCTTCCACAGGCCACAAACTGAACTTTCTCTGACTTCAGAGCTGAAACAGCACAAAGAAATATGCAGTTTATGAACACAAATAGGAAAATGTGACCTAAAATATAAATATAAGTTTAAAAAATGACCTAAAAAGAGTAGAAAAATGTCTTAAAAATTATAAACATCATTAGAAATATGTCTCCTAAAAATATAAGTAAAAAAATAGGACCTGAAAATATAAATATAAGTAAAAAGTTTTTTTAAAAAAAGTCCTAAAATATAAGTAGAAAAGTATGTAATAAAAATATAAACATAATTTAAAAAATATGTCTTAAAAATATAAACATAAGTAGAAAAAATACAAAAAAATATAAACACAAGTAGAAAAATATATAGTAAAAATATAAATGTAAATCAAAAATATGACCTAAAAATATAAGTAGAAAAATATGTCTTAAAAATATAAATATATGTAGAAAAAGTTACTAAAAAAATATAAACACAAGTAGAAAAATGTCATAAAAATATAAATATAAGTATAAATGTATGTAATAAAAATATAAACATAATTTAAAAAATATATCATAAAAATATAAACATAAGTAGAAAAAAAATAAAAAATATATAAACAAGTAGAAAAATATATAGTAAAAATATAAATGTAAGTCAAAAATATGACCTAAACATATAAGTAGAAAAATATGTCTTAAAAATATAAATATAGGTAGAAAAAGTTACTAAAAATATATAAACACAAATAGAAAAATGTCATAAAAATATAAACATCAGTAGAAATGTGTCCTAAAAATATAAATATAAGTAGATAAAAATGACCTAAAAATATAAAAACAAGTAGAAAAATATGTCACTGTTAAGAAGGAACCTGAATCCTTCTCCTGACTGAATTCACACTTTACTGTGTCAAACATAACAACAACAAGCTTTTACAGAGCAGAACATGCAAACAAACATTTGTTCATCTGCTGGGTGAAGCCTCCCTTTAAATCAGCAGTGAGTGTCTCTCGGTCCGTCTCCAGATTAAAGCCGATTACGGACCCTCCAGATTGGGATTACAGTGATGACCAACCTTCAGCAGCTCTGTTTCTGATGCTTCTTATTGAGGGAGGCGTCTCCTCCTCTGTCAGTGGCAGCACTCAAAACAGTTCAGACTAAAAGGGTGGAGAGGAACCGTTTAAAGACCAACCTTTGACACAAGTGGGTTTGTTCACGGTCAGTTTGGAGCCCAGACCCAGCTGGCCCCAGTTGTTGCTGCCGAACATGAAGAGCTTTCCATTTTCTGTGGAGACAAAGACACCGGTGGATCTCTGAGGGTCCTGGGTCTGATGTTTTCTTTCATAGTGGCACATTAGATCACTGACAGGGTGTTAGCATCATAGACAACAAACAAAGTTCATTACGTTGTATAGAAACAGTGCCTTGTCTCAAATTAGGTGACGGACTTTTAAAACTAGCATCAAGCTCCAGCAGAGATATAAAGAGAATTTATCAATGTTATTGTATGTTTTTATATTCAAAGGATTTTTGGTTTTGATTTTTGCCAGAAGTTTGTCGTTTATTTGCCAAAATATTATTTGAAAAAAGCGCCTTCTAAAGCATCCCCGTTTCAAAAGCGGGAGTGAAAATTTAAAAGTACACATCATCACACCAAAAATAAAAATAAAACACAAAGACATTTAAGGAAAAATGAAGAAAAATATGTTTTAAAGTCTGACAGAAAAAGAAGCTTCAGTTAGATAAATCTGAATTTAAGTAAATAAATAAATTAAACAACTCATTTTAATTGACAGAATTTAAAACTAGATGGTTTTACACTCTGTTTAATTCATATTTATGTGGAAAAACATCTGATAAGAGCTTTCTAAAGAAGAATATTTAATATATATATTTAAGGGTACATTAAAAAAGAACAAAAACTAAAGTTGAAAAAATACTAATTTGAAATAAAAATGTTTACTGACATAATCTGAAACATACAGATTTAAATATATCTGTATTTTGAAATCCAGCTACTAAAATAAAGTATTATTAATAAAATACAGACTGTTGGATGAAACAGGAAGGTTTAAAAATCACATTTATTCACAAAAAACACTTGAACACTTTGTTATATGTATATAATACTTTGTTTGAATTCTTTTTATATTTAAGAATATTTTTATTTATCTTTTTATCTATTTTTATTCTTATTTGCATAGCTGCTAATTGTCATGTTCTTCCATACAAATTTCATTGCACTTCTGCACAATGACAGTAAAGTCTCTTTATTTTTATATTTATCTTTAAAAAACTCAATCAAAACTTGCTGATAAGAGATATATTCTACATTTTTATAATATTTTATGTACATGTGTGAATGAAAACATTTAAATGCAGGCTTAAATAAAAAAAAAAAAATCAGTCCTTTTTACTCAACACATCAAAACAACAAGTTAAATCATAGTTTAAAAAGTATAAATCAAAACGTTTCCGTTATTCTTACCCGTTAATAGCGCCGTGTGTTCGTCCCCGCAGGCTATTTTAAGTGGAATGTCATTTTTAAGCCAGAATTTACTGGGAATGTTGTCGGCGAACTTGCTCTTCCCGAAAGTGAAAACTGCCCCCGAGTCTGTGAGAAGCAGAAAAACTGAGTCATGGCAACAGAAAACAAACGAAGGCGACGATCCGCTGAAGCACACCTTCGAAACACGGCAGCTCTTCTGCGTCTCTCAGGTTTTTCTTTACTCATCAAGCAAACTGAACAACCTGAAGAACCTGCTTTGATCTGGGGAAACTCAGAAGAGCTTCAGCAGAGATTTTGAACATTTGAAGACATGAAGTCCAGCAGCTTTTAAAGACCACCATTATGTTCGACGACTGTCACGACAAGAGGAGGTATTCTGTGGCTCGTTTCCAGATTGGAGTCATTTTAATGATAATTTATGTCTTAAATGTGTTACTGGAAATAAAATTTAACACATTTTTCATATGTGAAATAAATTAAAACTCAAATAATCAATCTACTACTTCTAAGAAACATCTATTTTAATTAATCTACCAATTATTTTTTAAGTTACATGATTAATTATGTCAAACTTTGTCAAAAGAGCTCACAAGAATGTTGGTTTTGCAATGAAGGGTAGCAGAAAATTCAGCTTTGTTTTGCTTGAAAATGATTCACTGATTATCAAAAAACTGAGATTATTTTTCTGTCAATAAACTAATCAATTATTCGGGTTAAGGATCTTATATTTCTATGTAAGTACCATCTTGTAAATCTAAAAATATTTACAATTACATGCCCAAACATGCACAAGTGATTATTTCTAGTAGAATAATAAAGAAATTATTTTTGAAAAAACACAAATAATTATGCCAAAAGTTGAAACAGCCCATAAATAGAGATTCTGCAGAGACATAAAAGAAAGAAACCTTCAAAAATCTCCCATTTTAGACGCTGAAATTAGAAAACAATGATCTGTTAATGAGCGAAATAGATATGAAAAAGTAAAAACAACATTTTGTAAATATAAAAATACATTCACAAGCTAAAATTAAGTGAAGTGAAGGACAGTAGAAAGAATTCCCTGACTCAAAGCATCAAAAACATTGTTATTAATGTGTTTTTGATGATATTCAGAATGTATTTATGTGTAAACAGCGTTTCATTATTGTAACCTGGTGAAGTTAAAGTTTGTTTTTACTTCTTTTCACACTTTTTGATGAGTTAAACTGAAATAACGCATCTTATTTTATTTGCCAAAGTAGCTACGAGCTGTGAGACAAATCTAGTGAGGTGCAAACGTTGATTAATTTATTTTCAACAGCTTTGATTTGGGTAAAAGTGACATCTTACACATGTAAAAATAGAAATACAAGCAAAAATTAAGTGAAGTTAAGCAGCAGGCGACAGAATTCTCAGCCAAACTATGAGAAAGTGTGATAAATGAAGTATTTTTTATTATTTTCTTGCACTATTCATAATGTATTGGAGTGTGTGCAGCATTTTAATGTTGTAACTTGTTAAATTGAAGTATATTTTTACTTATTTATACACTGTTTGGTGGTTTAAACTCTAACAAGGCATCATATTTTACTATATGTGTATGTAAACCTGTCATAGCAGCTACAGCAGTCACATAAATCCAGCTAGATGAAAACACAACAGTTAAAATGTTGATATGTGATCTAGATTAATCAGTTTTGTATTATTGGTTGTGTGTAAATTAAGATACAGCAGTTAAAAACCAAACATAAACACCTGAGGGTTCCTAGATGCGTATTAATATTTTATAACTTGTAAAGTTCATCACAACCGAAGAAAACAGGAAGTAACTTCATAAATGGCGAATAAACTAAAAGGCTGAAGCGGTATCGAGGATTAAAGAAGCACAATAACAGAATAACAATCAGGTTCCAGCGGAGAAAGTTAAAGGTTTATTTTCCGTTAGCTTGCGAGCTAACGCAGAAGCTAACAGCGCCGTTAATGAGCCGGATAACGGCTAACGGCTAACCGTTCGAAACGTTCCGCCGTGAAGCCCCGGTGGCGGAAAAAAAGCGCAGGCAATTGCGGTTATTTACCCGGTATCTCGTCCTCAGCTTCCCCTGCCATCTCTGCGGGACTTTAATCCGCTTTGCTCGGCGCTGTGGGCGTGTTGGTGCCCCTCTTGTTTTCCACTCCGACAACCCGGAAGTAAACAAAACTTCTCCTAGGCTACGACACGGATGACGTAAGCCTTAAAGGGACAGCGCCTCGTTCTAAAAGCCATGTTGGTGGCTTATTTCTGAAGTAGTGGAAAGTAAATAACTACATTCACAAAAGTAGCTGAGCACACTACACTACTTTGTTATCAATCGAGCTTCATTATTGTCCAGATATAAAAAAAAGACAATAATAATAATAGCTGTTTTTATATTGCAGCTTTACAAACATGGCAATTACAAAAGGTTTGACAGACACTAAAGAAGCAGGACACCAAGAAGGCAACAGAAAAACAATTATAATTTTAAAAAAAATTAAAAAAAGATCACAGATGCAAAAATGCAATATGTCAATGTGAAATATTAAAGCATTAAACCTTAATAATGATGTTAAGTTGTTGTTATTTATATGATTATTATTAAAAAAAACAGCCAAAGTGTTTCAAGACTGACGTTAAGAATTACCTTAACAAGTTTAAATATTAAGGTTAAGACCCTCCTAAATGATATGGTTTTATTACCTGGCTAATTTAAACATGAGGGTTAAGTCCCTGTAAGAGAATATAAAACTCCAATTTGTCTGAGTAAACTGAGTATTCTGATTAAGACCCTGTAATACTGGTTGTTATTCATTTACCAAAATAACCTGAATATAAAGGTGAAGTCTCCATAAAATCACATAAAATACCAATTTCTGAGACTAAAATAAACATTTAGATTGTGACCACACAATAATAAACAGAAGACAAGACATTACTGCTGATAAATAACATGGTTTATAGCATCATACATAAAATAAATGTACACATGAGACGTCTTAGCATTACACAATCTATGTCTCTTCACTAATGCTCTCATGGCATCATTGAGCTACTTAAAGTCTCTGTACGCTGCTGTTCTCTAGTTTGACCACATGTGGGCAGTACAGAGTTAGTTAGAGCTACATTTGCTTGTGCACACGTCGTCCAGAACTGCCTCTAAATATCTCCATCGTTCTGCTTTTCTGTCTTACAGTAATGCATTTTGAAGAATTCAGAGTTCAAACTGACATCTGAGGAGGTCACCCTGTGCTTTTGGGAACGCCTTCCACTGTTTTCTGATGTTTCATGGACAAAACAACCAAGTGATCATCAGTTAAATGGATAATTAGGTTGCAGGACCATTTTATTACAGCGTTTAGTTTCAGTGTTCCTTACAAACTGGCTGCATTTAAAGAAGATGAGAAGGTCGTGCATTTGGAGAATCTTGAATCAGTGAAGCCAGAAGGACACTTGTGACAGTCTTCTGCGTTTCTACTGGACAGAGAACATGCAGTAGATTCCCCAGTGATCGCTGGACCTTCTCTCAGAGCCATGCTGTCAGGGTCCAGCCGAGGGAGTCCGTCCTGGGTCGGCCGCCGCAGGGAGACCCGGTGGAAGCGGAGGCGGCACTTCAAGCGAACGTCCCTGTTGGTGTTGACCTGAGTGTCCTCCCAGCTGCTCCCAGACATCACAGACGCTGCTGGGAATCCCCACTCTGATCACCTGGGAGGAAACGGCAGGTGAGTTACTGGATGAACAAAGGTGAGACCTGAGGATAAAAACATGTCCTGAAATATCTGTGGTCCGAATTTAGATGTGAAACGAGCTGCTCAGTAACCAAAGCTAAAATCTGCATCTTATTAACGAAGCTCTCAGAATTATTAGCATCTTATAAGCTACAAATATGTGAGATTATACGTTTATAAGTACCACAATGTTTAGTAATAAATAAAAGTGTCTTCTAATACCCATTTTTAAGTGTTCAACTAAGTGCAAACTTGAGCATTGAAGGCTAATTAACTGCAGACATATAAATCTTGTGTTTTTTCCTCTTAACATGTGTATTCGTTGTTGAATGTTAGCACGAAGCTAAATGAATGAAGCTGTATCTTATTTTGAAAGAAGGGTCCCTTCTCCTGCGTCATCGGCCCCCAGCCCAGCCTCCAAATAACAGCTATTACTTCTAGTTATTTGTAGTATTTTTCTGGAGTTGCTCTGTATTTGTTCTTCTTTGTGTGTACATTCAGTTCTTCTGCATCTAAAAGACTGAGAAGTTGTTTTGCACTGTGCTACATAGATCAATGAGTCCTGTCATTTAAACTGAGTGTCTACGTTGAGCTGAAGCAGCTGCTGTGGCCACACGTGACAATGATGAGACGATATTGATGCTGTAACAGTGGTTTGGTTTGTCAGGTAGAGTCCAGTGATGGAGGTGAAGCTGACAGCAGCAGGTCCACAGCAGAGACATCATCATCTTTGTACTGGAACTGTTGACTGAGCTGAACTCAGTCACAACATCCTGAGTCTCAGTAAAACCAGAAAATGTTCTCAGCAGGAAACATAAAGTGTCCTCTCTCATAATAACATGTTTTATCATTTATATGTCATGACAGAATTTCTGGCTGTGAACTCTCAGAGAGTCACTGTGAAGTCGTGATCTCAGCTCTGAAGTCCAACCCCTCCCACCTGAAACATCTGGACCTGAGTAAGAACGAGCTGCAGGATTCAGCAGTGAAACATCTTTGTGGTTTTCTGGAGAGTCCACACTGCAGCCTGAAGACTCTGAGGTCAGTAGAAGGTTCCAGTCAGTCAGTTTTCTACTAAACATTCAGTATCAGAGCAAAGATCCAGTGTCTCCTGTAAACCTGCAGCTTCTCAGTGAAGCTGTGAAGCAGAATGGAGACAGACTCCAGGACTGGACAGGAACACAGAGACAGCAGTGTCATGTGCAGAGAAACACACCTGATGCTGACAGTGTGTGCAGGTGTGTGAGCTTGGAGCTCAGTTTGTTCACTCCAACACGTTAGCATGAAGCTGCTGCTGTGAACAGAACTGAAGTCCTGCTGCTCTTTATACTGATGATCAGCTGATCAAACTCATTGATCTCCTCTGATCTTTCTTCTTCTCTCTGCAGATGGAAGTGATGATGATCAGGACGGTGTTTGTTGGAGAGGATGAAGTGTGTCCTGATGATCAAGCTGGTGTGTAGAGACTCTGACTGGTCCATGTTACTGGGAGGTGGACTGGGAACCAGTGTAAAGTGTGTTGTTGTCTCTGTGTAGTTTAGTGCTGCAGCTCCACACTGTGGATGATGGAGAAGTTCAGTTCATGTAGACATGATCCGTTGGAGGCTGATGTCAGGTTCAGAGGGCAGCCTGCATGTCAGAGTGTCAGGAAGTTTCAGGATGTTTGTGTCAGAGCAGGATTCTAGTTGAGTGGACTTTCTATTTCCAGCTGCAGTCAAAGTTGTTGAGCTTCTCTACCTGCAACACATTGAGCTGATGAGAACAAAGAGTCCTGGAAGCATGTCAGCTGAAGCCTTGGAGCCCACAGAGAGTTGAATGAAGCCCATGTTAGTGGTTTAGATGACGTCATGTTGAGGCGACAAACAGCTCTGGAGATGAATCCAGCAAAACAGAGTGATTAAATAAAAACAAAGGAGTCAATTTCATACAAAAAAGAACAAACAAACATTTGTCAATTTACTGCATAAAAAACCAAACAAATGTCAAAGAACAGCGAGTCTAAAAAATAAACAAAACAACATAATTATTTTACTGCAAAACAACAAAGAACAAAAAACTTTTTAATTTACTGTAAAAACAAAACAAGCAAATGGTAAAAGCAACTAAAGGAAGAGTCAGTTTACTGCAAAACAATAAAAAACATGGAAAAGGAAAAAGAAAATAGTCATTTTACTGCTGCAACAAATAAAGAACAAAAAGTCAATATTCAGTTAAAAGTGATTAAATAAATAAAAATAAAAATTCAATTTGCTGCTAAATCCACCAAAAAATCTAATTTAAATTTCCTGCAAAGAAAACAAACAAAAACAAATCAACATACTGCACAAACAACAAACAACAAACCAAAAGGAGTTAATTTAGTGCAAAATGAATGAATAAAAAATATCATATGTAAGACCTCACATGTTGTCCAGTTTGGTGACTGAGAAGACTGTGATGAGGATAAACTCCTGGTGAAAGAATGAAAGGATGCAGCCGCTGAATTGGGACACAGCTGTAGTGTTTAAATGGAGTCATCAGTTCTGAGTTTGCTTCTTCTTGATTCTTCCTTCTGGATATTTTAGTCAAAGTTTCGTATTTCTAGAATTAAAACACTTTGGGAGCTGAAGCTTTGGAGGGATTCTGGAAAATGTTCCAAAAGTTACTGAAACTCACTAAAAAACTGATCGATCAGGAGGAAGTCCGTTTCCTGCTTCGTTGCCCTGACAACAGTGACGTCAGGCTCCAACCGGTTCTCCTGGTGAGTTTCACTTTTACCGTCGTCATGTCGCAGCTTGGTTTCTCCGTCTGAATGTGAGTAAAAAACTGTTTAAAGTGTTTTTTGCTGTTAGTTTAATTCCAG
The DNA here is from genome assembly GCA_024666655.1 of Dascyllus trimaculatus. NCBI lineage: Eukaryota > Metazoa > Chordata > Actinopteri > Pomacentridae > Dascyllus > Dascyllus trimaculatus. The sequence goes on along the minus strand of CM045468.1, from coordinate 3,551,180 downwards.
CAGCAGAAATGCGGCTCCACAGCTCCGTGTTCACTCCTTCATGGAACTAAAAAGTTGTCTGTTAGCGGCTAAAATGTGTGAATGTGTCTGAAAGTTGAAGAGAAACGTCTGTAAACTGATGTAGTTCAGATGTGTTCAGTTGTACAGCTCAGTTATGGTTCACCTGCCAAAGTGTGAGGAACAAACTGTGTTTTAAGTGGTGATTAAAGACTGCAGACTGCTGAAGCTGCTGCTCAAGCAACTGTTAGCTAGTTAGCTTAGCTCTGTGTTGGTGGGAATTAATTAATTATTGGAGACGATTAAAGCATGTGGACATGGTGTGTGTGTGTGTGTGTGTGTGTGTGTGTGTGTGTGTGTGTGTGCGCACGTGTGTGTGTGTGTGTGTGTGTGTGTGTCTCATGTTGATATGTTGATCCATTTGGACAATAAAGTGAACTATTGTCCAGTCTATCAGATGTATCAGGGCCAATATTTTATTTTTACAGTATTAATGTACATATTTCAAATAAATAAACATCCACAGGTCAGGAGATTTATTAGTTTTTAGTTGTTTATCAGGGAGTCAAAGCAAGAAGGTGCTGCAGGTTAATGATTAATGACAGTAAAGTCCAATAAAGGTACTCTTTGGTCTGTTTGAGGTGTTTCAGAGTGACGGCAGCCTGCAGACTCAGAGGACCGGTGACGGGAAGCAGCTGAGGATTTTCTATGTTTCTGCACAAACCCGGTCCAGACAGCAGAGATCTGTACTGGTGGGAAGAAGCTGAGTAAGTAGGACTTTGATTCATTGCAGTCTCTGAGGTTCCTCCTTCATCACCAACAAGCACAAACATGAGGCTCAGTGACTTTAAACAAAGTCAGCACATGGAGAGAATCGTTCTTTCAGAGGACACAGACGTCACATCAGACTGAGGACTGGATGTTTCATCTGGTCCTGTTTTGTCCTGTTCACCAAACCTCTGACTGAAATGTTCTGTTTAGTAAGACTCAGTTTTTATGTGGAACTGACCCAGAAAGTTGATGACCACCATGGTGGTACCTGCTAACTCTGACTGAGGTTTTAGTTTCTGTCAGGCCGACCTACATAAAGAAAGCCCGGCTCTGTTGAACTTGCCTGGTAGTCCAGCCCTCTGGTGTGGTGTTTGTTCTGACACATGTTGGTGGATCAGTGAGAGCATGTCTTCATTAGTGAAGAGCTTGTTGTGAAGAGTCTCCCTGGAGCAGTGAACCAAGGAGCAGCTTCTAAAGATCCAGAGCCTGATGAGATAGAAAGTGGTGACAGGAAGCCTGAAGTGAGTGTAAAGGTGAGTTTGAAGCTGGGCCTGATTGAGGCTGGTGTGCTTTGTCAGCAGCCTGTTAGTCTCCCAGGAGTCAGTGTGAGACTCAGCACGGTAGTTGACCTTGTGACCAGCAGAGGGAGTTATTGCAGTTGTAGTTAAAGCAGCAGTTGGAGCTGCAGCGACTTGGGCTTGAACGAGAGGAAAAACTAGAAACCATGAAACAGAGAAGTGAAGAGGAGAATCCTGAGTTACAGCAGCACCATTTGGAGCTTTACTTTGTGAAGGACTAAATGTCCTGGTCCAAAATGTGCCTTGAAAATATCCTACATTAATATTATTTTCCACTTTGACTCAGTTAGATTTTAAACCAACATCAGTCCTGATCAGATCTAACAAATATTCATTCACTTCTCAGATTTTAACTTTTTAAATGACAGTTTGTTTGCATGATGCTGCTGTTTATAAAATAACATAACAAATGTAGTATTTTCTATATAATATATGTTAAGGGTGTTTTTCCAGTGTGGTATTATTAGCACTCTTCCTGTATGGTATTAGAGCTTTAACAGTCTGGTATTAGTACATTTACAGTCTAATAGTGGTCCTTTAAATGTGGTATTAGTGGGTTCTCAGTGTGGTGATATTAGCACCTTTACAGTGAGCTGTTAGTACGTTTGTACAAAACAGAGAAGTGAAGCAAAGCTGGAGGTGCAGCAGTCCCAGCAGGAGCTGTTGAAAGTGGGACAACTGTGTGAGGGTTTACAGCTGAGGATGGTCAAGTCGTAGCAGTCGGACAGGAATTTCCAGTTTCAGCTTTGAGTGTAGCTGAAAGCAAAGTGGAGGAAACTGTAAGGTTTGTTGATTTTGTTGCTCCCCTGTATTTGGTTCAGCCTGGTATCAATAAAGCCTTGCACACTGATGAACAGTTGGCTTGATTAGCAGAGCAGTTTAGCATTGATGTAAAGATCAACAGTGTCTTGATATATAAAATATTTGAACAGAAAACATGTAAATGTTGTCACCAGTCTTTTCCTGGAAGTTGTCTGATGTTGCTCCTTTAAACCGACCACAGACTAAACGCTTCATTTGAGGAACGTCTGCGTATCAACAGACTCTACAGTTTACTGATGTTCCCTGAACGCCTCACATGCAGACTATGGTAGATGCTGCTGGGTTCCCTCAGACAGGTGTACGACCAAACATTACTTAGAGAAATACTGCTGTAAGGTGTTCTAATGTCAGATGGACCCAAGCTGACACCAAGTCATTTCATCTACATCATCTGTTTTCTATGAGAGGAGAACATTTTAAATATCAATACCATGGCTTCATACCTGGAATCTGACACGTCACAGTCAACAAAACAACAGTGTCCTCATTTGGACCGGGGCAGGAGACCCAAACAATCCCTAAGTAGGTGTTGAAAAGGATGTCTCACTGCTGGGATGGGGTACAACGGTGCAGCTTTAACCACCTGACATGTGTGACACCTTTTAATGGAGAGAGTTCATTCATGTTTCAAGCGTGTTCAGAAAAAATGTGACCATATACGATCTTATGTCTCTTGAACACCCAGATAACCTGCTTCAACACCATGAGATGTCTGAGGGACTTTACCACGTTCAGCTTTTGATGAACTAGAAAGTTGCTGTTCTGTAGTCCTGGTGTGCAGTGTGTTTGGATGACATGGGGTTTATTCATATCCTTGATAGGTGGATGTCAGCTGGGTGTGTGTTCTGTTCAATAGGCTGGTCTGGGCACAGTAACTATCAACCTGACAAAACATGAGTTTGCCAAGGCCACTGGAACATACCTTGGGAAGGTTTTGGGCCAAGGCCAAGTCCACCCAGTGCAGGACAAGATCTCAACTGTGCAGCAGTTTCTCCAACCAGAAACCAAAAAGGAGCTGAATGGCAGGTTTTGTACAAACTTTGCATGGTTAGTTTCCCTGCTGACAGACCTGTTAAAGAGAGTGTTGAGTTTATCTGGACTCCACCATGTCAGGAGGCATTTCAAGGTGTCAGAGCTCTGTTGTTTTCAGCTCCAGTGTTATTGGCAGCACGCCTTGACCCACCATTCAAACTCAGATAGATGCCAGTTAAGTGGATGCTGGAGTGTTTTAGTTGTTGTGGGTTTGTTTTCAGGAGAATGTCCTGACTGTGGATTGTCCTGTGAGTTTGTTTTCAAAGAAGATTAATAAACATGAACTAAACTACTGACTCACTGAAAAGGAGACGATGGTGCTGGTGTGGGTTTTGCAGCACTTCAGTGTTTCCAGTGATTCTGAAGTGTTGCCCCTGGTGGTTTTTACTGTCTATAATCACTTCGTCACTGTAAAACCCAAACCACAGACTGATGCATTGGATTTAATTTCTCCAATCGTACAGTTAAGACATTCCCCATGTTAAGGTGTTGGGGAGGGGTCAGTAGACTGAACTGGTTCTACCTCTGTCGTCCTCCACTGAGGTTCCTTCAGTCCAAACGTTATCTGTCTCTCCTAGATCCACACCTCTTGGCTGCAGTTTGTCTCCTCATTTGTTTCTCCCTGGTAACACTCACACACATGCTTCACTCATCCACCCACCACCAACACTACTGACTACCTCACACCTCAAGCTGATCATTGTTTGTCCTCATATTCCTTTTGAAATTCAACCTTGATGTGGCATCTTAACCTGGTTTCTCCTCTTTGTCAGTGGCTGTCAGCTCGCTTGTGACCAGTGCTATTGTGATCCCCAGATATCTCATAAATCAAACATTAACCAGTTTGACTTCTAATGAAAATACATACAACAGCTGCTTGAAGCTTGCAGACTGGTGGTGAATCAGAAAGTAAACTGTGCAGCTGTTTTCACAGCAGTGACTTATTTTATATCACATCTGTTTCATCTTTACAGGGTAGAAGATGGCAACGCCTCCAGGAGTCCTTCTGAGGACGTTGGAAGATTTGGGGAGAGAGGAGTTTGAAACATTCAAATGGTACTTGTACCATGAAGAGCTCCTAGAAGGCTTCAAATCAATCCCAAAGTCTCGACTGGAGGAGGCAAATAGGACCAACACCGTGGAACAAATGGTCAACACCTACTGTATAAACGCCCTTAAAGTCACTAAAGTGGTTTTGGAAAAGATAAATAGAAATGATCTGGTGGAGAAAATCTCAGGAACCATCAGAGAACCGACAGGTAAGTCAGGTGAAGATTAAAAGTGGGATGTTCCAGAGATACCAAGGAGAAAACAGAGATGTTAGAATGATTAATTAACATGACACATCTGACATCAGCAACAGTAGGACCAAAACATCCACAGTAGCAGCACAAACCATGAATACAAAGTTTCCTTGTGAAACTGCGACCGACAGATCAGATCTGACTCCATCTATGGAGAACACAAAACACATGAGCCACCTGGGAATCACTGGCTTGAATCAGCCCAGATTTTCTGACCTAATTCTTAATGTCTCCACACACAGGAGACACGTTACTGATCAGAAACCAGTAGACAGCTAAAGCACACAAAACCTGCCCCAAAACATCCCATGAACATAAAACATGAAGTAACAATCTGCACATGAACACCATTAAAGTCAACATCAGTTCAGGAAGTGCAGAAAAAATCCCCCAGATTTATCCCAAACACACTTTGTCCATGTGGACAACCGAAGCAAACACACTGCAGCTGGTGTCTCCAGTCTCTTAGTTTAAGGCTTTGTCCACACTAAGGTGGACATTTTCCAAGAAGGATATCTTCAAGCTTCACACACTAGACTTAAAATATTACACAACCGTCATTTTACACATCTGTACACATGACAACACAAAAACGATTGACGTGTTTGAGTGGACTAGTTGGTAAAGGCGGCTCTGTTTCCTGTTGTTAAGCTCCTGTTTTAGAGTCCGTCAAACCACAGTAAAACTGTTCCTCCCTGCTTTCATGACACACAGGATGACTTTACCATAAAACCTCCCACCCAGTGAGGACCTGACAGTCCAATAAGATCAGTTTGTACCACACTTTCCAGAATGTGTTTCCATCTGTTTTTTAACAGTATCTTCTCATTTGTGTAATTTCTTGTTTTCTGATTCAGAGATTCTGTCTGGGTGTCGAGACAAACTCAAGTCTAACCTGAAGACGAGGTTCCAGTGTGTGTTTGAGGGCATCGCTAAAGCAGGACAGAAAACCTTTCTGAATGACATCTACACAGAGCTGTACGTCACAGAGGGAGGGACTGCAGAGGTCAATGATGAACATGAGGTCAGACAGATTGAAGCAGCTTCCAGGAAAACAAACAGAGCAGAAAGAGCCATCAAACCAGAAGACATCTTCAAAGACCCATCTGGAAGAGACAAACCAATCAGAACAGTGATGACAAAGGGAGTGGCTGGCATCGGGAAGACAGTGTTAACACAGAAGTTCACTCTGGACTGGGCTGAAGGTAAAACCAACCAGGACATTCAGCTCATGTTTCCATTCACTTTCAGAGAGCTGAATTTGGTGAAAGAGAGAAAGTTCAGCTTGGTGGAACTTGTTGATCACTTCTTCAGAGAAACCAAAGAAGCAGGAATGTGCAGGTTTGAAGACGTCCAGGTTGTGTTGATCTTTGACGGTCTGGATGAGTGTCGCCTTCCTATGAACTTCCACAACAATGAGATCCTGACTGATGTTACAGAGTCCACCTCAGTGGATGTGCTGCTGACAAACCTGATCAGGGGGAAGCTGCTTCCCTCTGCTGGCCTCTGGATAACCACACGACCTGCAGCAGCCAATCAGATCCCTGATGACTGTGTGGACATGGAGACGGAGGTCAGAGGGTTCACCGACCCACAGAAGGAGGAGTACTTCAGGAAGAGATCCAGAGATGAGCAGCAGGCCAGCAGCATCATCTCCCACGTAAAGACATCACGAAGCCTCCACATCATGTGCCACATCCCAGTGTTCTGCTGGATCACTGCTACAGTTGTGGAGAAGCTGCTGGGAAGCAGAGAGGGAGGAGAGCTGCCCAGCACCCTGACTGAGATGTACGTCCACTACCTGGTGGTTCAGGCCAAAGTCAAGAAGGTCAAGTATGATGGAGGAGCTAAGAAAGATCCACACTGGAGTCCAGACACCAGGAGGATGATTGTCTCTCTGGGAAAACTGGCTTTTGAGCAGCTGCAGAAAGGAAAGCTGATCTTCTATGAGTCCGACCTGACAGAGTGTGGCATCGACATGGAAGCAGCCTCAGTGTACTCAGGAGTGTTCACAGAGATCTTTAAAGAGGAGAGAGGACTGAACGAAGACAAGGTGTTCTGCTTCGTCCATCTGAGCGTTCAGGAGTTTCTGGCTGCAGTCTACATGTTCCACTGTTACACCAACAGGAAGGAGAAGGTTCTGGAGGACTTCCTTGGAAAAGACTGGAAAGACAAGAACAGAGACACTCTGGATGAGTTCCTGAACAGAGTCATGGAGAAATCCCTCAGCAGTAAAAATGGTCACCTGGACCTGTTTGTTCGCTTCCTTCATGGCCTCTGTCTGGAGTCCAACCAGAGACTCTTAGGAGGTCTGCTGGGTCGGACAGAGAACCGTCCAGGAATGATCCAGAGAGTCATCAAGAACCTGAAGGAGATGAAGAGTTATAAAATGTCTCCAGACAGAAGCATCAACATCTTCCACTGTCTGATGGAGATGAAGGATCTCTCAGTTCATCAGGAGATCCAAGAGTTCCTGCAGTCAGAGAACAGATCAGAGAAGGAACTCTCTGAGATCCACTGCTCAGCTCTGGCCTACATGCTGCAGATGTCAGAGGAGGTTCTGGATGAGTTGGACCTGAACAATTACAACACATCAAAGCAAGGACGACTGAGACTGATTCCAGCTGTGAGGAACTGCAGAAAGGCTCGGTGAGTCCAGATGTGATGACCATGATCCGTCAGTAGATCAGTGGTTCAGTTCTTCAGATGTTCTCACTAAAACATTCTCATTATTCTTCATGTTCCACTTCATTGTCCTGTAATTTAAACTGAGTGTCCACGTTGAGCTGAAGCAGCTACTGTGGCCACACGTGACAATGATGAGACGATATTGATGCTGTAACAGTGGTTTGGTTTGTCAGGTTGAGAATAGTCCTGAGATCAGTGAAGTGATTCAGTCACTTGTCCAACAGTTTGTATGTAAAGCTTGTTAACTTGGACATGAGGCTTCGTAAATTACTGATCATTCAAAGACTGACGCTGCAAAGTGAGTTGAACTGAGTCATGGAGCATTTTACTGGTTCTGAACTCAGCTGTTCATTCTAAAGAAGGAAGTGGTGTTCCAGAGTCCAGACTTTACTCATGTTCAGTTTGTCACAGAAAGAAACTCAGGTTATCAGAGCAGAATGGTAGAAGTCAGACTGTTTCCAGAGATCTGATCCACTCAAAGGTCAGAGTTGTGTTTTTAATGCTACAAACCCTGAGAACACCTTTGTGATAATGTTATGTTGGAAATAATTCAACCTCAGTGGTTTGTTGTTTGTGTTTGTGCTGAACAAGTTTGTCAGAATCTCCAGAAGAACGTTGAGGACAGAAGTTGACCCAGTCGTCTGTCATCACATCAGAATATGTCCTGATGTTGATCTTTACTGATGTCCAGGTGTGATGTTGTCCAGGGATCAGTTTCATTGTGTAGCGTTTGACAGCAGACTGTAGATGTTGAGTGATGGAGGTGAAGCTGACAGCAGCAGGTCCACAGCAGAGACATCATCATCTTTGTACTGGAGCTGTTGACTGAGCTGAACTCAGTCACAACATCCTGAGTCTCAGTAAAACCAGTGGACAGAACATGTTCTTCTGGTCCAGATGTTCTCCTGAGAACTTTGTGGAGTCAGACGTGGGATCAGATCACACTGACAGACTGTGGACAGTGTGGAAGCCTGAATGTAACTCCATCTCCTGTCCTCCATGTGCAGATGAAAGCACAGATTCAAAGTGTTGAGGTGTGAGAGAGGCTGATGAGAATTCAGCTTCATGTCCAACAGTCAGAGAAGATCAGCTGAACCACTGATGTGAAGAACTAAATGTCAACCAGGACCAGTCCAAATGTTTTTGAATCAAATGCATGAAGGAAATATAAAATGTCTTCTTCATAATAACATGTTTTATCATTTATGTGTCATTACAGACTTTCTGACTGGGGACTATCAGAGAGTCACTTTGAAGTCGTGGCCTCAGCTCTGAAGTCCAACCCCTCCCATCTGACAGAACTGATCGTGAGTGAAAGCAGCCTGAAGGATCCTGGAGTGAAGCATCTTTGTGATGGACTGCAGAGTCCAAACTGTAAACTGGAGACTCTCAGGTCAGTTCACTCACTGTTTTTAATATATTCAGTTCAAATCCTGGTTTGTGTTTCCTACATTTTGTGTCTTTTCCTGAAAACAGTCTGAAGATGTTTGAGATTGTTGAAGTGTGAATGAATCCCCTGATCAGCTGACTGCAGTGTTCCAAGATGGAGGACAGAATCCACAGTCCTGCTGTGTGTCTGATGTAAAGCTGATGTTAAAGTGATGTGAGGCTTCAGCAGTCTGACTTCCACACATCCAGTCAGGATGTTTGTGTTTCCACAGTGTTTGTGCTGAGCTGCAGTGGAGCCTCAGGAACTCAGAGAGGGAGTTTAGTTGTCAACAGTCTGGAACTTGATGAGTGTCAGAAGCTGAAGCTGGATGTTAGAGTGAGCTGAGCTCATGAAGGGATTCCTTACAGTGAAGTTGTTAGGAAGAGAACAGTGGACAGTCAGTGAGGACAGCAGGAATCAGAATCCCTCTGTAATGTACAGATGACATGTGACTGTAAAGCAAATAACCTTAAACTTAGCTGTAGCACTTTCAGTCAAAATATCACAATAGATTTGGCAGCAAATGTAAAACCAATTAAAATACATCTCTTCACTTGAGTACTTCTAATAATCTTGATAACCAGCAATTACTTACACAGTCTTGACTTCCTTTAACTATAAGGTGAATTTAAAATGTCTGGTTGCTGCTTACTTGCATTTGTTGGAGTCATAAACGCTATTGAGGCTTTGACTCAGTTCACAAGTGCTTGTGCTACGTCCAAAACATGAACTTGAGTGCTTGTTTAACCTTTACTTGCCAACTTGCTTCGTTACTTGTTCAATGCGTTACGTCCAACCTCGTGTCGCGGAGCTTCTCTTAGCAGCCAGACGTCACCTCTTGGTCGCGGCGTCGGTCCCGGAGCTTCGGTCCCATCGGCCTTGTCGTCTTCACCGGGGCAGTGCAGTGTTCTACTCGGACACAACGCCAAGACAAGAGTTCCCTTTTTACACATGTTTTAATGTGTTTAAACACCAAACACCATAGAAGTAACAGAAAACAAACAGAAATATAACACAAATAATGAGCCGCAGTACCAACACAGTACACATCCACAGTCCAATAAAGTAAACGTACCACTTTGGCCTGCTTGTGGCGAAGGCTGGGGGGTTCCTTCTTCTTATTTCATCTTATCTGGTTCACAAACTTATCTGAATGACCTCAGTGATGCCTCTTTGTCTACTCCGACTCACCGGTTTCCTGTTTGTACAAAACCAGACAGGAAACAGAAGTTGTCCCACAAAATAGGTGAACTCAGAAAGTATCAAAAATATTATGCAGTGCTGATCTTAATCACAACAAAATACTTTAGCTAATATACAAACCCAAAAAACATTTACAGTGTAGTACACAATATAAAATACATCTAAAAATAGACATATATACTAACAGTGGAAACATACTCAGTGGCATCTATTGGATTTTAAGAAGATCACACAGCTATACCAACAACATTTACATGTCTGAAGACACACTGGAACATTTGAATGAGACAAAGCTACGAAGTTGATGAACACAGAAGAAGAAGGTGATGGAATAAATGACAGAAGGAAGAGATGTGATGTTGATCCTGTAATGAGAGAGTGGACTGAGGTCAGCAGCATGTTGTCATTAATATGAATGAGAGCTCTTCTTCTCTGGTTCTGTTGGACTGTTAGAAGCTGCTTCCTGTTGGCTTCAGCTGTTTGGAGTTTCCATTTTATAAACTTGTACATTGTGAAGCTTCTTCATCTCTGAACACATGATGAAACTCTGGATGGTTTCAAGAAGGAACTTTGTCTCCTAAACTCACATCTTTTATTCTTTATTCAGATTGTGGGACTGCAGGTTGTCAGAGATCAAATGTGGTTCTCTGGTCTCTGCTCTGAAGTCCAACCCCTCCCATCTGGAACATCTGGACCTGAGTAAAAACGACCTGCAGGATTCAGGAGTGAAACATCTGTGTGGTTTTCTGGAGAGTCCAGACTGCAGCCTGAAGACTCTGGGGTCAGACATCATGTTTTATTTGTGTGCTGAGATGAATGTGATGTAAAGTTGTGGTGACACTAAACTGCAGCCATCAGGCTGATCTTCTACTGATCCACACTGAGGATCTTCATGCTGACGTCTGTTTTCTTCTTCTCTGTTTAGTCCTTTGACTGTGGCAGAGAAATGTTGAGCTGCACATTTCAAAGGTCAATAGAAGAATAAAAATCCTCCAGAGAATAACTGACTGTGAAACTCTGACATACATGATCTTCAGCTCATATCTGACCTCATGTTTCTCTTCCATCCAAACTGAAAGCAGCAGATAACAGTTGTTTTTCATTCTTGATGAAGCTGTCAGTTATTTCACTAGTTTAGTTCATCAAATGTTCAGAAGTGAAACATGTTGATCCCAGTTTGTCAGAGTTCAGGGTGACGTCTTCAAATGTGTGGTTTTGTTCCAGCAACATTTTAAAACCTCAAATCTTCAGTTTAGTGTGACAGAAAACAGGAAGTGTTGACAAAGTAGAAGCAGTTTGATGTTTTACTGGATCAATGACTCCAACCTTGATGGAAATGTTTCTGATGTTTTGTTCTTGGACTCATCAAACAGTGGACTGATAGTTTCAGATGTGACTGAACCTTTTTTCATCCTGTGAGACAGAAACTAATATTCAACATCTGCTGGTTCAACACTTGGATGAAGCCATGTGAGGTTTTAGGAAGTGAAATGTTTGAATCCAAGATGCAGCGATTGACAGCAAAAGTTGTGACAGTTGATGAACAGTTGAAGTCATTGATCAGGAGCAATGGGAACATCTTCTGCTTCAGTTTCTGCTGATGTTCTTCTTTTCTCTGGTTCGTGTGGTTTTAAAGTGAAGATGTTTGTGTTTAGAAAACAGTGTGAAGACGTCACCTTGTCCTCTGAACACTGTGATGGACACTTTCCACTATCAATGACAGATGATCAATAATGAAATGATGTGAATGTAGAGTCCTGATTGAAATGTGTCCATGGATCCAGAACATGAAGATCTTCTAGAGTCCTGAGCCTCGTCTTGTCCTGGTTTCCTTATTGTGTGTTTTTGTGACTGTGAGCAGGAAGTGAAATAAATGTCAGAGTGTTTTTCTTGTGTTTGTTGCTCAACATCAGTTTGTATAGATGGAGCCGCTGGTGGAGCTGCAGAGTTTCAGAGCTGAAGTCACTCCGTGTTTATTGGAGCAGCAGCATGTTGTCATTAATATGAATGAGAGCTCTTCTTCTCTGGTTCTGTTGGACTGTTAGAAGCTGCTTCCTGTTGGCTTCAGCTGTTTGGAGTTTCCATTTTATAAACTTGTACATTGTGAAGCTTCTTCATCTCTGAACACATGATGAAACTCTGGATGGTTTCAAGAAGGAACTTTATCTCCTAAACTCACATCTTTTATTCTTTATTCAGATTGGAGGGCTGCAGGTTGTCAGAGATCAGCTGTGGTTATCTGGCCTCAGCTCTGAAGTCCAACCCCTCCCATCTGGAACATCTGGACCTGAGTAAAAACGACCTGCAGGATTCAGGAGTGAAACATCTGTGTGGTTTTCTGGAGAGTCCAGACTGCAGCCTGAAGGCTCTGGGGTCAGACATCATGTTTTATTTGTGTGCTGAGATGAATGTGATGTAAAGTTGTGGTGACACTAAACTGCAGCCATCAGGCTGATCTTCTACTGATCCACACTGAGGATCTTCATGGTAACATCTGTTTTCTTCTTCTCTGTTTAGTCCTTTGACTGTGGCAGAGAAATGTTGAGCTGCACATTTCAAAGCTCAGTAGAAGAATAAAAATCCTCCAGAGAATAACTGACTGTGAAACTCTGACACACGTGATCCTCAGCTCATCTGTTAATATTTGTGTGGATGATTATAGTTTGGGTTTTATCGATATCTTTACTTATTGATGATCCTCTATAATTTAGTGCAGAAAATAAAGACATGACAAGAAAAGCTTTGAAAGACTCCTTCTTTATTGAAGCAGCATGAGTTTGTATAGATGGAGCCGCTGGTGGAGCTGCAGAGTTTCAGAGCTGAAGTCACTCCGTCTTTATTGTTTCAAGTTTCAAGAAGAAACTTTGTCTCCTAAACTCACATCTTTTATTCTTTCTTCAGATTGAGGAAATGCAGGTTGTCAGAGATCAGCTGTGATTCTCTGGTCTCAGCTCTGAAGTCCAACCCCTCCCATCTGGAAGATCTGGACCTGAGTGGAAACAGCCTGCTGGATTCAGGAGTGAAACATCTGTGTGGTTTTCTGGAGAGTCCAGACTGCATCCTGAAGACTCTGAGGTCAGTTCACTGACTGTCTGTTACTGCTGTAGATCTGATATGTTTAATGACAAGTGAAGCTCATCTATGTTCAAACAGAACTTCCATCCTTGAAGCTGTAAATCTGCTGTGGTTCATATTTTCTGTTTTCTTTAGTGTGTTGTGACAAGAGATGAGTGTTTGTAGCAGAAAGTGTAGAAAATGTTCAGCGTTGGTTGTTAAAGTAAATGAATGTTTGTAATTAGTGCTGAAGAGTCACATCTGGATCCAGAAGATCCTCTGAACTCAGATCAGTTTGAAGAGACAAAGTTTAGTGAGTGAAGTTGAAATATTTCTTTGGTTTGTGTTCAGTTCACTTTTATTCCACTGATCCTGTTGATGATGCAGCATGTTATTGATGTGTGGACATGAATAGGTGGATGAATGTTGAGCTGACATGAACCTGAACACATCTGATGGATCATCAATGATCTGATCTACATCTTTTATTCTTTATTCAGATTGAGGGGCTGCAGTTTGTCAGAGATCAGCTGTGATTCTCTGGTCTCAGCTCTGAAGTCCAACCCCTCCCATCTGGAAGATCTGGACCTGAGCTGCAACAGCCTGAAGGATTCAGCAGTGAAACATCTGGAGGATCTTGTGGAGAGTCCAGACTGCAGCCTGGAGACTCTGGAGTAAGTAAAAGGTTCCAGTCAGTCAGTTTTCTACTAAACATTCAGTATCAGAGCAAAGATCCAGTGTCTCCTGTAAACCTGCAGCTTCTCAGTGAAGCTGTGAAGCAGAATGGAGACAGACTCCAGGACTGGACAGGAACACAGAGACAGCAGTCAGCCAATCAGAGGAGCCACAAGCTGGTTGTCATCATGTGTTTGAGTGGATGTGAAGCCCACTGTTGTTGTTGTGTTGATGTGTTGAGGACATGAAGCTGATTCCAGCTGACAGCCTTCCAGATGTGCAGAGACAGTGGTCCTCCTCCATCAGAGTGTCCATCAGATCTGATCTGACTGTTTGTTGTCTCATGTCAACAGTGATCAGCTGATCAGGTTGATGTTTGTCACAGCTCTGAGATCAGTGAGACTGAAGCCTGCAGACCTCTGGCTCTTATTTCACAGCAGCTTCATCACATTTAGGAACCATGAGGTGTTTATACAGAGCAGAAGCTCTGCTCAGGTCCAGCAGCCACATCTGGATGTGTGTCCTTGTGTGTGCTTTGATCCAGATGTGTTGACTGACAGCCTCCATGTTGGTTTGTCAGCTGATGTTTGAGGAGCAGATGAGATGTTGATGGACTCACAGAGACTGTTGGTTTAGATGGAGCAGCAGTAAATCCATGAGGAAGAGTTTGTGCAGTGATGAAGCTTGATGACTGTCAGCAGCTTGTTTCCATGTGGACTGCAGTGACATGTGCAGAGAAACACACCTGATGCTGACAGTGTGTGCAGGTGTGTGAGCTTGGAGCTCAGTGTGTTCACTCCAACACGTTAGCATGAAGCTGCTGCTGTGAACAGAACTGAAGTCCTGCTGCTCTTTATACTGATGATCAGCTGATCAAACTCATTGATCTCCTCTGATCTTTCTTCTTCTCTCTGCAGATGGAAGCCATGATGCCGATCAGGACGGTGTTTGTTGGAGAGGATGAAGTGTGTCCTGATGATCCAGAGGTTGAAGCAGCAGCTGGTGTGTAGAGACTCTGACTGGTCCATGTTACTGGGAGGTGGACTGGGAACCAGTGTAAAGTGTGTTGTTGTCTCTGTGTAGTTTAGTGTTGCAGCTCCACACTGTGGATGATGGAGAAGTTCAGTTCATGTAGACATGATCCGTTGGAGGCTGATGTCAGGTTCAGAGGGCAGCCTGCATGTCAGAGTGTCAGGAAGTTTCAGGATGTTTGTGTCAGAGCAGGATTCTAGTTGAGTGGACTTTCTATTTCCAGCTGCAGTCAAAGTTGTTGAGCTTCTCTACCTGCAACACATTGAGCTGATGAGAACAAAGAGTCCTGGAAGCAGGTCAGCTGAAGCCTTGGAGCCCACAGAGAGTTGAATGAAGCCCATGTTAGTGGTTTAGATGACGTCATGTTGAGGCAACAAACAGCTCTGGAGATGAATCCAGTTTAGTCCTCGGTGGTCCAGAAGCAGCTTGTTGAGCTCAGAGTTCAGATTTAATGTGAACATCTTTGGACCTTTGTGAGCTCCACTAAATGTTGGTGCTGGTTTCTCTCTTCTTCACCTTCAGTCTGTTCCTCGTGTTCAGAAGCTTCCAGGTCTCTGATATTCTCTGGTTTCTCTTTAAATGCCTTTAAATAAAGTCTATCTGCACACTTATTATGGCTGATTGTTGTCAGGACTTTATCTTAACTTGTGTTTCCAGTTTAGTGGAGCATGTCCATGTAAAAATGATCATCCTCAGAGTCACTCAAGCTGTTGGACAGATGTGATGTCATGGAGTAAGAAGTTCAATAGTTTCCTCTGACAGGTGGAGAAGTAAAAACATAAAGCTGCTTCAAATGGAAACAGTCCAGTAAAGTCCAAGTACCTTGAACTTCTCCTGAAATCCAGGAGTTGTTTAGTAAATTGGATGAAGTGGTCCTTTAATGTTTGTGTTGCAGTTGAAGCAGGTGACCAGCAGGTGTCAGTGCAGGATTAACCTCAGCTTCAGTCTGTCCACAGTGACGTCATGGATGGGAATAAACACAGATCACAGCCATAAAGAGCAAAATGTTCATTTGTGTTTGCATATATAAGCTGGTTCCTCACACAGGAACAACGTCGGGGCAGAAGACGACTGATTACAGAGTTTAACAGGTGTTCAGATGAAAATGAAACATGATGCATTAATGTTCAGTAGTTTAATGTAGAAGCTGGTTCAGGTCATTTAACAGCAACACAGTTTATGGTCGTTCACACTTTGAATGGTGTTTCACATGAGACTGAACAGACAGACACGTGTTTATATGGATATTTATATTGATTAGTGTTTTATTGATCTCAAAAATAAGAAAAGCCTGAGTGTGCTGTTGGCCGAGCATCTGCTGCACGTCATCGCCTGTTTCTCTCTCATCACTACCAGCATTATATGGACGAGTAAGTTTCATGACAAAGGTTCTGCTTCTATTTCTGACTGTGATGCTGCCACTCTAATCCTCAGCATGGACTTTCTTCCAGATGGCTCACCAGTTCATGGACCCACATAGTTTTGTGCATTTTGTGTAGCTGAGTTGCTTCAGTGTGTAGAAAAAGTGTATCATTCTATATTGTGGATATATTTTGGCAGAAGGCTGCATCTGCTTGCTCATGTGTTGCCTCAGCTCTCCAAGGAGGAGTGACGTCTCCGTCTATGGAAGACGGATGTGATGGTATATTTGGCTGAATGAACTCATGGTTGTATGAGATGCTGACTCTGGTGTGACCTGGACCCTCAGATGCTGGATGTGGGCCTTCTGTTGATCTGTTCTGACACAATAAACTACTGGACTCTTTTCTTTGGTCTGACTGTGTGATCCTTGCAGTGAGTGTTTCCATGACTTGGTGCAAAAGATCATGCAGAGAACAGACTCATACCAGGTGCTGTCAGCCTTTTCTCTATTAAAAATATGATCTGTTGGAACATTAATGCAATGACCACCTGTGGCCACTAGAGGGCAGGAACGCCCCCTGCTCTGAGGTTGGAGCTGCAGCTCCCAGTGAACAGGAGGATTTTCCAGATGCTTCCACAGATGTGTTCCTGCAGCTGCTCTCCATCAGCTCCTCCATGGACTCTGTGCGGTGAGCAAACATTCATCAGTGGGTTCAGAGAAATCAGTGGACAGATGAGCTGATGCTGGTCTTCCTGGAGGATGACGTCTGCTCTCTGCTCTGGTGTTCTTCACACTGCAGCAACAACATGGTGGACAGAAGACCCTTTAAGGAACACAAGCACTTTGACATCTGGGGACCCAGGGTCAGTCAGGTGGTCATGTGACCATCAGGGAGGAGCTGATGGATGAGGACATGAAGATACTGGGTGGAGTGCAGCCACTAATCCTGATCATCAGTCTGCTGGATGTTTGGGCTCCTTGTTCTGCTGCACAATCAATCTGCTTGTCCTGTGTGATGGATAAGAGCTGTGTGTTAGCAGGAGAGACTGTTAGCACGCTGTTGTGTTTCTTCTGGTTCTGATGGTCGTCACAGGTGAGCTCCACTTATTAAAGGTGAACCACAGTTCATCTGGATTAACTGGAGATGATCAACATCACCTGGAGCTCAGGACTGTGTTGTTCAACATCTGTATGTAGATAATAACAAGCTGCTCCATCAAGGTTCTGCTGGTCAAATGTGTCAAACTGAAACACTTTTAAATCTGACTTTTATTTTTTATGAATTCAGTTCAATGAAATGATTGATTTCAATAAAATCACTTGTTAGAGGTGGTAGTGACAGAAATATAATCTCTTTTTTTCTGTTGGTTCAACAACAAAGAATAACCAGAGCCAGTGTGAGAAGCTAGTTAGCGCTAATTCCAGCTTGGTTCACATCTGCAGTCTTTGTGAGTGTCTGATTAGCTTCCAGCTGTTAGCCACAACTAGCTGAAGCTACACAAACCTACTTTATTCACTTTAAATGGCGTCTCCTGTTAATACCATCAGTCTGTTGTCTTATATAAACGTTGCATCCACTACATCAAGTCAGACAAAGTCATGTCGCAATACTTGTTTAAAAAAGCAGAATGATTTTATTGTGAAGGAGCGACATAGAAACGTGTTCTGACCACTACACATCAATATCTCAGGTTGTAGCCTGTAGATCGCTACAGATGACTTAATTTACTTTGAATGCTGCTAAATTTACGTCTAGAAAACAATCAGTACCAGTGGAGAGCCTTGTTAGCATTACTGCTAGCTCGGCTAACGCTGCCGGTGACGACATTAAACCTCTTGTAGGTTCATAATTAGCCACACAATAGATTCATTCACCATTTGAACCTCAATAAGACAACAGAAATAACCAGAGACCCTAACAGTTCTACATTACATCTCAGAGTAAAATACAACTACAGCTCTGTCTCTTCCAGATGTATTTTAAAAGCTACTTACGTTACCTTAATAAAACGATCCGTATCAGTGTGTTAGCTCTGCTGCTGTCCAGCTGTTCATTAGCAGCTAGTAGCTGCAGCTAAACTCAGCGTCCTATAGGATGGATCATATCAGAGCAGGGGGCGTTTCTGCCCTCTAGCGGCCACAGGCGGTAACTACAGTATTATTAAAGGGAAAGCTGGCGACAGGACACACGAGCAGCACTTTCTGGAGCTCCTTCAAGGTAAAAGCATCATTTTTGTATTTTATGTTATAGAAATTATTACTACGTGATTTTAGGAGACTCAGAAGGATCCTCAGTGTAAAACGTTGTGTTTAACGACCGATAACTTCTCCACTTGCTCTTAGTGTATTTATTCTTTAGTCTCAGTAACGTCCAAACAGAAAATTAATTCATAATGTAGCTAATTATGAATCTACAACTGCATCTGTGACTGCAGTGTTAGCCGAGCTAGCAGCTAATTACAAGCTGTGACAAGCTAGCTCCAGAGCTACAACCAACATCTGTTTAAAAGGTGCTGATCACTATAACAGGCTATGGTTGTAGCA
The DNA here is from genome assembly GCA_024666655.1 of Dascyllus trimaculatus. Classification (NCBI taxonomy): domain Eukaryota; kingdom Metazoa; phylum Chordata; class Actinopteri; family Pomacentridae; genus Dascyllus; species Dascyllus trimaculatus. The sequence goes on along the minus strand of CM045468.1, from coordinate 3,532,688 downwards.
TACGTAGCATTAGAGCTAGCTCGTTACGTTCTTTAAATAAAGAAGCTGATTCACGATTATTGGGGGAAACAATACCACAGTAAAACATTACAACTCAAACTAACATGCAGCTCCAGCTCTGTCTCTTCTAGATTAATTTTAAAAGCTACTTACATTTCCTTAATAACACTATCTTTATCAGTGAAGAGCTCGTTAGCACTTCCGCTAGCTCGGCTAACTTTTCCGGTTCTGAATGCAGCTGAAGATTCGTAATTAGCTTCAACATTTGTTCATTTTTTGTTTGGAGGCTACTTAAAACTACAACAAAAATAATTACAGCAAATGGAGAAGTTAACGGCCGTTAAATACAACAGAGTTTATGCCGGCAATCCTTCTGAGTCTGATAAACCCACGTTTTAGCATATTAAAATGATAGAATTATGATAGTTTTACGCTGAAGCATCAACAGGAAGTGCTACTCATGTATGCTGTCGCTAGCTTTCCATCTACCAATACTGTAGTTACCGCCTGTGGCCGCTAGAGGGCAGAAACGCCCCCTGCTCTGATATGATGCTACATGAAGCTGCGGTTCGCTGCAGCTCCCAGTGAACAGGAGGATTTTATTAGAGGACGTCAGACACAGTCACACAGAGACACATGAGAGCTGAAACTAAAACGGAACTACAGCTCTGTGTCTTGTACAGGATTTATTTTAAAAACCACTCAGGTTGCTGTAATCATAGACATATATACGTTGACTGCTGCTGCCGATTGGAGCCGACGTGCCTACGCGGCGGCCATCTTGGTACAGTGCCACTCGCCCCTACAGTGCATTATGTCTATAGAGGAATGACATGTCTGAACTATAAAAGTGATCATAAATCCATCAGTTGTCAACATATATTGTTTGTTACAAACGTCAGACATGGAGGACGGACAGGTAGACATAGATAAAAATAAATTTTTATTATTAGATCACTATTATTATAATTAATATTGCTATTATCTTTGTCATTTTATCATAATACTATAATAATACTATTAGCAATTTATTCTTATCACTTTAATTATAATTAATATTTCTATTATTATCATCATTTAATTATCACTATTATTATAATTAGAATGGCTATTATCATTATTATTTTATTATTATCACTATTATTGTGATTAATATTGCTATTATCATTTTATTTTTTGAGTTGGGGGATTGTATTGCACTTGTTTTTTTTATGGCCATGGCATCCAGCATCAGTGTCCCCCATCCATATTTAGTCTGGTCTTCCTTGCATCTTCTTCCCATCAACCGAAGTCAGCCACCTTTGTAAAAATTTAAAAAAAGAGTAATTTAACCACTTTAACCCTAATAGAAGAAACTAAAGAGAGAAAATAGCACATCTGAAAGCACAACATGTTTCAGAATGCGTTATATGATGTGATGATTGATGTGAGCTTTTAGACTGGTCATTTTCACTGTCACAAACATTCTCTGCAGGACTAACGTGGTTAATGTATTTAACAATTAGGCAACATGAAGAATACCGTTGCAGTGGATGGGGATGAGGAAGATGTTGAAACTCTCTCCTTCACATTAAGGTTAAATACACAATACATGTACATATTAAATACATCCAATATCTATCATTAATCTTCTAACTGGTCAATCACTGCAGTCTAAGGTCTGTTTTCTCCAGACCAGGGACAGTTTATAGATGGAATAACATTGCATTTTAACCAAAATAAGGTCTCAAATTATTTCTTTCACTAGTGAGCAGCTGTGCTATACGTGGGATAACGTAAAGTGAGCTGGTTATATTATGGGAGTGGAGAGATTCAGTCCGTCCTGTCGGGATTTATTTCACTATTTAACAACCTGCTCACTTAGTATTACTTCTTACGTACACCTTACCTGTGAAAAGTGATTCCACGGGATCTGGTTTGTGTGTTCTGCTCATTTGAAAAGTTAGTCTAGGTCTATGTCAGAAGATTGTGTGCTGACAACATTAAGTAGAATTTGTATTTGGGTAGTAAAACCGGTATTTCTAAAGCATCCAAGCATCCTGTGTCAAAGCTACATGTGTGCCGTTTGTAACAAATCAAACCGTTTGGAAATCGCTCGAAAATTCAGTGAATAATTCTACTTTAAGATTGTGGAGTACCTCTTACCTCCATAGACTTACATTCACTCCCCCCTCTGCTAGCCCTGTACCAAGATGGCGGAGCTTTAGGCACGTCCCTCCACAGTCAATGCGGCGTCTATGTAAATATGGCTATGTTCGTAACCAGCTAGAATATGGATTCATTTTTCATTTGGGCTTGACAAAGACGAGAACTAAAATATTCAGAGATAGTGGAGCAGCTAGCTAACACTTATTACAGCTGGGTTTATATTTTTAATATCATATTGTTGAAATGACATAATTCTTTCGTGAAACAAATGAAGGCTTTTATTTTGTAGGAGGTAACATGTAAACGTCTCTTATCCGGTCTGTAAACACATGTAAACATAAATATGATGCATATATGCAGATGTACTTCATATATTTCACTGTGCAGCCGTTTTTTATTCATGTCCAGTTTATTTTATAGACAGAAACATGTCTGATGCTAACATTAGCTCTGAATCTGTTTCCATATAATCATTTAGTTTATGTGGTTAAAGATTCATCAGTGATTCATCTTTAGTGTCAAACCTTTACTGTGCTCCTAAATTTAAGAAAAATGAGTCATTTTACAGGAAGATATTAAAGGATGCTTTTCTTAGTTCAATAAATGAAACAAATATTTAACTGATTAAAATCTTTATTTCAATTTCCTGTTTATTTTTATTTTAAATATCTGGATTTAATTAATACAGTTGAATTTACTTTATTATGAGTTCTTATTAAGATAAAACACTAGATGATGAATCAGTTCATTCAACAACACACAAGGACTCCTCTGACTGCTGAAGACCTCAACAACTCCTGAGAGACATCAATGTGCATCAACAGATCAATAACTGATAGATGTGATCGACTGGACGTGGTCCACTGTCTTTGCCCGTTGAGGATCAACATGACTCATCCTGACACTGAACGACTCACACAGTTTTGATCATCGTCAGGAGTTGAATTCATGTGCTGGATGTAATGAATGAGCATCAGCTCAGAGCTGGGCTCCATGAAATGAAGAACAAACCAGCTCAGAGCTGCTTTTAGGTTTGTTTCCATCAGTTTTCTCTTCAGTCATTGGGACCTTCAGCTGATTGGACCAACAGACTCTGGAAGGACTGGGCAGCTGTTCACTCACTAAATGCTGATTTACTTATTGGTGCTGCTTTTAATGCACTTCATGTGGAACTTTAGCATCAGATGTGATGTGTTGAGTAAAGGCCAGAAGTTGTTCCCTTTATTTGTGTGTGTTGACCAGAGAAGAGACTCAGCATCCAGTAAACACTGAAGTGTGTTGTGTTGCTGTGATGTTGACATGAAGTTAATAAACTGGTTGACGTCAACGTTCAGGAAACTGAAACGGGACTGAAACAGTAACGTTCAGGTTGTAGTTGTCAGTAATCAGCTTTAATGTGAGACTAAAACAGACTGTGATGGTTCTGAAGGACATCAGTTGCATGAGTTTGTTGAACGTTGTCTCATGGTTTGTTGTGATGTTTGCTGCTGCCTCATTTAAAAGCAGATGATCTGAGTTGAAGACATGTTTAGTTCTGGTATCAGAGATGAGGAACATAGAAGTGTAGCGCTGCTCCGTCAACGATTTCAGGAGTTAAATAACCAAGTGAGTCTTTCTGCCTTTATTTTACAATCATGAAATAATGAAACAATCAAAGACAATCGAAATAGAAACAGCAGAGAAAAGCTGTGAGAAGGATTTGTGGAAAAGGCTGTGAGGGAAAAGCAGCTTTTTATCCTGAAACATCAGAATCAGCTGTGGAACATCTGCATCTGACAGCATCAAGTCCAGCAGGAAGAAAAGACAAAGAAATGTCCATGTTAGTCTGATCACAGCTGTTCTGCTGCACATGTGGCACCGAGTGTTTCTGGAGACGTCACAAGTGTTTTCAGAGACATGATTAAAAAGACTTGATGAAAATATGTTGCCCCCATTTAAAATGTGAATTCATGAGAAACAGCTAAAGGACTTTAAAACATGTTCTAATGACTGTTTTAGTATCTCGGTGTGATTTCATTCATTTTCCAGCAGGTCTGATTCCATTTGACGTAGTTGCAGTACCCGGCCAGTAGGTGGAGCTGTGTGCTGCAGGGACCAAAAGATGACGTCAGTCACTGATAGAGTGAGACGTCACACAGCGCAAGTAAAGCGAAGCAGCACAGACGTTAAGATGCTCTGTTTGTTATCATTTCCACAGGTAAGACCTCCAGAAATCACAACCAGAAGGAAATATTAAACTACTATAACATGTAAAGCCTCAGACTGTGACTGTGATAGACGGTGATTTGATTTGACTTTGAACGGAGACAGTGAGTCCGTCTGAACGAGTGCTAGCTCACTACGGCGACGCGGCGCTAATAAAGTTGACAACGAGCTTTAAAAGTGTCTTCTAACGGAGAAAAGAAGCAGCCGGAGATAAAATCACAAACAGGGATGAGAGCTGTGGCCAACAAACGAGCTGCAAGGAGTTAAAGCTTTATCTGTGTGTGTGAATGAGTGAATGCTAACAATGATAAAGCCGCGCGCGCTTTGCAGGTTTGACCGTTATTCAGTGTCCGGTGCTTTTTCAGAATAAGAGCGGAACGATTTATCGAACATGGCTGATCCTGTACATTTCAAAATAAGAGTTTATATGGCAGACATGATTCCAGTAGTAGGTTGTGTTGTCATTTTTGAGCAACATAAAGTAGGACAGACACAATAATAAATACTGATGTGTTAAAAACAGTTAAGGTTAAGTTAAAAAGGTGAAACAGTTCATGACAGAAGAAGTGAAGTTAAAAAGAAGTTCTTAGAGAATAAATAGTGTTGGTGGAAAATGTTGTTTACAGGATGGACTATTACATGATTTCATGGCTGTAATTTGAATGTTCTTGATTTGATAAACTTGTAACGTGTTGTGAATTGTGCCAGTCACTGATAGAATGAGACGTCAGACAGCACAAGTAAAGTGAAGCATCACAGACGTTAAGATGCTCTGTTTGTCATCATTTCCACAGAAATAAACAAATGAATATGCGACACAAAGGGTTGACTACAGCGTCATTCTTAAAAGTGTAACACACACAGACTGCTGCTGATGGAAAACACAGTCAGACGTTGATCCTGACTGGAAACAGGAGGCTTAGCTTCAGGCTTCACTTCATGAAAGTGCATTGAACAGCTGAACTCGTCCTCAGGGCTTCCATGGACCTTTGGTTTGTCGTTGCTGTTCTCACTGGCTCTGACTTTAGTTGTGGTTCTGTCAGTGAACATCTTCAAAGCTCTTTTCCTCTTGGATCCAGTTGATGCAGCTCTTCACTTGGTCCACTCTGCAGCCTCATTTCACTTCCAGCAGGTCTGACAGACGACTTGATGATCCTGAACACATGTTTTAACCACTACAATGAATCTGGTTTGGTTTCAGAGGTCAGATGGAACAGATGTGTGTCTTCTCCGGTTCTTTCTTGACAATGAGCTGGACCGAGGAGGAGGAAGAGTCCCTGAGACCAGGAGCCAGACCAGAAGCACCAGGACACGAATCAAAGTGATGCTGCAGAAGGAGATTTGGTAAACGGTGTGCGTCTGCTCACCTGCAGCGTCCAGCGTTGATGCAAAGAGAAGAAGAAGACTTGGATGAAGAAGCTCTGCAGCCTGACGGTGAGTTTGACAAACTCAGTCTGACCCCTGCAGCTGATCTCCAAGCAGCCGACAAACCAGCAGCAGAAGCAAAGCGTCAGACAGACGTTAGAGTCCTACAGATTAGTCAATGCTGCACATGGAGACACTGAAACACTCTTTACTCATTCAGCAGCTTGTTGCTGGTTTGTTTCCTGTTGTCTTTATTTCATCAGTGGTTTTATTCACTGTTGGCTGATTTCATCTCTCAGACATCTGATCAATGTAGTGGAGTAAAAGTTGAAGATTTGTCTCTGAGCTGTAGTGAAGTTTAAAATAGCAGGAGACTGAATGACTGAGGCAACTTGTCAAGTAGTAGAAACAGAGTGTAGATTGACTGTGTGACTGTAGCTCCTGTAAAACAGCTTCTCAGGACATTTAGTGTTTAAATGGAGTCATCAGTTCTGAGTTTGCTTCTTCTTGATTCTTCCTTCTGTATATTTTAGTCAAAGGTTCTTATTTCTAGAATTAAATGACGTTGGGAGCTGAAGCTTTGGAGGGATTCTGGAAAATGTTCCAAAAGTTCAGTTTTACTGAAACTCACTAAAAAACTGACCAATCAGGGAGTCGTCTGTTTCCTGCTTCGTTGCCCTGACAACAGTGACGTCACGCTCCTACCTGTTCACCAGGTTAATTGAGTTTTGCTTGGTGAGTCGTCGTGTCGCAGCTTCTGAAGGTGAGTAAAAGACTGTTTAAAGTGTTTTTTGCTGTTGGTTTAGTTCCAGCAGCAGAAGTGCGGCTCCACAGCTCCGTGTTCACTCCTTCATGGAACTAAAAAGTTGTCCATTAGCCTGCTAGCTAGTTAGCTTAGCTCTGTGTTGGTGGGAATTAATTAATTAATGATGGTGAGAACCTGAATGAAACTTCAGGAGACGATAAAAGCATGTCGTCATGATGTGTGTGTGTGTGTGTGTGTGTGTGTGTGTGTGTGTGTGTCCAGTTTATCCAGTGGGACATTGTAGATCTTGTTTGAATGTTAGTGTTGGTGTTGGATCACAGTCCTGCTCCCTGTTCCTGCATCTGTCCATCTACATGTTTACCAGCTGTCTTTCCTTCAGTCTCAGTGGTCTGGCCTTTGTTCCTGTTTCTTATCTAATGACCTGACAACAGTCTGGTATCTTTTACAGCTCTGTTGCTCTGTCAGTCGTTCCTTCATCCACCCACCCAGGGAACCTTTACTTTACACCATCAGATCCTTATTGAGAATATTATTCACAGCTCCAAACAGCCACGTGGTCATTTAATCAGTGTTATGTTTGTATTGGTTTCATCTCTCTGACAGAATCTAAGATAATATTCTGATCAGTGACCAGACTGATGGTTTCAGGTAGAACGTGTCAGGAGCTGCTGAGGTAACATGGTACACGTTTGATTATTGGACCAGCTGCCAGGACAGGTTCTGACAGGATACAGCAAACTTTAAATGGAGAAACTGATTCCTGATTGCTTCTTTGAATCAGTATTTCATTTTCACAGTATAAATGTACATATTCCAAATAAATAAACATTCACATGTCAGGAGATTTATTAGTTTTTAGTTATTTATCATGGAGTCAAAGCAAGAAGGTGCTGCAGGTTCATGATTAGTGACATTAAAGTCCAATAAAGGTACTCTTTGACCTTTTTAAGGTGCTGCAAGTTAATGATTAGTGACATTAAAGTCCAATAAAGGTACTCTTTGGTCTGTTTGAGGTGTTTCAGGTTAATGGTTAATGACAATAAAGTCCAATAAAGGTACTCTTTGACCTTTTTAAGGTGCTGCAAGTTAATGATTAGTGACATTAAAGTCCAATAAAGGTACTCTTTGGTCTGTTTGAGGTGTTTCAGGTTAATGGTTAATGACATTAAAGTCCAATAAAGGAACTCTTTGGTCTGTTTAGGTGTTTCAGAGTGACGGCAGCCTGCAGACTCAGAG